>MU224171.1:1148480-1164827 GCA_018584345.1 Thuja plicata | reverse complement strand
ACTGTGTTTGATCTGATTTAGATGTTTTGTGGGTATACTTCAGCCCCTAGCAGTCTTGTCTCATTCCTACACCTGGTCGCAGAGAAGGATGTTTGTTTGCAGGTCATAGGTCGAGTCTTTTGTTCAGGCCTTCCTATGAAATACTTATGCAAGCCTGTCTAGTGAGTTGTGACTTGTTAGACCTGATTCCTCTATTGGTTCCATTCCTCTATACTGAGATCCAAGCCCTAATTTCGGTGCATCACCTAGTAGGTAGTTTGCTTTCAGTCATTTCCCTTTCATGCACTCTTTCTATCCCTTTCCCTCAAAAGATTTACTTTCCTGTTAAGAAGAAAATTAAGGTGATTATCCAAGAGGAACCAGCCTAGAACCTGGAGGTCTCATCTCGGTTAGCATAAGGTCCCACAACCTTGAGATGATTCCCATGTTATACTAGATTATCAAGACCAAGAGAGCTTGAGATCAGAGGCGCAAATTCAGTGTATAACAGTGACTTTAAGTGAGAATATGAAAAGACAGAGAGGGGAAACTGAAGATTCATAGCCATTGCTTTAAAAGAGGGATTGAAGGATCATTTGAGTTATGCTTAGTATTTGGATATTAACTTTATCTCTTGGAGATATCAGTAAGCTTTTAGCTTTTGAATTTAGCCTTCAAGACGGAAACCCTTTTTGCTCAAAGGTGGATTGGACGTAGCCCCATTTCATCTATGGTGTGGATTCATAGTAGAGTTCGCCATTGTATTCATAGGTTCTTCATCATTCAATCTTACTACATTCATGTATTTCAGATTGGGATGTTTGTAATTCATGGTTATTGTATTGATGTTGTATAATACGATACCATTTCTCTGAGAAGTTATTGGAATATATTTTCTGGTTACTAGAGTATATTCGTCAGTTATTATTGTTGGATCGAATGTTTATTTGCATGTATCTATTTCTATAAATTTGCATATGGTTTATTTGAGAAAATTCTAAGAGATGGCCAGTTAGGGTCATTAAAGGTCTATTACAAGGGGAATAAACATGCATTCAGGCACACTACCTAGATCTCACTGCTCAAATACAACAAGGATCTCAATCTCAAAGAAGGTTCACTGCCTTACAACAATCTCTGATCTCAAAACATAGAGGATATATTGTCCAAGCTCATGAACTAACAAACAACATCTCTGATATGCCAAAATAGTTCCAATGAAGTACACTAGTTCTCTGTCTCAATTACAGATTCCACTCATACCTCTTATGTCAAGTATCCCACACTGTCTTTTTCCTTTGCACACTTTCACAATTACAAATGATTACATATTTATACACATTACATCAATTTATCTCAACTAGGTTGGCCAGGGACCTAATTACAAAATATTAATTTATTAAAATTCAATACTATATGTGATCCATTGAATGTCAGCTAAGACATAGCAATGATTCATAAAAACAACCTCAAACACGCTCCAGATCCATAAATCATGCCACGATCCATCGCAACACGCTACACCACCAAGTCAGCCAAGAACAATAAGAACACCAACATGTTACATGAGAAATCTTCAATTCTAATCACATAACCAAACGCGGTCCACCAACACGAATAGGACATGTTCAAGAAACATCAGAAAGCAGCATGAAATATCACGAAATCATCAAGAACATCTCTAACTCATCTCTACATTTTTCATCACGAACACTAAACCATAACCACTGTCATAAAAGAAAAATAGCTTGTCAGCATCTAAATCATGAACTATTCAAATTGAGGACACACATCCATGTCCTGAACTCACCAGCAAGTTAACAATAAAGAATATTGCTAAACTGATCCACACCAATCCAAATACTGAACCATTATCACTGAAAGAATAACCAAAATAGTATTCTTTGATAAATCCATCATAACTCTCTCAAATCATCATGCAATCCTCTACCACTTGAATTGAATCAAGTATATAGGCATCGTTGAACACATTAATAGCTTGCAACATATATTATTCAATACAATAGATGTACCACATGAATCATCTCACCAAACTAACCAAGAACATTGTCTCCAAAAGTAGGAATATGTTGACATCAATGAAAAAACATTAATGCTAGCACATATATGCACAATATGAATAATATCTCAATAATTCCATGTCTAGGAAGAATTTTCATTTGAAACTTTGAATTTGGTAACACAACTTCTGGTAACCATAATTTTTAATGTGGATGTCCAAATTAATATTATTATATATTGTTGGGAAACTCGGAAAGAGGTCTACAATGCTAAAGTATTCTAAAATTTTCACTTTTCTAAGCTTGAAATCTCTTCAAATTTCAATTAGAAATTTTATAGAAGAAGAATTCTCAGGAAACAAACTTTAATATCTCCCAAATGGTATAAGGATATTGAGATCATTCTTTTTTCATTCACATTATTTTTTGATCTCACTCCTTGGGGTCAAATTTCACTTCAATACATGCTCATATAGTCCAACGTATTAAAACTATCATGTGATTAGTGTTTGCCTTTTCAAACTTCTAACCTTATATTTGACCATATTTTTTTCTTTCTTTTTATTTTCTCTACTCCTTCTCACAAGGCTATATAAGTTATATTCTATCTCTTTCTTCTAAGGAGTAGATTTTATTGTGCTTCTACTAGTCCCTCTTCAATGTATCCTTCATGATACTCTATCAAATCAAAAATTTTGAACACAAGTGATATGTTGATTTTTTTAGAGTTAAAAAGGTATTCTCTCTTATTAATTAAATCATTATTGATTTAATTATTAAGTCACCTTTCACTTTTTATCTCTATTTCACTTAAGCTAAACTTTAGGCATGCAATAATTGATTCTTTTATTAATTATTTATGCAACCTTGGTTTCTTCACCCTTCTTAGGGTTTTGATCTCCTTTATAAGGATTGAACACTTTGTAATTATTAAATCACTCTCGGGAAATCTCTCAATGATATTTCATATTTGTTGGACATTTTGAGTTTTGTCTCCATTCTTTTCTTTGTGACGAGTTATTATGCTGTAGGTGATCTTGGCTTATGAATTCGATGAATTCTAACATGGTATCAGAGCCTTGCTGGAGTAGCCTATTCTTAGGTTTTTTGAAGATTTTCTTGAGTACTGAGGGTTTCAATTTTTCTGAGGTTCTTCTTTAGATATGGAGGGGATTTTTTATTTGGAGCACTTTGAGCATAAATGGACATCACATGTGCTCAAAAGGCCAAAGACACCCAATTTTCATATAAGGCACATCCTATTTGGACACAGATGAAATTTGGGCACTATTTTTGCATGCATAGCCCTTGGCATGCTTTACAAGGCAAAAATCTGCCTCGATTTATGTGCTACCTCAATTTCTGTGTCGCCTTGATTTTTGTGTCACCTTAATTTCTATGCCACCTTTCCACAATGCCTTGATTTCTATGCCACCTCAATATTTGTACTGCCTCATTTATATGTCGCTAATGTCAGCAATTGCAGGTCTGATAGTGAGGTTAAATTTGACAGCCACGAAACCGTCATTCTATTTGCCACTTTTTTCCATAATGAGCATCTTGTGGTTTTTTTCTCAATCTGAAGCAAATGGGGGCCAATTTTTGACTTCCTTATATCGTCGGAAAGCTCTTTTCAAGATGGACACTTTTTTGGAAGTTAGATTTTCTGATTTTGTCATCTTGCAGGTATTTTTTATAGTCAAAGTCAAGGTTCTTTTTTGCACTCTAGGAGCCATATCTTTCTCATCCAGACTCCATTTTTTGACTTCCACATGGCGTCATAAATTTGGTTTTGTTCTCCTTCTTGTATGGGTCTCACACCCTGAATTTTCTCCAGGTATTTTTATTCAGTTTTTTGCATATTTGCAATCTGGTGGATATCTTGGATATTTCAGGTCCTAGGATCATTTTTTGTGCATGGGATGACTCCTTGAGAGAAGTTACATATGTTCTTTTTCTTTCAGTCATTCTTGGATATTGTATACATCTTTTTCTGTGGGTGTATTGCAAACACACTGAGATTAAGTGCCACCATGCATGTTTGGGATCCTACACATTTTATGTTTGATTGTACTCGCACTATATTATAAAGTGTCATGGGGGGTTGCTGAACCTTTGTCAAGTGAATGTTCCTTCCATGACATTAGCCTCATGTGTGTCAGTAACTGATCATCCTCGAAACATACTTTATTGGTACTTGTACGTTATTCATCATGCAATTATTCTTGGAAATCTCTCAGTGTATCTATTATACCTCTTCCTATCAGCATTATGAGGGGGGTATCTGTTGTTGGTTCTAATGCTTCCTTGGTTCGATGGAGTGAGCTATTTTTTTAGTTTGTGTTCCTATATACTAGGCGAATGTAGTGGCTGGTAACTATTCATTTTAGTGAGATGGATCATTTACCATATGGACACTCTTCTTTCGTTCCTATTTTGGAGGCTTCAGAATTGGCATTTTTGCCATCTATATCTTTGATTTTTGATGTTTGCCTTGTTTTCCATCCTGATTTGAGTAGTACCATTTGAGGGCACTCATACAGAGTAGTTCTTTGACACTGTTTATAGTTTCATGCATCAGAGGTGTTCTACATGTTCTTTCTTTGTTCCTATCTTCTGGGACATTCTCTAGTTTGGAGGCTTCTTCAATCCTTCACTAGCTAGGCTTCATCTCTTTTCAAAGAGGGGTTTTTCCCACTGGTTTTTCTCCTTTTCTCCTCTTTACAGAGATTTTTTATACATGGGTACTTGATCAGGCCTTGTTGTCGGGACCCATTTCCTGCTTTCAGTAGTTGTTTCAAGGTTTTTGGCTTCTCCCTAAGTTTATCTTAAGGGGGGTGTTAGAGTTAAAAGGTATTTTCACTTATTAATTAAATCATTATTGATTTAATTATTAATTCACCTTTCACTTTTTATCTCTATTTCACTTAAGCTAAACTTTAGACATGCAATAATTGATTCTTTTATTAATTATTTATGCAACCTTGGTTTCTTCACCCAACCTTGGTTTTGATCTCCTTTATAAGGATTGATCACTTTGTAATTATTGAATCACTCTCGAGAATTCTCTCAATTCCTTCTCTCAATGATATTTCATATTTCTTGGACATTCTGAGTTGTGTCTCCATTCTTTGCTCTGTGACAATTTATTATGATGCATGTGATCTTGGCTTATGAATTCGATTAATTCTAACAGATTCTACTTGGTAACACTATATCTTGTATACATTTCATCAGTCGGGTTTCTTTAAAATATTGTTTTTGAATAGTACAAATAATTTACAGGGGGGTGAATTAGTTATCATAAAAAAAATACTCAAACTTAATTAAATTTGGGCCAATATTAAATCAATCAAATAATTAAAACATATATGAACATGAAAGCAGTCAAACGCCAAAATTTACATGGAAACCCAAGATGTGAAAAACCATGGAGAAGCTAATTCTCATGAATAAAACACTAGTTAAGGTGATTTTTATCAAGGCTCACTGTCAGTTTTCTCAGTGTAGGTAAGGCTCACTACCCAAAAGATAGAAAGGCTCACTACTGTAAGAGAAATAATGAAAGGAATCCACCACTGAAATAATTGTCACCAACAACAACACTAAAATAACCTCATTGTCTTCTTCTTTTGGTTGCACACATTCACATACTTATCAATATCAAGATTTACTCTCTTTTACATTCAAAATCATCATACTTGCATAGACACGCACATTTGCATTAAATAGAAACAGCTTTTACTTATACCATGGCATGCCACATAAAATTCTAAGTAAGGCCAAAACATAATTTGAAATAGTTTTCCACAAAACACTCTCATGGTGGTAAGGAATGAAACGTGGACCACACAAAACCTCCTCTCTCAATTCAACATGCTACACATCCACCATGATATTTAGAACCAAGGAATACGATATATACATGTTATAATACAAAAATGTTTTGAAGCACATTAACCACTTTCCAGATCAGTCTAGACCCAAAAGAGTGTACGACAACATGTTGCAAAATGAATGGGACTAGGAAAAATATGACCAAAGAGAAAACAACACAATACATCATCCTGAGCACACTATTCCAACTCACTCAAGCATTAAATCTTCATTTAAATAAAAACATTAGCAACGCATTCTAACAATCTCCCCCTTTTTCATTGATGGTAACATTCATCTACAAAAAAGAAAACAACTCAATAATATCAACACCAAAACCTTTTTTCTTCTCCCCCTTTGATATCAAAGAGGGAAAAAATTACCCCTGAAAAAATTTACTTTGCTCCTACTAAGAGGAAGTTGTCAAATATTTTTCCAGAAAAGAATAAGCATATAATACCAATGGATCAACATACACACAGGTGCACTTATTATCCCCTAGGAAGGGGTAGAATCCCCAACTTCTATCTTCGGATACTCAAAATTATCTTTTCACAATGGTTTTGTGAAAATATCTGCAATCTACTCTTTTGTAGGTACATATTCCAGTCTTACCTCATTTTCCAATACCTTCTCTCTAGAAAGAAATGATATTTGATTTATATATGTTTTGTTCTAGAGTGTTTTACTGAATTCGTGAAAATGTTTATAGCACTTGTATTATCATACATACTTGATATTAGTTCATCAAATGCAATGCCAATATCCTTTAGTTTTTGTTTCATCCATGGTACCTAAGTGCAACATGAGGGTGTTGTAATATATTCAACTTCAGAAGTAGATAATGATGCAGAATCTTTTTTCTTACTTGACCATGCAACTAATCAAGAGCCAAGGAAATAAGCTCCACCATTTGTACTATGCATGTTATTAACACATCCATCCCAGTCGATATCATTGTAAGTTTTCAAGGTAAAATATGAATCCTTTGGATACCATAATCCAAAATCTTTTGTACCCTTTACATATCTAAAAATCCTCTTTACTGCAATAACATGTGATTCTTTTGGTTCTTGTTGAAATTGAGCTGCTAAAGAAACAAGATACATATTATCTAATCTAATAGCAATCAAATATAACAATCCTCTAATTATTGATATGTACTTACATCAAATCTAGGTGAATCATCTTCTTTTTTCAACTTATATCTAGCAACAATATGTGTAAAAACTAGTTTAGAATTTTCCAATATAAACTCTTTAATAATTCTCTAGTATACTTGGATTGAGAAATTAAAATTTCTTTACCTCTATGAGTTAATTACAATCCAAGGAAGAAATTTAACTCCCCAATCATAGACATTTTGAATTCCTTCTACATCTCTCCTGCAAATTTTCTTCATAAATCATCATTTCCTCCAAAAAATATGTCATCAGTTCATAAACCACAACAATCGGGATTTGATCTGAGCAAATTAGTATAGATTGTTGTCATTAAATCCCTTTAGAAATCCTTATCCAATCAAATACTTGTCTAATCCTCCATACCAAGCTCTAGGTCCCTACTTCAATCCATACACTTCTTTCTTCAACTTGTAAACAACATCTGAGTCACTTTTGGACTTAAATCCCTCTAATTGTTCAATGACTTCTTCCTTCAATTATCCAATCAAGAATGTTGATTTTACATCCATCTAATAAATTTTGAAGTCTTTAAAGGTTGCAAAAGTTAAGAATATCTGAATCACTTCCATCCAAGAAACAAGGACATATGTTTCATCAAAATCAATACCTTCAATCTAAGTGTAACCTTTTCAAACCAATCTTACATTTTCTCTCATTATCTTTTCTATTTTCATCCATCTTGTTTCGGAATACCCACTTTGTTCCATCACATTTTTGTCTGGCAATCTGGGCATAAGTTCCCAAGTCTTATTTTTCTCATAGATCTGATCAATCTCTTCTTCCATTGCCTTCACCCAGTTATGATCATTGCATGCTTCTTCCAATGTTTTTGGTTCAATCTCTGAGAGTAAACATAATAACACTTGTTCTTGAGGTGTTCTACTTCTTGTGATAATTCCTTCATTCTTATTTCTAATAATCTAAATTTTTGAGTGATTTATTTGTACATACCTTGGGGTTTTAGCTGTATATTTTGAAGCCTCCTTCATTTATTCTTTCTTTTCTTCTTTTAATTTTTCATTAGAGTCATGTGATTCATATTCAAAATGATTGTCAGGATTTATTTGAATATCTTCACCAAATTTCACATTTGCACTCTCAACTATCTTGTTCACTCTTTTGTTGTAACACCAACACACTTTTCATCTTGTAGAGTATCCCAAAAATATGCCTTCATTAGATCTTCTATAAAACTTTCCAATATTTTCTTCATCTCTTTGAATGTAGCATTTACTTCCAAAAAAATCTAATTATTTTACTGTGAGAGCCCTTCCATACCATAGCTCATATGATTTGTTTCCATATCTCCTCTAAAAAGGTGTTCTTTTAAGAATATATATTATTGTATGTATCGCTTATCTCTAGTAAACCTCTGGTAAGCCTAATTATTTGATCATTGTTCTAACTAGTTAAACTATTCAATTCATTCTTTCTACTACAACATTTTTTTTTGGTGTTTTTGTTAATCTGGAATAGTCATCAATTAAAGCATGAAATATCTCACCTTGTAAGCTTCTTGTTCTGATTGGACCGCATAAGCCAGTGTACACCAGGTCCAACAATCTGGTAAAAGAATGGTCTTTTCCTCTTAATGTCTCTCATGTCTTCTTTCCTTCTTGACATCTTTTGTAGATAATATTTTTTGGCTTGGTCAGCCTTTGAAAATTTCTAATTTCACTTGTTGAACTTGTCCTTACCAAGTTGTCAAAGTTGATGTGACACATCCTCTAGTGTCAGAGCCAACTATCATTGAACTAAGATAATAAGAAACTCTTTGTAGCTCCTTCTAATTGATACAAGTTCCCACTTTCCCTCTTTCCATGTGCAATAATATTTCTTGATCTCTTTCAAATCTCACAACCATCATCCTAGAAAATACAACATTGTAGTCATTTTTGCACATCTATGCAACACTCAAAATATTATGATATAAACCCTTCACATAGTAGACATTTTCAGTGTTATGTTTTCCATCAAAAGTAATAGAACCAATTCCAACAATTTGTGTCATTTTATCATCTCCAAATATAGTAGGGCCTCTATCATATTTCTTAAGTTTCTCAAAGTAACTTTAATCATCGGTTATATGATTTGAACCTCCACTATCAATCAACCATTGATTTCTATTTCTTCTAGAAAAATAATGTAGTTTCAGTGTTATCATCAGATTCCAACAAAATGATAGAGATATAAAATCTAGGTTCTTATTTTTTTGCCAAAAATAAACAATTCTCTTGATCTAATTCATCATCTGATATACTGGCATTTTCATTGACATAATAGGCCTTCTTATTGTATTTTTTAAACTTTTTTCATGTTCCCTTTTTCCGTACACCTAGTTGCTAAATGACCAATCTTTCCACATCTAAAACATTTAAGGGGTAACATACCTTTTTATTTCTTGGTGTATTTCTTTAGTTTTCTTGTAAAGTTTGCCTCCAACCCATATAAACTGTCTCATCCAAATCATATTCTATCTTGTAGCGTTAAAGTTTGTTTCAGTTTTGTCCTTTTCTTTTCTAAATTTCCTCATTTCAAACGTGGTCAGGGTGCCCAAAATTTTTTCTCTGGTGAACTTCTTTGGATCATAAAATTATTGGATACCTAAGATCTTATCGCTATAGCTCTCTAGTAAAGTCATTAGAATATTCTCCATAACATATTCATTAGTTAGAGTACCTCTTTGATTCTTATCAACTCCCTGAAAGTGGATTTCTATATCTTCCCCTTCTTCCATTATCATGTTCTCATATATATGCTTGGGTATCAACTTTGATGATTTCACTCTATCATTCCCTTCATAGGTCTCTTTCAATTTTTCCCAAACTTCATTGGTTGTTCTTAGTGAAATAACTTTTGTTAACTTAGTTTTTTTCAAATCACTATAGATTACATACCTTTCTTTTTCATTTTCTTTAGAGGCTAAAATCTCATCTGTAGTAGAAGGACCATTTTATAGTACACCATATTTTTTCACAACAGCTTTCCAGGTATTTTAGCCTAGGGAAATCAGATAACCTCTCATAGATGCAGTTTCCAAAACCTATAGTTGGATCCATCAAACACTAAAAAATTTTGTTTATGTCTCATAGGATCTGCCTCAAACTATTAAGCTTTTCTTCAAGGAACCAAAGCTCTGATACCAATTGTTGAATAGTCTAGATAATTGAGAGGGGGAGTGAATCAGTTATCATAAAACAATTTTATCAAACTCAATTAATTTGAAGAATTATTAAATTAACTAGATAATTAAAATAGATATTCGTGAACATGAAAGAACTTAAACACCAGAATTATGGAACCCAAGATGGGAAAAACCATAGAGAAGCTAAGTATTATGAATAAAAACACTAGTTAAGGTGATTTTTACAAAGGATCAATGTTAGGTTTCTCATTACAGGTAAGGCTCACAACCGATATGGCTCACTACCTAAAAGATAGAAAGGCTCACTGACAATCAAAAAAGGCTCACTGCCAGAAGATAAATAATTAAAGAAATCCACCACTAAAATAATTGTCACCAACAACAACATGGAAGAACCTCACTTTATTTTTATTTTCATTTCACACATTTGCATACTTCTCAATATCAACATTTTCAAATTCACAATAATCATACTTTCTTACACACACACATTGGCATCAAACAGAAACATATTTTACTTATACCTCATCATACCACATAAAATTCTAAGTTGGCCAAAACATAATTTGAAAGAGGTCACCACAAAATATTCTCACATATAGGCTCCTCTTGTTGTATAGGGTCTTCTTGTTGATTAGGTGTCTTATTTGTTTTACCTTCAGACTATATTTCTTGAGATTTAGAGTATTTTTCTTTATCAAAATGAACTATTGTCATGTCACCTTTAGGTTTTTGTCTTTTCCTCTATTCATCGATCCTATCACTACTCACATGAAGTTTTTCAATGTGATTCTTTGCTTCAACAAGTTCTCCCTTAATGATGTGGTTATATCTCTCTAATTATTGATACTTGATCATGTAATAATCAAGTTCAAACTACATCTTTCCCATTTGAACATTTGCATCCTTCAAGATCTCTTCAAGTCTGGTCTTTCCTTATTTCTCTTGTTGAATTACTTTAGCCATCTGAATAGTAGTAACTTTGCAATCATGTTTCAATACTTCTTTTTCTTGTTCAAGTTGTTTAATCTGATTAGATGAATCATTTTCAGATTCCTCTTGTATCTTTTTCATAATATCTTGCCTTTGGTTCCTCGAAAGTTCAAGTTGTTCCTTAAGATTCTTTATGAAACCCTTGACTCATCTCAATTTGAACTTCAATTCAACATTATCAACTTTTCCCTTATAAAGGTCTTCAAGTGCTACTTCAAATTTTTCTTCCAAACTACTTGAATCCATCTAGATCTCCCTCAAGTTGTCAGGATTTCTCTCCAAGGACCATAATCTCTGATACCAATTGTTAGGATTAAGGAATACTGAGACGGGGGGGTGAATGAATATTACAAAACTTTAATTTCAAACTTAAAAAATTCAAGCTTAACCATGCAATTACTAAAATAAGAACATACACATAAAGTAAACAACTCATAACACTATGATTTGTTAACAAGGAAACCCTGGCCAAGGGAAAACCCTGGTGGGGATGATACCCACAAATAATGTACTAAGAGTATAATCTCCCTATTAGGAGACCTATCCCTATTAGGAGTTGAATATTACATTTAGTACATATCCCTATTAAATGATAGAAACCCTTTTAGGGGTATACAAGGAGCTCACTATTCTTACAAAGCAAAACTATCTTTTACACTGATTTATCCAAAACTAAACTATACAAGCATATGTTATGCTCAAGTAGTCCCACTTATAGCTCGCAACATCCTCTGTCTAATCCTGACATCACAATGCCTCTATATGTTCCATACACATCTTCTCATATCAAAACATCTTTACATATATACTCGATCTCAAAACTCTTCTATTCGGCTCACAAATACATCAAAAAACATGTCCAATACTTAATCAAATAGTAAATACATAGTTTGCGATCATATATCAACAAAGATAGGGTATTAACCAAATGAAATCCAAATTAGCACTTGTGGATTCCACATGATACTCCCTAAAACATCACGACCACTCATCTGCCCTATTTCACTGATGTACTATCTTCGCATAACTTCAACAAGCTACACAACTCTCTCTAGTCAAATCCAAAATATAAGAGACCTTAACTGAAGTTCTAATACAACCCATAATACATCTGTCTAAGCTTGTATTACTTAAGTTCTCACATATTGTGCTCTCCAAGCAAAACTGTACAACTATAGATACAAACACACACACACATATACAAATACACATACGCATATGCATGCACATATGCATACGCATACACATACACATACATATACACATATGTATACATATATGCATACACATACACATATAGAAACACACACACACACATACACACATACATACATACATACATAACAAAGAGATCACATGAAAAAAGAGAAGTTTTTATTTGAAAATGTATTTTAAGTTAAAATGAAGAAGTTTGGACCATGCAATTGTTGGAATATTTTTCTAATGTTGTTATTGTCATACTTGTCATTAATTATTGTCATTGATATCAACATGTCTTGGCTAATTGGATGAGGATTGATGCTTTGGTGATCTAGATTAGTGTGATCTAGATGATGTGTTATGTTGATCTATCTATTTGTGTTTATCCCGGTCCCATTTATTTTGCAACATATTGAGGTACAATTTTTTTGGGTCCAAACTGATCTAGAAAGTGGTTAATGTGCTTCAATTTTCTTTTGTATCGTAATGTGTATAACCTATTCCTTGGTTTTGAATGTCATGGTAGATGTATAGCATGTTGAATTGAGCGAGGAGGTTTTGTAATTAAGTATTGGACATGTTTTTTGATGTATTTGTGAGCCAACTAGAAGATTTTTGAGATCGAGTATATATGTAAAGATGTTTTGATATGAGAAGATGTGTATGGAACATATAGATGCATTGGGTGGTCCCACAATAGTGTGTCCCACTTTTTTGAACATCCTGATTTTTGCTGAAATTGCACATTTTTAAGAAAATATGATGATTTAAGCCTTGAGAGCTCCCATTTGAAGGAGTAAATTGAAAATGGCTAGATAAGAGCCTCTTGGATCATAATCCCTTTGCTATAATTCCTCTACTCCTACTCACACCTATAATCGAGTCTCCTTTGCACCCATCAAAATGCTGAAAAAAAATCACTTTGACATTAAATTTTTGTGGGATCAAATAAATTCATTTGAAAAACCCAAATACAGGATGATAGTACTCAGAGAAATATTTCCAATGATTATGAGTTATATATTTATTGATTTTATTAAGACTTTTCTTTTTAAGTTTTACTAAACATAGGTTGTCTGACCATTTAGCGACTTCTTTGTTCGACGCTTCTGGAAAAATAGTAAATTAGGGGAAAAAAATTATGAAAAATATCTTGGAAATAGGTATTCATGTTACCTTTCTATCAAAAAAAGAATAAATTAATTTTGATATATAGAGATAGAGTTAGAGCGATCCAAGTGAACCTATGTCTAAATTATAATTAATTTCACTTCATAACTCAATAAACCATTAAATATTCAACCAAATTGAATGAAACCAAATGCATTCTCTAGATATTTGTGTTTCAAACCTAAATTCAAAATAATTATTTTCTTATCAGTTTTATAAAAAAAAGTTATGTTGATAAAAGTGAGTGTCACTCCTGAAAAATACTGATTTTTCACAAAAATAATTTTTGAAGGAGAAGGAAAAATGGATACAAATAAATTTCAATTTTTTTAAAAAAAATATATTTATAAACTAGAAACAAAATGATAAAAGTTACTAGTTTACATCATCTTCAAATTCTTAATGGTTTTACGACAATAGATGTCTGAAAGAGAAGTTTTTTTTCAGAATGTTCATTTCAGTGTCAAAGTTGGCCAAAAAGTGGGACATAGTTTTGTGGGATCACCCCATTGTGATGTCAGGATCAGACAGAGGATGTTGTGAGCTATAAGTGGGACTACTTGAGCATAAAATATGCTTGTATAGTTCAGTTTTGGATAAATTAGTGTAAAAGATAATTTTTCTTTGTAAGAACAGTGAGCTCCTTATATACCCCTAAAAGGGTTTCTATCCTTTAATAGGGATATGTACTAAATGTAATATTCAACTCCTAATAGGGATAGGTCTCCTAATAGGGAGATTATACTCTTAGTGCATTATTTGTGGGTATCATCCCCACCAGGTTTTTCCCTTGGCCAGGGTTTTCTTGTTAACAAATCATAGTGTTATGAGTTGTTTACTTTATGTGTATGTTCTTATTTCAATAATTGCATGGTTAAGCTTGAATTTTTTAAGTTTGAAACTAAAGTGTTGTAATATTCATTCACCCCCCCCCNTCCTTCCCCCCCCCCCCCCCCCATATCAGTATTACTTAATCCTAACAATTGGTATCAGAGATTATGGTCCTTGGAGAGAAATCCTAACAACTTGAGGGAGATCTAGATAGATTCAAGTAGTTTGGAAGAAAAAATTGAAGTAGCACTTGAAGACCTTTATAAGGGAAAAGTTTATAATGTTGAATTGAAGTTCAAATTGAGATGAGTCAAGGGTTTCATAAAGAATCTTAAGGACAGCTTGAACTTTCTAGGAACCAAAGGCAAGATATTATGAAAAAGATACAGGAGGAATCTGAAAATGATTCATCTGATCATATTAAACAGCTTGAACAAGAAAAAGAAGTATTGAAACATGAATGCAAAGTTACTACTATTTAGATGGCTAAAGAAATTCAACAAGAGAAATATGGAAAGACCAGACTTGAAGAGATCTTGAAGGATGCAAATGTTCAAATGGGAAAGATGTAGTTTGAACTTGATGATTACACGATCAAGTATCGATAATTAGAGAGATATAACCACATCATTAAGGGAGAACTTGTTGAAGCAAAGAATCACATTGAAAAAATTCATGTGAGTAGTGATAGGAATGATGAACAGAGGAAAAGACAAAAACCTAAAGGTGACATGACAATAGTTCATTTTGATAAAGAAAAATACTCTAAATCTCAAGAAAGACAGTCTAAAGCTAAAATAGATAAGACACCTAATCAACAAGAAGACCCTATACAGCAAGAGGAACCTAGAGAGCATATCAGACCTTTCAGAGGAAGTTGCTTTGGATGTAACAAAGTTGGTCACATGAAGAGGGATTACAGAGGTAAGGCTCCTTACAGGCCCTTTTCTGGTTATTGTTTCAATTGTTATGAATATGGGCACAATAAGGAAGAATGCAGAAAACTTGATCAATCAAGTCGTAAAAAAGATTACATCAAAGAAGAAACAACAGCTAAGATTACATGTTACAAGTGTAACAACTTTGGGCACATCACAAGGAATTGCATGTTACAGGTTAATCAGAATAGATCATCTCCTACATGTTATAAATGTAACAATCAAGGACATATAGTAAATTTTTGCAGGTATAATAGAGTTGTAAGAAAAAGAAGACCACTAACTGTTGTTATAAAGAAAAATTTTGGTGATGTTGGTAACGTGTGCATAAATGTTGTCACACTTCTATGAATCATTCCATTCAAGGTTTCTCAAGAATGAGGCCTCAAATATCGATCCATAGCTCTCTAGTCATGGATGTGTAAAAATGTAAAATGAAGGCCCTCAGATAGACCTAGTTGTGTCTATTGCAAATACACCATGAAACGAGAGATTCAAATGCATGAAAATGAGATCTAATCTATATGATTGCAATGCATAAAAGGAAATTAATCTAAATGATAACAATGCATATTAATTTATGAAATGAAATGCAAATGCAAGATTAATCTATGGAAATAAACATGATTCTAATCTATATGAGTAGCCATGAATGCAAGAAAGAATGAGACAAGAAGAGAGAAGTTGCAATATCCAATCTCAAATGCTCAAATGCTCCTCCAAAATTGCTCTCCAAACCTGCAACATAACAATATTATGAAAACCTAATAGAAAATGAGAAGGAGAGGTCTCCTTTTAAAGGAAAGTGAAAAATTGAGATTAAGAGGCAAAAATCAAAGGCTACGATTAAGAGGCAAAAACCCACCACTCAGAAAGATGTGAGGAAAAAGGGATTTTTATTTAATTTTTAATTTAATTCATTTCCTTTTTCAACAAATAAAGTGTTTTAAGTGGGGATTTTTATTTATTTAATTAAAAGAGAGGTTTTCTTTCAATTAAATAAATTAGAA
>MU224171.1:1101085-1139582 GCA_018584345.1 Thuja plicata | reverse complement strand
TATTTAATTAAAAGGGAGGTTAAATCTTTTAATTAAATAAAAATGGTCAAACCTTAGGAAATATTGAAATAATTGAATTAATTACAATTTGATCAAGGAAATTGATTTGAATTGAAAATGTTCCAAAGCATTGATTCAGAAATTTGATAAAATGATAAAATAATAAATGGGGCCCAAAGTCTAGGCGACCATTTTAGGGTGCATACAGGTAAGAGCTTAGCAGATTACAAGGATGAGTTTGATCAAATGTTTAAGAAGGAAGGAGAAATGGATAGTGGTAGAGTATGGAAAGTGAAGGAATAGAGTGACACTAAGGTTCAGGGAGAATCAGTAGATACTACTAAACCCTCACCTGATGTTTCTATATCAGCCTAAATGGCCAAGAATGGCCTTAGGGCGATCTTTGGAGAAATATAGGAGAAATATATATTTTAGTCCCGGTTTGTACAGAATAAGATTACGTGAGCTTATGGTCAGTAAATGTGATTGGTTTAAAGTCTATATCCGAGATCACATGGTTATATACATTATATTGGATGATTTCCAGAAAGATGGATGACTAGATCATTTCCAACTTACAAGTTCATCTGGAAATGTGTCAAGTTGTGCATGGTGAAGTATAATTTTATTTACTTAAACACTTTTAACACCATTCAAGCATAATTGACGGAGACTAGAGGAGCAAGAAAAGAAACTAGAAGCATTTATGTGATTGTTGAGTGTGCATACCCTAATTCATCAAGTAAAAGGTATTTTGATCTTCTACAAGCTTTTTTTTACTATGGATACTCCATTGATCTTTGATGTTTTTGATTACGGTAAAAATAGGTTTTGAAGGGACCCCGAAACCCTTTAACAAAGCTGAGAAAAGAAAGACATTAAAGCCCAGAGAACAATAGGCTGCCCCAAGGAAGGAAGCAGGCTACAAAGGGATAGATCCCAGATTTAACAATAGGCAGAAACAAAGAAAAAAAACAAAATAAAACGCCGGAAGGGAAACAGAGAGAAGAGCCGCCAGCACCGAGATCAGGATAGAGTCTTTAAGAAACTCTCAGAATCCTCCAGCTGAGTCTTCATAGTCTTCACATTGTCTCTTAGCTTCTGGACATCCAGATCCTCAACCTTCTGCTTGGATCTAGTACGAGTGCCAGGTCCCATCTGCTGGGAAGGATCAGAATGTTCAATGGTGTCTTTGTTTCCTTCCAGCCAGTTTCTCAGAGACATCAAATTCTCCATAGTATCCCTCGTACCAGTGTTCACCAGCATAAGCAAATATTTTAGCATTTCCTCATTTCCGCTTATTTTCTTCTGGATAAATACCCTTATAAATCCGTGGAGGATTATCCTAAAGGCACATTTTTGCAAACTTCATATGGCGTGCTTCATGTGGAGGAAATTAGGGCATGCATACATTGAAAATATGAGTCATTGGGGGAATTTTCAATCTTAAAAGAGATGAAAGACATGATAAATGATGATGGATCTTGGAAGGATAAGTTCTCTCATTTACAGAAATTGAGCATCATGTACAGAAATTGAGCATCATGCGAATGGCAGAACTCTACGAATTCAATGAGGAAGAATGGATCAAGATCATTCTTAGTAGAGTCCATGGCTAGTTTCTATGGATAGGTGAGTAGCCTTTTAAGATTTCCAATGATTTGATTCATGATCTCACCAGATTGGAATATTGGTATTATCCCTACTACGGAGAAGAACACAAAGAAACAAGTTGAAACCATAATACATTCTAAGTGGGACAAGAGGGAAATGATAATTGTTGACATCTTTTAGCAAGATGTAAGATTGATTTCAATGATTTTGGGATACAAACTTCATTACAGTAGCCAACCTAATTCAATTTTTGTGGGTGTTATTATGATGGCTTATAAAATGGTGAAGTAAAACGTGAAATACAACTTGTGTGAAATACTAAGACAATAATTCCTAGAGAATGTTAAGAAAATCAAGCAAGACAAATCAAAATAATTCAAGTTTGGATCACTACTGATACATATCTATATTCATATATTTCATAAGTTTCCTAGAATGCACCATAGGGCATGGAAAGACAATGAACCCACAGGTATTAAAGTGACAAACAGTTTTAGAAGACAAATTAGTACATGGGTGGATTGAGAACTATTTGGCATGTTCAAGATTATTCAAAGGGAAATGAAGGAAAGAATGAGAATCCCTAAGGCAATGGTTGAGAAATACAAAGATACAATCGGTTTCATGGTTGAAACAGATTGTGTATGCTTGGAGGCAGTTGAACGTAGGAAGAAATTGAGTTACCCTATGGGTTATGATGTTATTGTAGAGGTTCTTACTATGCAAGTAGAACATGTTTTATCTTCTGAGATTGATGCTTTTGAAGAAAGATGGGGAACCTATGAATAAAATTCTTCCAAAATCATAGATGAACAAACTAGGGCAGCAAGGAAAGGGAAAATTGAGAAAGTGGTTGATAATCTTGTAGAGAAGGAAGGTATTAGCGTAGATGAGGTAAAAAGGGAGTTTCTAGATTGGCAAATGATGCTCTTGCAGCCCTTCCACCTCATAAAGTTGTAGAGGTTTTTGATCCACCTCCTACTATGGTCGATGTACCTAATACCACCCCTACTCCACCTAAAAGGACATCATAGAGAACAAGCATGACTGAGACAGAGAAGACAGTAGAGATTACTATGAGAAGAACAAGGTCCACTAAAAAAAACTCACCACCTAAAAGGCAGAGGACTAGTGTGGAGAAGAAAGAAGAAGAGAATAAAGGAGAAGATAAGAAAGAAGAAGAGAAGAAAGAAGAAAAGAAGATTGAAGAGAAGAAAATAGAGGAGAAAACTGAAGTAATAGCAAAAGATAAACCATCTAAGAGACAACTTTGGAAACCTGATCTAAGGATGTTGGAAAAGAAGATAGTTGATCAAGGAAATCTAAATCAATTTCCTAAATACTATGAGAGGTATAATGAAAATGATAAAATTCTTATTGAAGACATTGTTATTAATTACATGCAAGTGTTTAAAAAGAATCTACTTGAAATAGAAGGTATTATTCCTAAGGATTTGTATGATAAATTGGAAGTAAGGAAGCAATTAGTACTTAAATAAGATGAACATATAAGGTTGAAATCCATACAAAATATGCTATATTTTTTTTCACTTGTTGATCATGATAGAATAATGGAAGCCATAAAGCACCTGTTGAGAGTAAAAACAAGATTGATAAAGATTATGGAGAGAAAGTATGATGAAGTAATAGAAGAAACTAACAAGTCTATTGATAAGGTATTAATAGAAGTTGAACTAGAAAATTCTTCACCTCCTAAGCACTAGGATACTAAGCCCAAAAACATTCTGAAAGGAGAGTCTTCTAAATCTGTAGAAGTACACATTGACTCATCTAAGGATGAAGATGATAGTAATCAGTTCTTTAGTACAGCTAAGAAACAAAATTTATTTTTTGTTGGTGTGCCTGTATCTTTGGACACTTCGCATGATATTGGTGACCCTTTTCAAGGGAATATTGATACTGTTACTAAAGTAGATGGAAAAAATGAACAGAGCACAGTTAATACATCAAATCTTGGCACATTGATTGGGGAAGAAATGAGAGGAGCTACTATGGAAAAATATCAAGACAATAAGGAAGAACTTAAATAAAGTATGGTTGAGGTAAAGAAGGAAGCTGAGACTGAGAATGAAGCTAAGCAAGAAACTAATGTATCCATTTGTGTTTCTTCAACTCTATTGTTGGCAAGTGATGATAAACCAATGAACACTGATGTTGATGGAATCCAGATGAAGATGAATTGATGAATTGATGACAGAGAAAAAGACAAACGTATTGGACATGGCTATTTAGATAGAATCAACAGAGTTCTACCCATACCTTTCACCTTTCAGGGTAATGATACAATGGATAATTTGAACAAAGTCCTTGATGACTTTGATGTTCACTTTACTTCTTTTGAGAATGTTGAAACTATGAAAGTTGAGAGAGAATACATGGAGAAGAAGTTAGAGGAGATAGGCCAGTCATTAAAGTGGGATATTAGCATATTAGACACCACTATCTATGGTATTAGGACATGCATCGAGCATGGAAATAAGATGTACAACTACTGTATAAACCCTTCTAGGCATATACAGAATGTGGTGGATATAATCCTTAATGATGAGAAAACATTGGATGAATTGGCAAAGGATTATAGGTCCTCCTCATAATCTATTATAGAGATGGATACGAAAGTGTCCAGGTTGGTGGATAAAATCAATGTGCTTGAAACTGAGAATTCAAGAGTGTTGGGGAGATTCATTATCTTGAGGAGTATTCTTACTCCTAAACTATCAATTCTGGAGACACACCTTGAGGACATGGAAGCAATGAAGAAGTATCTTTATGAAGCTCTACCCACAGTACTAAAGGATGCAGAGATATCATCCTTTTCTTTGAATGGCCTTATTCATATTGGTCAGACCTTGGAGAAGACATGGAAAGAAGATTCATAGATCTTGGAAAGCTCTTTTCAAGATATTCTTCATATGGTATGATTTTTTGGTGAGAAGCTCTACAACTTTGATGTGTATACAGTTATATTTTTTAGTATACCTTTGCCATTGATGTCAAAGGGGGAGTAATAAGTGTAGTATGAAAAATGTAGAGTTAGTAGTTTGGCATTAGACACATAGTCATTTTTCACTAAGTGTTGCCAACAATGCCAAAGGGGGAGATTGTTGGAAAGTGGCCTGATGAGTATAGCTTAGATGTTTTCATTTATGGAAACACTACTTATTGGCATGGTCACTTGGAGTGCAATCGAGTTTTGGATATTATGTTTGGAAAAATGACTAAGTCTAGGAAATAGTTGCCATGGTACAATTGTATAGTTTTTCTTGGGAAGCACAGTATGTGATGAATTAAGTCATGAGAGATTAGAGGAATGTATTATGGGATATAGTATACCTTCAATTAAGGTCACTTGTATTTTGGGGTTGATAGAGAGAGTTATAGCTTGTTGAAGTTATGTGAAGACAGTAAAACAGTGAAATAGGGTAGATGAGTGGTCACGATGTTTAAGGGAGTATCATGTGGAATCCAAAAGTGCTACTTTGGATTTGGTTTGGGTCCTACCCTATATTTGTTGATATATGATTGCCGACTATGTATTTACTATTTGATTAAGTGTTGGACACATTTTTATGTATTTTTGAGCCGACTGGAAGAGTTTTGAGATCGAGTATATATGTAAAGATGTTTTAAGATGAAAAGATGTGTGTGGAATAGATAGATTCATTATGATGTCAAAATCAGATAGAGGATTTTGCGAGATATAACTGGGACTACTTGAGCATAGCATATGCTTGTATAGTTCACTATTGGAAAAAATATATATATTGTAAAAGACAGTTTTGCATTGTTAGAGTAGTGAGATCCTTGTATACCCCTAATAGGGTTTCTATCCTTTAACACCTAGATGTGTATAGAATGTAATATTCAGCCCCTAACAGGGCTAGGTATCCTAATGGGGACATTATACTCTTATTTCATTATTTGTGGGTACCATTCCCACCGAGTTTTTCCCTTGGCCAAGGTTTCCTCGTTAACAAATCATGGTGTTATGAGTTGTTTACTTTATGTGTATGTTCTTATTTCAGTAATTGCATGGTTAAGCTTGAATTTGTGAAGTTTGAAATTAAAGTGTCATAATACAAATTCACCCCCCCCCCTCTCTGTATTACTTAATCCTAACAACTTTATTCTAGCATCTATCTCTCAACCAAATTCTTAAATGTCTTAACCCTATCCAAATCTTCTAAGTTTTCTCTTAACAATGTGACCCAAGTCACCATAGAATAATCATCAATAAGTAACATAAAATAACTTTCACCATTCAATCCTCCTGTCCATGTGGGTTCACATAGATCTATATGTATTAGCTCCAAAGGTCTTGTGGAGAGAACTCCTTTTTCTTTAACTTGTTTCTAGTTTGCTTTCCTATATAGCATTCTCTATGAAGGATCTGATAAAAACTGATATGATAACACCCAAGAACAGCTGCATACAAGTACCTATTACAGGAAAGAGGCAAAAGAAGGAAAAAGTAGAACTCAAAAGCACAAAGCAAAAATGTATTATGAATTAATGAACAAAGAATTACAAGGTTCAATCTATAAAGGTGAACAAAACCCTAAAGACTAAAAAACTAGGGTGCATATTAATAATTAATATAAATATCAATTATAATGTACCTAAGAGAAATCTTAAGCAAAAAAGAGTACTGATAACTTAACTAATTAAATCAACATGATTTAATAAATAATTCAAAATGGAAATTACTCTAACACCCCCCTTAAGCGAAGCTTAGGAGGTAAGCTAACCTAGCACAGCTATGAAAGAAAGAAAGAGGGTCCCAATAACAAGGCCTAATCAAGTACCCAATACAAGGAAATCTTTGTAAACTAGAGAAAAAGGAGAAAACCCAGTGGGAAAAACCCCTCTCCTAAAAGAGATAGAAAAATGCAGGAAAAGAAATGGCTCAAGAGACTCTCTCAAAACCATAAGTACAACCAACCCCCCATGAGAGAGGGATGAGACACCAAAGCCCCCCAGAATGGTAGAACCCCTATGGAAATGATCGAACCAATGGAACTCCAATGCAGAAGAAACAAAGGCACGGAACAAAAAGGAAACCCCTGAATGAGAGGTGAAACTGGAAGGCCTAGTTGATGCTCAAAGGAGAATGCATGAGACTCCTATAATGGAATCTCCAATGAAGGTGGGCCAATAGATGGGATGAATCTATCATCTCAGGGGAGATGAATGTCCTCGGATATTCCCTCAACAACTAGAGTAGGTGGATTGATGCAAGGAGTGACCATAACAAGTAATGCTAAAGAGGAATCATGCTGAACAGATGCAAACTCAATAGGAGGAGGAGGTGTAGAAGCCACAACACTGATCTTAGGAATAACACATAAGTTCAGGTGACCCGACTTATCCTTAATAGGCACTCGTAAAGTAGGATAGATATTCTCTGACAATGGAGATGGTGGACCAGAATGAGAGAAGGAACTTCGTACAAGCGGGTAGCATGAACAACTGTCCCTATAGCAAAAATATTGTTTGCCACACTATCTCTGATGTGCACTAAATCTAGAGTAAAATCAATTGTCTTCTATGTCCCATTGTAAGTAATCTGATAGATAGAGAGAAGGTTAGAGGACAAATATGGAACACATAGTACATCATTGAATGCACCATCATCAATGTCAATAGAACCCTTCCCACTTACAGTCATAACAGTTTTATCCCCCATCAAAATGTGTGGGGTATGTGAAGCCTCAAAAGTTGAGAATAAATCCTAAGAAGATGCCATATGGTGTGAAGCACCTGAATCTAGTAGCCATCTAGAAGAGGGAGAAATAGCAGATGCACATAATGCATGACCCTTTCCATTTTCTGACCCATCTGTCTAAAAATATGATAAAGAAGACATGTGAGAAGAGGAAGAAGGAATATCAATCTTGCTTATGTGAAGAAGAGCTGTCAAATCAGAAATTTTTTGGCCATATCCATCTACCTTCTTCTAAAAGTACTGAGACTCATCATGATTGGGCTTATTAAAATAAGCACACTTAGTTTTTTTGGTCTTTGATTTCCCCTTATTTGGAGGAGGTGGGTTAGAGGAATGCTAAGAAGGAGAATCCTTACAAAACTCTATGGTTGGTGATACCTATTTTTTCTCCAGCTTCCATAAAGATGGATGAACAACCAAAGCATGGCTCATAGAGCCAGAAGTATCATTCAACTATTGAATCTTTGACTACTCTCGAGTCAATCGATCACTGAAGGCCTTAAAGGAAGGCATATTGTGCCTAGGACCCAAAGCATCCATAGTGGAATAAAAAATGGAGGAGAAGATTTGGAACTGTCCTCAAAGCTTTGAGAGTATCAGAAAGATACACTAATTATCTGATTTGGTCTTCCCACATCCCTGTAAAAGTGAAAAGAGAGCATTGAACTTCATCAAGAATTCCTCAATGATGGGAAAAATGTCACGAGACAATGATGTCAACTCTGTATCAAGCTATAGTGCCCAAAACTCATTCATTGTTCCAAATAGATCTGTAAACTTTCCCTAGATGGCCCAAGGAGTGTGCAAATTCTCCAAATGAAATAGGAGACTGTTAGAGATATTCAGTGCAATTAAGCCCATGGCTTCATCCATCTTATTCTTGTGCTGAAGAATCTCAAAAGGACACTGCAAAATAGATTGGTTCTCATCTAGACAATACCCTAATTCGTGTGACATGAGCAGCATGTTCATGTGTGCTTTCCAGGTGTGGTAGTTATATGGTGTTAGTTGGGTAATTGAAGGTTCTGACATTGAGAGAAAGAAGATGGAAGCAGAAGGGTCTTTTTGAAGTAAATGAAAGAAAGTAAAATACACCCTCCCCCCCAAAAAGTAGTATACTATCCCCCGTACACCAAAAAATAACTTAGAGCACAAAACACAAGAAGAAAACCTAGACGCCATATGCAGAGAGGGAGGAAATTGAAGCCTCTACTTTGATGATTAAATCAGGTGCTCAAGTGGCTGAATTTTAATTCAAAACCCACATGGTGGTCTTTGCCTCAAAAAGAGCTTTCCGGTGATATCTTGTTTGCTAAAAAATGATATCGTATGCTCAAGTTATGACCAAAAGACTAAAAGGAGGTCAGAATGGGCAGCTCACTGGAAAAAATTTGCCGTCACAATGGTCGTCGCCAGGAACTGTAAAAAATTTGATGGTCATCTGACTATCACCAGCCTATCACTGATGTCAGCATGATGTCATCAATAGAAGAAAAAAAAAATTGGTCGCCACAAAATTTAAAATCTACCCAGAAAAAGCTGACGTCTGGTGGGCAGCGCTTGGCGAGGTAGTGGTGGGGCTCTGGTGGCAGTCAGGCGGCGCAGGGGCCACAATGACACTGGGGCAGCGCGCTAGTTGCACGTTGCTTCCACAGCAAAAATCTTGTGTTTTTTTTTAATATATATATATATATATATATATATATATATATAATTTATTTTTTTGTTTTTGCCTCAAAAAATGTGTCTGGAGGGCAAAAACAATTTTCAGAGGTCACAAAGGCCAAAATTGACAAATATTATATGAAAATATAGGTTTTTGGGCCTTCTAAGCACGATGGTGAGGTCCTTTTGGGCCCAAAATTCTCCAAAAAACCTTCACCCCAAATTGCAGACAAAAACCCCCAAAAAAGTTGAGATTTTCTCCTTCAAAACATGCTTCAAACACTCCATAATAGGCAGCAGGAGAGGGGCTCTGATACCATGGAGGATATGATAACCATTGATCCAATAACACCCAAGAACAGCTGCATGCAATTACCTGTTACAAGAAAGAGGCAAAAGAAGGAAAAAGCAAAAGAACTCAAAAGCGCAGAGCAAAAATGTATTCTGAATTAAGAACAAATAATTACAAGGTTCAACCTATAAAGGTGAACAAAACCCTAAAGACTAAAAAAATAGGTTACACATTAATAATTAATATAAAAATTAATTCTAATGTACCTAAGAGAAAGCTTAAGCAAAAAAGAGTAATGACAACTTAACTAATTAAATCAACATGATTTAATCAATAAGTCAAAAGGGAAATTACTCTAACACTCTGCATATAGTATTTTTAGGCTTTATGATTTTGGGTAGATCTCTCACCACCTTATAAGAACTAATCTTCATCATATTATCAAATTTATTATGTTTCATCCTTTTGTTTCATAGTCATCGCTCACTGCTCTTAGCCAAAGAACAACTACTTCCACTCTTTTCTTTAAGATAGTAGACATTTCCATTCCACGTACCTTTTGAAACTAGTCTTCTATAACCTTTTCTAATTTCACAATTAGATTCATGAATGCTAACCTTGCATATTTTACTACATAACTAACTTACTTTACAAATTAACATAGTATGTGTACCCATTAACATAATAGACATCACTAGCTTTATTTTTTCCATCAATAGATATAGCTCCCATATCACATATAGGTGAAAAGATTTCACTAGAAAATGAGATTGATCCTCCATAATACTTTTCAATATTAATTAAATCTCTTATGTCACTGATAATATGATTTGAACACCCAAAATCAATAAGCTAGGGTTTAGGTTCTTCTCTCACATGTAGGGTAGTCTTCCAAACAATAAATATTTCACAGTTAGTTGTAGCATTCTAATTTATAGATCTGGTTCTGTCATCCTCCTTGATAGCTAAGAATAGTAACTCATCAATAGAATCATGTTCATCTTCATCCTCTGATGAATTAGCCTCCATAGAGTATAAACTATTCTTACCCTTATCTTTGTTTTCAATCCTTACAAATCTATTATTTACCAGATCCATTGATTTGAACACCCAAAATCAATAAGCTAGGGTCTAGGTTCTTCTCTCACATGTAGCCTGGAAGTCTTCCAAACAATAAATATTTCACAATTATTTGTATCATTCTAATTTATAGATTTGGTTCTATCATCCTCCTTGATAGCTAAGAATAGTAACTCGTCAATAGAAACGTGTCCATCTTCATCTTCTGATGAATTAGCCTCCATAAAATAGAAACTCTTCTCACCCTTATCTTTGTTTTCAATCCTTACAAATCTATTATTTATTCTATGGTTATGCCTTCTCTCATCATCATTAGAATTATTGATATTATCTTCCTTATAAATACAGATCTAGTATCAAAATGATATATTCTTCTATGTAAGTAAAAAATTTATAGGGTAAGTTACCTTTATGCTTTCTAGATCATTTCTTAATTATTCTTACAAATTATGCTTCTTCATCTAAATCATGTTTTATTTCTCAAGTACGTCTTCAACCCTCTTTGCAGCCTCGACTGCAATATCCTTGTTATCATTATAATTATTTCCAAGCTCATCCAATTTATAAGAAGTGGAAGCTCCATAGACCTGATCCAATGTGTACTTGTCCATATCTTGACTCTGCCAAATGGCCACCAACAAGGATTTCTAATTTATGTTCATTATTCTCATCACTTTCCATATAACACCATTGTCTTCTATAGTTACACCAATGCCTCTAATTAAACTCAGAACCTCATTCACCTAGTGTAGTTATTCTTCAAAATTTTCATCCTCTAACATTCCTATATTTTAAATTTTATGCTTTAAGATGTACAGCTTGATTTACTTTATCTTCTTGTCTCCTTCATATATACTTCTCTTCTCCCGAATTTCCTTTACAGTCTTGCAGGAAAAAAAATTTACCAACTCAAAATCACTCAATGCATTGATAATAATATTTCTATCCTTCAAATTAATCTCATGCAACTTGATTTAATCCGGTGTACTAGGACCGCCAATTGGAGAATTATAAGATTTATAAATTGATTTCCAAATACCAAATGACATAGAGTCCAACTATAATCTCAGGTTGTCAATCAAAAAGTATAGTTTGTTCCATAAAACTTAGGTACTTTGTTTCCACTTTCATCTACCATCCTGGATCTACTTCTAGTGGTCAGGATATTTTTGGAGGAACTCAGCAATGATACTAATTTTTAAATGTACAATGAGACTAAGAGGGGGTGAGTTAGTCTTAACCAAATGTCAATACTTTTATGTCTCTCTCACACACACACACACACACACACAAGTTTATTAATTATCTTTATCAAACTAAAACATCAAAGAAAGATATTTCAATGACAAAACAAAGACATGAATACTAGATTTTTATGTGGAAACCCAATGTGGGAGAAACCATGGTGAGAAATAAACTTATAATATATATCATTGATTATTTATAATTCAGGCCATAGGTCAAGGAGTGCACTACACCTGAAAGGGTTGAGGCATGAACCCCAATCTTGCTAGGGAAATGGAGTGTTGTGCACCTTGCATAATATTTCATATTATTATAATAATTATTTTATTATGTAAATGTTGCACCTAAGAGCACCTAGATGAACGTGCAACATGTAGAGATTCTCATGGAATATCCTTGGGACCACTTAATGAGTTATATTGTAATATTGTAAATATTATTTGATGTATTTATTTAATATTGGGGAAATAATTAAATAAATTAGCCAATATTTAATATGGGTTAATGGGGTTAGGTGGCACATGGTTTATATAATACCAATTAGTGGTTTTGTGGGAGCTTGTTTCTATAAAAGAAACCTCGAGGGTAGTTGTTGAGGTTGGCCAAGTTAGTATTTGTGGAGTTTGAAGCATGGCATGGGATGTGTGGATTCATGCTTGTTCACATGGGAATGCTTGTTTATGGCTGGGTATTTGAAGGCTTTCATGGATGTAGTGTAATGGACACATTGTTGAATAATACATGGACTCTGGATGCTTTTGGAGGCTGGGTTTTTTCCCTCATTGAGGGTTTTCCCCGGATATATCTTGTGTCACATTTTAGTGGGTATGTTGTCTATTCTCTTGCATGTGGATTCTAAGTGTTTATTTGTATAATATCTATTATGGGTTATGTGGAAATTGTTATTTAGTTGGTTGCAAGTTTCCTAACAAAGCTAAGACACTGACCTTAGGCCAGATACAAAAATGACTTACAAATAACTAAAAGGAGAAATTCCCTCAGGACAAGGTATAGGTTTTCACAACTTGCTAAAATATTCATTGTCTTCTAACAAGTATAAGAAATTGATGAATTGAAAAGATGTAGGATCTCCTAATTAACCATTGCTAAAAATCTATCAAAATCACACACTTTCACCTCTACTCTTTCACTATCTTCACATTCAATTTTAAACAATCCAAGTCAATTCAAACCTCAACTCAAACAATTGCACATCTGTATATCAATTTAATCAATCAAAATTACAACTAGGTTGACAATGGTAGAGATAAGAATTATTTGCATAATTGGCCACCACAAATACACACACTTAATTTCATCTACCCCAGGAGATAAAGGGAACCTAAATACATCACAAATCATCTCCCACAAATAATTGAATCAAAGCACAAGTACCAAAAGACTCTCTAAAGTCAACACCAAACATAATATATAGAGAAGAATATAAACACATTAACCTATCAGCCCAAAAATAATCAATGGATATATCCATGTGAACTGCAACATGCTATGGAAAGATCAATATTAATCTCTTAACACTTTATCCAAATAAAATTAGACCAATAAGTTATATATCAAATTTCTACAATCCATTGAGTCAACTAAAGATTAACATAGAAAACAATATTGTACTTAGAACGACATGACATTACTTGTGGTGCAAACCAACATAAGATATCTGAAATGGAATACTATGTAGACCTTGAAAACATGTCCATGAAATTGCACACCTGGAAATATAAATGCGAAGCAATGCAGAGCATTCTTTGAATCTATCTTGGTTATTCCTGACAGTCATCCTCCCTGTCATCAAACATTAAAAAAAAATCCAAAATCTAAACTTCTTTTAAACTAGAAAATAGGATATTGCAATATTCATAGATCATACATTACAACACCAAAATTGCATGTGTCCAACCTCTTATATGAAACAATACAGAGCATTCTCCTATAAGGACTTTAAATACTCTTTCATGTATATGTCATCTTTCCATACTTGTCACCTTATGAATATACAACATACTTACTTATCATCAACACTTATCATCAAAATAATATATATGCTCATTCAATAGCAAACTTAAAATACTCTTTCTTGCTTATCAACCTTCAAATACTATTGCATACATATCTTGGCCTCCCATAACTAGGCGTGCATGGAAAATTAACATTTATCTCATACTTCTTGGAATCATGTAAAATAATAAACTTACACACCTCTTCATCAAGTTGGCATCTGACAATATTGTACTCATAATTCTAACACTAACTTTCTTTAATCCTTTATAGAGGAAAACGATCCTATAATAAGGATTCAAAAGTGTTATATCATGTTGATCAATTGACTCATTTGATGGAGAAGACTTGTATACTTTAAAGAGATATTGGTGGCCCAAAATCCATGGTTCAAGGCACAAAGTGATGAGTCTTAAGAGATATATTTCCCTTAAAGAATAACCTATTAAGATACAAAAGGTCATTGACCTAAAGGAGAAGGAGAAAGTTGTTGAGATCGTAGATGTTAAGGATGTAGTAGAGGAAGTTAAAGGACAAAGGATTTGGATCCTAAATATTCAACTTAAAAAATTATTATATGTGTCTTTCCTGTAAGGAGTGGTGATAATCTCAAGATTGTCACTAGTAACACCAACTATATTAGAGCCTTAGTTTGTCATCATTTTTTGGTAGTTAATTTTTTTAAAGAACCAAGAGTTTAAGAACGTTATGAAGATAGTCCAAAAAGATGAAAATCAAAGAAGGGTTACAAATACTAGGAATGGCATGGATCCTTCTCAATGAAAAGAGGTGGAAAATCAGATATTTCCATAATTCAATTTATTGACTAATAATATTACCCGTGAGAAATGAAGTAGGATGGTATAGGAGATTGGACTATTGTTTCTTCTTAATTGAAATATTTTTATTGTATTAGATTTTCGTACCATTATGAAGCAAAAGAGAGAAGTGTGTAGCACTAAGGAACAAGTAAATCAAGGCTCCTTAGGGTAAGTGTTTATCTTAGAGTTCAAAATATTGGAAATTTGGGCATTGACCTAGATGCTAATAAGCCCTATTATTTTAGTAGTGCTGAATATTTAAGATTTTTAATAAGAAAAAGGGTACTAGACACCCATTCTCCACAATTTGTATTACTCATAGTAAGTTCACTATCCTATTTATCAAGTCCATAGTCAAGAGGTTGTAGATAGATCATGATGAATTAAGGCGGAACTATATGTAGGTGGTGAATAAGAATAAATAATTGAAATACAGATAATTGGCCTCAATAATTATATTAATTCCAATAATTTCAGTCTCTTCAATCTTAGTAGAAGTATGTCCATCAGATAGGGAAGCATTCCTCTCAAATATTAAGGAGATGAAGTAGAAGAAGACAAAATGCAAATAATTGACAAGATGGTGTTAGAATTGGTTAATCATAGGTTAGCCAAAATATTTGGAAACGTAGATGATACAAATAAAGAATATGTGTATTTTACATATACCTAATTTTGGTAGTTTTGACATGGCCTAATTATTTTTGGTCCAAACAAGTAGTTCAATCATCCGAATTGGAGAACTTCATCAATAATATGTTATCCCTTGATTTATTTCCAAATGAAAATACTTATATTGCAATGGAAACAAGTTTTCAAGAATTTTTTTAATTGAAAAGTCAAATATGTAACAAACAATTGTCATTAAGTCCTTGTGTTGACATGTTTTATCTTTTCTATATAAGGAAATTGTAATATCGTAAAGTTTATTAGCTTTTTAGTCTATGATCATATCTAGTTGAAAGTTTTGTTCTTTTTGGAGATATTCTAAGATAAGTGATTGTTTTATAGCTCAAAAAAAATTACCTTTAAGTGGAACACTTTGTATGACATTTTTTTCTATTCAAATTGAAGGTAATATAAAAAGAAAATATGTGTTTTATTTGAATTTTCTTCTTGGATTTGTGTATTTTCCTTTTAAGTGAATAAATCAATGGTTTCTAAGCTTACCTGTGTATATTTTCTATATCTAGTGTATCTTGTTTGTTGCTTCTATTCAAGTAATGGATTAAAAATGCTTTGAATAATATATTGAAGGATATGTGTTGTGTTGAGAGATTTCTAAGTATAGTTGCATATTATGCCCATTCTTGGATGTATCATTATAAGGAAGCGAAACCCAAATAACCTTCAATATGAAGTTTGGAAGTTAAAGGAAGATATTTGCTTTAGATAGTTTGACTTTGTAGGCTTGGATAGACATTGATTTGAGATTAATCTTAATCTAAGTACTAGTTTCCTAAAACCCTATAAATATAAAAATATATTACTCTTTCAAGTGTTCAAGTTTTCTCATGTTCTAAAAGTGTTGTAGTGAAGTTTTATGAAGGATCTATCTAGTCTAGTAAAAGTTAAATAAATCTTAGTTAAATTTTTTGAGAACATCTCTACTTCAAACAATATATTTATATAAAATGAATCATTCAAAGATATTGTGTTAAGGAATCTTGATGGTCTCTAGTAGAACCTAAAGTATAGAGGAGAAAAGAGTTAGTGTCTCCTATTTGTTAGCCACTAACCAGAAGAAATAGAGATAGTTAGGCAATGAGTTGGAAACACCAATTGTGACTTCACATGGGTTCTCTTCATATTATTTTTTATTTTCAAATACATAGATTGAATTGGTGCATTGAGCCAAGCATATATATATGACTTCATACATGGGAGATCTTTTCAAATACTTAAAAAAATACATTCTCAAACTCTACAACACACTTCATATCCCTCACTGAGTAGTCTACGATTAGGCACTTGGGCTTGTGGTCCCAAATATTATTTAACTCTCTAAATTAACCTTTTATGTCAATAAACTAACCCATAAATTTTTCATATAAGTTTGCACATAATCTCACACCTTTAGACCCACAAGATTATACCTAACTACCAAACTATTAAACTAACAATTCAAATTTACCCTTTCTAAGATAGAATTACATAGTTTAACCTTATGGTCTTAGTGAATATTAGGCTTATTAAAATTACTTTACTAAGATACAAAATTAGAAAATACAATCTCACAAGACAAAATGTGCTAAGATTATATTTAGGTCCTAGTTCTCTCAATTGCTCATTAACAATTACACTTGTACATGCATTGAAACATCAATATATTTATAGTGTATATAGATAAAGTGACTTAGTAAAAAATATATTGGTAAATTATAAAAATTGAAATGAAACTTGCATACTAGTAAACATCAAATTAATATTTCGCTCAAGATTATTTCCTCTTGATTTTGTTCTATTTAATTATTAATAACCATTAAAATATTAACTTGTCAATAGTATAACGTTAAAGATGCTATTTGCATCTCATCACGTTATTCTATTCATCTTAAAAGAGTGACAAGAAAAAATAGTTATAACTAACAAGACATCATGCATCAGTAACTTAGTAAACCCACTTACCAAAATCTTACTTTCAACAAGGTTGTATTATCAACCTTCACTAGCAGTTTCCCTTATGTTATTGGTTACAATCATACGAGCATAAATACTCTCTTCATCAATGAACAATTCATTTGAAAATAATATTAGTATAGCTTCATTAACTTGTATAATTAAATTTGTATCTTCTAATTTAATTGTTTTATAATTTGATTTAATTATTCTTAATCTACAAATCAAATACCAACTACATTAAATAATCACATTTTAAGATTCAATAAAATAAAACACTACAATTATAAAGTTTAAAGATACAATAGAGAATTTATAATCATTAGAATATCATCATTAATTATAAAATGAAATCAAGATTATAATAATGATGATGAGGAGAGTCCCATAAATAATCAAGGGACATCACTCAATTAATAATGACACACTACCGAAAAATGATGTTTACAATCAGAGAGATGTAAAAAATAATACTAAACACTCTTCAACAAAAATCACAGATCACAGGACCTATCAAATCACTCCACAAATGATAAGAGATAAAAGTTGTAAGCAAAGCTAGGCCTTACAACTCTACATTTTTCTTTTGAGCAATTTTGTCTTAAACTATTATTTAATCTCCTGAAATCTGAAATATAATTCATCAACCTAATCAACTCAATTTCATTCACGTCCTCCAATGGGGTATTGAAATGATAATACATTGTGATATCATAAGATTTGTACAAAATGTGGTATAGTAGAAAAACATGTTGCGTACAATGCTTTCTAAATGGTTTCACTATTTGTTCTACATATATATATACACGATGCCAAATTATATGGAATCTATGAAAGCATGTTCCGAGAGATATTCATTGTCTGATCTCTAAAAGTATTGATTCGACCACCAACCAAAAGAAAAAGTTCTGACTTGTCTCTGTTTGAAACAAAGAATCCCAGACAAACCTAAACCAAAACAATTAAATGGAAACTATGGTCCCAATAACAGAAGAATAGAATATATTCAAAGAATTTTTGCTTTCTGTTTCATTATAGGTTTAATTGATGTTTCAATAAAGATTTCAAAACTGGTGCTGGTTGCTTCCTATTCAAAACTCTTAAATGCCAATGGTTCTGGATCACCCACTATAGAACTCATAATCTCCTAGACATGTATAAACGTTTTTCAACATATATAAACGATTTTCAATTATTGAGATGATCTCTTAACTTTTCCCAATCTACAGTTATCTTTCTAGAACAAGAACCAGGAAATAAATAAGAAAGTTATGCATTTCTCTTCCAATATCTTCTATGATCCATGGTTTATAGAAATAAAATGGATCCTTTTTCTCAAGTTTGTGTCCGAGCTTTGCATAAGCATGCCAGATTGTTGTTTATTGCATAGAGAATTGTGCTTCTTAGCTTTGACAACCGTAATAGTTTTAAACATGTTTATCTCAGAATATCAATCTTCAAAAAGTGAGCCGTTGCCTGATGCCTCATTTGGAGACACAAAATCGCATTTTAATGATGCTTTTTTTTAAGACACAAGTATAACTTAAGTTTTAAGGTTGATACAACTTCAGTATTCGTATAAGCTGGAATACAGCATCACATTAACAATTATTAACAATGGAACTCTTCTAGATAATAGGGCAAATGATAAGATGGACCTCATGAAAAGTAAAGCCTAAGATAGACCTAATGAAAAGTAAAGCCTTTTCAATAATTGACGATCCTTTTCCATCATTTCCACAAAATGGATTTACACATTTAAATTCAAAATTAATACAAGATATCATCTCCTGATTATCCGTCACTCATTTCTAACAAATCTTAGACTAGATAACTAAGAACATAAACCTTAAAATTATGAATAATATTCTTCTCTAATCTTGATTGTTATCTAAAAAGCATGCAAATATTATCCTCACGTTGGTATAAAATCTGCTTCCATAACTTACGTAAGCGACAAGATCATTCTACTTTATATCAACATTTGACTAAGTAAGAGATAAAGCACAATAGTTCATAACAGATATTTAGTCCAATGTAAGAATCCTGTCCAGACAGTCGCATTTAAATATATATTAAAAATTGGTTATTCTTTGGCATAGTCAAAGCCACTTCATAGTTTTCCAATAATGCATGTAAAGCAGCAATTCTTAATATGCCAAAATAAATTTCTCCTTGTGGGCTTGAAATGGAAAGTGTAAATTTGCCAAGTATATTTAACTAAACCAGTGGAACATTTTTTTATTCAGTACTTCAATAAGTAGTCGGAATACTTTTCTGATATAAGCAGGTATATTATTCTGAGATCGGTGTATGGAATATGTTCCAAGAAATATTTAGAAAAGATCTTCTCTCTATCTTTAAATTCCTAGAGCAAAAATAAAATATGCTAGTAGCTATTATTAGGGTTCGTGTGTTTTTATTTGATTTAAATATATTTATTTTAAAAATTTCTTGAGAGATATCATTTAGAGCTATTTTATTTATTGAAAGTTATTTTATTAGTACTTGTTGCTTGTTGTTTTTGTTAGGTTCTTATACACAAATTTAGACAAGATAATTGTTTAGGCATTGGTGCATTTCTAGTTTGTTATAAATTGTATTCTAAATATATGCTTTGGCATGACAAGAACAATTAAGTTATTTTAGATTTATTTTTTTATTTTAAATTCTTAAATTTTATATTATATTCATTATTTTATATTTTAATATATTTTTCTTAATTTTAAATAAGATAAGTACAAAAACCAATTCGCCCTAAAAGATAAAACAGTAGATTACAATTATGAATTAAATTTTTATATTTATAATTTAAATTTTTGAAATCTACATTAAATTAATAATCATTATTTTTGTTTTTCAAAAAGTGAAAAAAATGTCAAATCAAACATTTATAATATTGGTAGGAATGAAATTAGTTTTATATTATGCATAGGATTTTATATATATTATTACAACATTAACATACTAATTAGAATAAACATTAATATACTAATTAGAATAAATTTATAATGATATGTAAAATAAATTTATTAATATAATTTGAATAATAAATTAATAACAAATAATCAATAATTTATAAAGCATGATTTTTATTTTTTTTTATTTTGTTTTGGACAAAAGACAAAGGCCTATAAGATTATTTTATTAATAAATACAGAGCCTAAAACAGACTATTAAGGGAATTATCCATCCTTCCAAGATTACAAATAGAGCCCTCGAGCACCAGTAGAAAATGAGAGTGATTCGACCGTCAGCTGCAAAAGGAAGGCGACATAGTAGTAGGCCTAAGAACATGGAAGATTATAATATCCTAATATATGCAAAAACTGACCATTAGCATGGCAACCACCGTATATTATCCATTACCAGAACAGTCATCATGAACTTTGGGGTAGATGGGTCAAAAATAAGACTGATGGCAGTGATAGAAAAGCTTAAAACCAGCTAACAAAAAATAAACAGGAATTTAATAAAAAAAAAATTACGTAATTTCCATATCTGCTTCTCTTCTTCGTCTTTGATTTCCTCCCCATAGAGAAGATTGTATGTCTAAAGGGATTGGCTTGTGCTTCTGGTGGGTAACTAGCATATTAAAAGTTGGTGTACTTTGGGAATAAGTACACCATCAAGATAGCCCATCAAGCTCGCGCATATTAAAAATTGATGTACTTTGGGAATAAGTACCAGATGTCATAAAAGAGTTCTCCTTTCATATTTTAAGCAGTCCATGAAATGATAGCCTTAACCAGGCAGCCCAACTCATGAGAAAAATGAGGAGAGCAGTTGGCATGAGACGAAATGAATGGCAAAGGGTGGAAGTAGTATTTGCAGAAAATTCCCATGAAAAAATCTTCAAGCTTGGAAGTAGTATTTGAAGAAATGATGAAAGGGTATGAAGGAGGACCAGAAAAAATCGTCAAGCTTGCGGTGATCATATCAGCACTGATTTATTAATCCAGAAACTTTACAAGAAGAAATGTTCCATTCATTGAGGATGACGTGAGAAGCTAGAATAACCCTACACATAATGACACAGTAGGTTAGTATTAAAATTGTTTAGGCCAGTTTACTTGAGTGATCTTGCCAGCTACACATTCTGTCAATTTTGCATACATGATGCCATCTAAAAAGGGTGACTCGGCATATATGTCCACTCTTCAAACACAATGACAAATAAAAAGAACTCCTTTGAAGTAACTAGTTGATCCGCAAGGAGACCGGACCAACAAAGTTTGAGGATACAAGTCATTTTCAAATTTGGTCTTTAAAAAAATAATGTTTCAGGCCCCAGGAAAGGCCTGAATGCGGATAATATATCTCATGCGAATAATATATCTCAACTTCCTCTGCATGATCATACCCTAGATTGGCTAGCCAGTAGTTGTGAAGAAGTTTAGTTGATTTTCTTGTTTACTATCTGTCTTTGTCTCCAATTATTGATCATTACTGGATAGTCTCCTTTGATTATTTGATTTTTCATCTTTAGCTCTTTAACCATTGATCATCTGATTTCTGATTACACTTCCACAGCATGCTTTCCCTAGGTTGCCTCAAAGTTTGGTTCGATGTGTTGGAATAGGCTACTTTCAAGGGAAGATTAATATCCTTCCATTCTTTTAAAATTGTGTAGTCTCATTTTGTGAAAGCGGAACCTAGTTTCTTGTTGTTGTTGTGGACATATGTATTTACTACTTCTAAGATAGTCTCCTCAATTTTGCAAGGTTAATCCTAATACCGATTCAATTTGTTTCCTAAAGATTTTTGCGTAGAGATTCTTAGGTTACACTCCGACGGAATGTTCCAAAGCATCATCAGTGGTGTGATTCTCAATAAGCTACCAAAGAGAGAGTATTTGTCTATAATTGGCTAGCTAGTAAAAATATCCCAACTATTATTTAGAAGTGGAGCGTGTCATTTCAATTTTAGGCTAATAGATGACCAATAGCTTTGATTGAATGGGAAATTTAAGAAAAGGTGGTTGACGTCCTCTAATTGCTCTCCACATAGGACCCATTTAAATGGTTCAGCTATGCCAATCTTTGAGAAGCTTGAACTGGTTAGAATTTTATATTTGAGGTCTAACCAAGAGAAACATCCCACCTTTGCGAAAAATCGTGATATTCCAACAGAAAGAATTGTTTTTCCATTTTATATCATTTCTCCTTGATTAATAAGAGATTTGTATCCCTCTTTTGACTACGTAGTTGAGATGGGCCCAAATAAGCTTGAATGTTTTTGAGGAGGTAAGCAATATTCTTTTTAAAAGAATGTCATGAAGAAATTCAAAAAAAAAATTAAAAAATTCCTCATTAACCTTGTTATCAAGTTTAATTATGATTGAGGGAATTTTGTTGGTGTGTATGGAGTGAAGACTTCATGGACAACCAAGGTACCTTCGGAAGTATTTCTATTTGGTACAAATCATCCTTGTTCTTCAGAAATAATTTTGGCCATGAGGGGCTAGAGTCTCAAATATATGACTTTAGTGAAGATTTAATAAATCATGTTACACAATGATACATGCCTAATATCAATGAAGTGTTTTGGATTTTTTACTCGTAAAATAATTGCAATTTGAGTCACATTAAACTTTTTGAGAATGATACCTAATTTTCTCAATTCATCTAAAGCTTGAAGGAGGTCAAGAGAGATGAAATCCCAACAATTTGTAGGTGGGGAGAGGCAAGAAAATAAAACAGAGACAATAACATTGCTATGCAAAGAGCCAAACTTTTATTGTTTGCCGAAACAATTACAAAATGCCTCTATTTATAGAGGTCTCAACATACTCAAGAAATATGCACATCGTGTCGAGGATATGGACAATGGAAACATGTAGAATACATCAATAAAAAAATCTTGGACAATGTCGGTAGATATTTTGAAATTTTACAGTCAAAACATGTGCATAATATAGGCATGGTAGGCGATGTATCTAGAAGGCGGTGGACATTTATATTTTAAATGTATTGTTTGACAATTTGCTCCAGTTTGGTGGTAGCAATTAATACATGTCATCACTCCCCCTTAATTGCTACCACTAACAAATTCAATGTCAATAATGCCCATTTTGGTTCGTAGATATTCGAAGTTGTTATTTGGTAATGCCTTAGTGAGAATATCTTCCAACTGATCTTAAGATTTTTAAAACTCGAGGTAGATTCCTCCTTTGTTAACCGATTCCTGAATGAAGTGATACCTAATATCAATATGCTTGTTTCTCTTATGGAATACATGATTCTTTGATAATGCAATGGTGGACTCATTATCACAATATATTTCACTAGGCTCATTTTCCTCGTGCATTAGATCCTTCAAGACTCTTCGCATGCGTACTGCTTGACATGTTGCTAATGTAACTGCCACTTATAAGTATGCTTCTGTTGATGAAATTGTTACTATAGGTTGCTTCTTTGATGTCCATGATACAGTACCTATTCCAAGATTAAATATATATCCGAATGTACTATTTTTGTCATCTATACTTCCTACAAAATCACTATCTGTATATCCAACCAAGTGAAAATTATCTGAAGTAGAATACAATATGCCATGATTCATAGTTCTTGCAATATACCTCAAAATCCTCTTTCTCGCTTGCCAATGAGAAGTCTTAGGTGAATCCATGAATCTAGAAATCAAACTAGCTCCATACATTATATCTGGCCTAGTTGTAGTGAGATACATCAAACTACCAACAAGTTTTCTAAATATAGTTGTGTCAAAATCTATATCATTATCTTCTCCACTTAATTTTGTGCCTACCGCCACATGTGTGGAAACTAGACTACAATTTATCATTCTAAACCTTCTCAAAATATCTTGTGCATATTTACTTTGACAAATGAAAATTCCCTTATCATTTTGTGTAACTTCAATGGCAAGAAAATATTTCATCAAACCCAAATCTATCATCTCAAATTCTTTCTTCATTGTAGATTAAAACATGTCAATAATAGAAAGATTACTTGTAAGGTTCAAATCATCAACATACAAGAAAATACTCAAAATATGATCTCGTTCATCAAGGTCTTTGTGTATAATGTAGGCTCACTAGTGCTTCTATTGAATCCATTCATCATCATGTATGAATCTATCATGCTATACCATGCTCTTGGTTCTTGCTTCAATCCGTAGAGTGTATTCTTTAACCTGTAAACTTTGCCTTCAAATCCTTTTATCTCATAACCTATTGGTTGTTGCACATAAACTTCTTCTTCCAAATATCCATTCAAGAAAGTTGATATAACATCCATTTGAAAATCTTTCTAATTATTTTGAGTTGTAATAACTAGTACCATTCTAACAATATCAAGTCTAACTATGGGTGAAAATATTTCATTATAATCAACTCCATATTCTTGTTCAAACACTTTAGCTACTAATCTTGCCTTATATTTGTCAACTTCTTCATTTGCCTTATACTTAGTTTTATAGACTCATTTTACACCTATGCATTTTTTACTCTTAGGAAAATTAACTAGTTCCCATGTATCATTTTTCACAATAGATTCCATTTCATCATTCATTTCATTAATCCATTTTTCTTCATTAATTGCATCTTTAAAATATATAGGTTCTTGGGCAAATAAAGCAAAGTTTGATTACAAATCTATCCTATCTGCTTGTCCATAAATTATATCTTGCAAACTTCTTGGTTTCTTTCTCTTAAGCCTTGATCTCAATGATGAAAGTGTAGGATTTGAGTCATTACTTACTTGTGGACTTGAGGATCCTCCTTGCTCATCTTACATTTGTGGGTTATCTCCTTGTGGGCTTCTTGATGAAGCTCCTCCTTGCTCATTCGATTGATCTTCCTAGTCTTCTTGATTATCATACGATATTTATGTTGCACATGTAATTATCTTTTCTATAGTTCCATCCCAAGATTCTTCTTCTTTGAACACAAAATCTCTACTTACAATGATTTTCTTGGTTATAGGACTAAACAAATTGTAAGCCTTAGATTGTTAATCGTAACCAATAAAGATGCATTTCGCACTCTTATCATCCAATTTACTCTTTATTTATTTAGGGACATGTGCATATGTAATACAACCAAATACTCTAAAATGAGAAAAAAAATGATGCTTACCACTCCATGTGTGTTGTAGAATCATGTCCCTTACAATCTTTGTTGGACTCCTATTTAAGATATAAACTGCACAAGCTACTGCTAAGCCCAATACTCATTAGGTAGATTCTTACCGTTCAACATACTCCTTGCCATCTCTATTATTGTTCGATTCTTTATTTCTGCAACACCATTTTTCCAAGGTGTGTAACTTGTAGTGAACTGCTTCTTTATTCTGTGATACCTACAATAATCCAAAAGTTGTTTTACCTGTATTCTCCTCTTCTATCTGATCTCAAAATCTTAATGGATAGACCACTTTGATTTTTAACCAATGCCTTAAACTCCTTGAACTTGCCAAATGTTTTAGATTTATATATGAGAAATTAAACTCATGTCTTTGTGCTATAATCATCAATGAATGTTAGAAAATAAATGCTCCCCCTAATGATGGTGTTTGCATAGGACCGCATAAATCAATATGCACAATTTCTAAAGGTGAGAAAGCTCTATATAACATTTCCTTTGGAAAACTTTCTCTATGGTGCTTAGCCAAAATACAACTTTCACATGAACTCAATGGTGCTTCAATGGGGGGTAAACCTCTTACCATGTTCAACAAGCATAATCCTTTGAATTTTAGATGACCATACCTCAAATGTCATTCCCATGCTTGATCTTGACTTGATGCCTTGAAACTTTCTCCAATATCCTCCATCATTTCACTTTTCATGCGTAGTGGGAACATTCTATTTTTTTTCATTTCAACCTTTGCAATCACCATGTTACTAGGAGGAATATCAAATATAGTGCAAACATTCTTCTAAAAAACAACTCTATAACCTTTTTTGACTAAGTTGTCCCACACTTATGAGATTATGTTTCAAACTAGGTACAAAATAAACATTAGGAATAGCTTTCTTACCAAGCTTTATTATTGCATTAATTGCACCTTTTCCCATGACTTCAACAATGTTATCATTGCCCAATTTAATTTATGATTTAACTGAAGTATCCAAATTCTCAAACAATTCTTTATTTCCAGTCATGTGGTTACTACAACCACTATCAAGAAACCAAGTGTTACTTGAACTCTCTTGATCTACATAGCATGTAATGAACAATGTCCCAGAACTACTCTCAGAAAAATTTGCGTTTTGCTTCCCTATATCTTCTTGTTTCTTTTTACATTCATTTGCAAAATGTCCAAATTTTTTGCAATAATATCATTTAACATTTGATTTTTCATACCTTTGTGGTGCTTGAATGTTATTGTGTCCTCTTGAATTGAGACTTTGAGTTCTCCTTCCTCCAGGATCTAGACTCTTTCTTTATTCTCTTTGATAATTGCTTCTTCCTCTTCCTCTTCCTCTTCCTCTTAATCTTGAATTTCCTTTTCCCCCGCCTCTACTAAATGTCACCTATGTCTTGAAAGTATTCTCCAAAGTTGTGTCAAATTATTCTTATTCATCCTAGATTCATATGCAATCAATGATCCAAACAAATCATCTAAGACAATTTTGATAAATTTCTTTAGTTTCCTCAATCATAACCACAACAATATCAAACTTATTTGGAAAACTCCTTAAGATCTCTTTCGTAACCTTTTGATCAGATAAATCTTCACCATTTAATATGATTTGATTAACAATATTCATAACCTTATCTGAAAAATGATCTAATGATTTTGATTCTTTCATTTGTAAATTTTCAAAACTTGTACAATTTGGCTATCTTAACCTTAGATGTACCTTGATATGTATTTTCCAAAATTTCCCAAGCTTGTTTAGCTAAACTTACATTTTTAATTCTTTAGAAAATCAATTCTTCCATACTTGTTTTTATGAACATCATGGCTTTCCCATCTCTTTCTCTATTTTTCTATAATTCCTTTTTCTGATTATCATTTAGAGTAGATTCATCATCTGGTTCTACAAAACCTTTCAAAACAATGTCAGTTATCCCTTGATACCTAAACAAAGTTTTCCTTTTAATTGCCCAAGTATCATATTTTTTACCGGTAAGAAGTGGAATTTGGGGCTACACAAAAGATATGTTAGAAGCCATACCTTCACTCAAATTTTTGAATTACTGATTCACCTTTCACTTCTACTGCTAAAAAATTTGATCTCCTTTATACTTCACTTCACATTAATTTCTTTACACAACTTAAGAGTTAACAAATTATGCATAAAATATATGATCTACTTCAAATTTAAATGTTTGGTAGTAAATTAATATTGAAGCCTTATCTCAGAGATGCTCACAGAAAAGAAACAACTTCTTAAAACCATTTAAAAGACAATGAAACCGATTTGGGATACCTTCCTTGGTTCTAATTTACAGATCCTTTATTGTCCATAGGTCTACTTCACCTTCCAAATTAACTGCACACTCCAAATTCTTGTTTACTAGTCACCATGGGCCAATTCCTACAGTTTCTGCCAGCATACAAGATGACACAACTGCTCAAACTTGCTCTGATACCACGTGTAGTTGGATAGAGGCAAGAAAATAAAATAGAGACAATAATACTGCTATGCAAAGAACCAAACTTTTATTGCTTGCCAAAATAATTACAAAATGCCTCTATTTATAGAGGTCTCAGAATACTCTAGAAATCTGCACATCATGTGGAGGATATGGATGATGGAAACTATTGAAGACAATTATCCAATTGTGTATTATCATTGATGTTACACATGTATTTACACTTATGTAGGGATGTTACACAAATGTCTACATTCATACCGTGCATAGTTGGTGAATAAAAAGAATTTTTCACTGTTGACCGAGTCACTTGGGCATTTCAGTCATGGTTGGGCATCAAAGAAACTCAGTGTTAACCGAGTTGATTATTCAGTGTCAGCTAACTAACAGTGTTTTACATTCTATAATTAATTGGTTATATGAGGCCGAATGAATTGTGATTTATTACTTATTTAGAAGTATATTCAAGCTTACTTGACAGGGCTTATCATATATATGAAAGGTCAAGTTTGGATTGAATATGTGCAAGAAAGTGTATAAGCAGAAGTGTGGAATTTTGTGATATGAAGAGTGAAGGCGAAATCAGATGGGATTATGATTGAGTACAGAACACTCAGAACTATAATAGAATATTTGATCAGCAAGGATACAGTTATAATCAGAACAAATATTTGAATCAACAAAAACGTTTTCTTACACATATAGGTCAATTCATTGTTATTTTCTAACAATTGTAACAGTGGTATCAAATCTCTTAACAGGGTAGACTTAACAGTATTTTTGTAAATCCTCTCACAAGGTAGCATTTCTATGTTGAAGTGTTGAAGACCTCTAAAAAGGCCACTCCTCACAAGGTGTTTTAAATCCTCTAACAGGGTCACACCTAATAGTGTGTTTTTTAACCTTTAACAGGGTTGGCTCCTAATAGGGCTCACTTCAGAAGAGTAAAAAACATTAACTAGTTACATTGGTGGTTTTTCCCATATTGGGTTTCCATGTTAAATCTTGGTGTCACATGTGTATATGTTATTTGTTTCATGCTTTATGTTTCTACACTTAATCACTAAAGTATAATTTCATTGGATATCATAAAGATTGCTTTAACACCTGAGCTACAGAAGATTATCTTAATTAACCGAGTAACAATGTTATATTGTTTAAGACATCTAAGGGACAAGGGCTTTTTACTGGAGTAACTGATTCACCCTTCCCCTCTCAGTTACTTATCTCATTTCTAACAATTGGTATTAGAGAATCAAGTGCTTCTAGAGAAGGTTTCAAGGCCTAAGCAATAGATCAGAGATGTCTTATAGAAGGGAGATCCCAAAGCTAAACAAAGACAACTTCCTTGCATGGAAAGAGATGATGAAAATACTTATATCTACTATTGGAGATGTTGGTTTGCAATTTTTGGAGAGAAAATATGTGGAACCAACAGGGACTATGACTGTGGAACAGATGATGGAACGGAAGCTTCATAACATAATGATGATTGATATAGCTTCTTCACTCAGCTACTTAGAATTTGATGAAGTCAAGGACTGCCCTACAGCCTATGATATGTGGAGGAAATTACAAGACATTCATGGAGGAGATGCAAATGTAAAGCAAGCCAAAGCAGAAAGTATAAGAGGACAATTTGACCAGATAAAAATGAAAGAAGGAGAAGACATTACAAAATACAGTGAGAGAATCAAGAAAACTGTGAGTGTCATCAGAGCTGCAGGAGGAATAATTGAAGATACAATAGTGGTCAGCAAGGTATTAAGAACTTTACTTCCTATCTATGTTATTAGAGTTTCAGCTATTCAAGAGATGAGGTGCAATAAAGATATAACTCTGGATACATAGTCGGAAGGCTTACAACTTTTGAGCGAGACAACTTTGACAATTATTCTCCTAGCTCCAGCAATCTTGAGTATGCATTCAAAGATAAATTAAGCCTTGGTAAGAAGGATAGATACTCAAAAGGGAAGCAGATTGAAATTGATAGTGATGATGAATCCGATGATGAAGATCTAGATATCATTGAAGCATTACTTGCAAGGAGAGCTTCCAAAGGTAAATACAAAGGTAAAATGTCATTGATTTGTTTCTCATGCAATGTGGTTGGTCACATTGTTGCCAAGTGTCCGAACAAACAAGATAAAGATGAGAAAAAATTCAACAAGTACAAAGGCAAGAAAGATTTCAAGAACTACAAGAGCTACAAGGACAAAGGTAAGAAGTCTTGTTATATTGCTAAGGATTCTGACAGTGATGAAGAAGAAGATGAAATGGTTTATATTGCTATTAAGGATGAGTCAGATGAAGAAGATGAAAAGACAACACTTTTCTCACATATCAGTTTTCTCACATATCAGTAAAAATGACACATGGATAATTAATAGTGGTTGTTCTCATCACATGACTGGTGATTAGATAGAATTTGAACATCTTGAGCACTATGATGGTGGGAGTGTCAGTTTTGGGAATGATGAACCTGCTATGTGAAAGGAAAAGGTTGCATTGGTCTAACAGAAGGAATCAAATGTGATAATGCTTATTGGGTTGAAGAACTAAGGAGAAATCTACTTAGTGTAGCATAGCTGAACAATATTGGCTTCAAGGTAGAATTTATGAATGGTAAGGTGAAGCTCTTGGATGGTAAAGGGAACCTAGTTGGAACTGGCAGGCAAACAAAAGGTAATCTATTCTATCTTGATCTCATTGAAGGTTCATGCTTCATTGCACAAGTAGAAGAAAGTTGGCTATGGCATAAAAGGATGGGTCATGTAAATTTTGATAATCTGGTAAACATAAGCAAAAACAAGAGAGTTAGAGGTATTCCTATTTTGAAGAAACCCGAGTTAGCAACATGCAAACAATGTCAAATCAAAAAGATGAGCAAGACAAGTTTCAAAAGAATTACAATACTGATGAAATCTTTGAATTGGTACAGATTGACCTTTGTGGACCAATTGGAACAACAAGCTATACTGGAGAGAAATATTTTATTCTGTTTGTTGATGATCATTCCAGAATGATGACTATCATTTTTCTCAGAGAAAAATCAAAATCTTTTCAGAAGTTTAAATGGTATCTTGCAAGAGTTGAAAAGGAAACAGGAAAGAAACTAAAATGTCTAAGATCTGACAGAAGAGGAGAATTCATTTCTAATGAGTTCAATGAATTATGTAATTAAAGAGGAATCAAAAGACATGTATCTACCCCTGGTACACCACAGAAAAATGGAATAGAAAAAAGAAGAAACATATCCATTATGGATTGTGCCAGAACTTGAATGATTGAAAAGAATGTTGTTGCCAAATATTGGAAGGAGGCCATCAACACTACAGTGTTCACCTTGAACCAAGTTCAATTGAAGAAAGGTAGTAACCAGACACCTTTTGAATTATGGTATGGCTATAAACCTAATGTTCATTATTTCAAAATATTTGGAAGTAAATGTTACATCTTGAAGGAAGCAAGAAATGGAAAACTAGATGCAAAAAGTGATGAAGGAATATTCCTAGGTTACTCATGTGTAAAAGCAAAGCATACAAATGTCTGAATCTTACTACTCATAAAGTCATAGAAAGTGTACATGTCAAGATTGGTGAGTTTGTTGAAAGATGTGAAGAGAATAGCATTAAAGAGCCTGAAGACTACAAGAACTTTGTGTATCATGAACCTGATACTATGCCTATGACTCAAGCAATGGTGATTGGATAGCAGAACTATCAACCACTGAATATACTAACACAAACTATACAACATGAGTTGTTGGTAGAAGAGACCGAGTCACAGATAGAGGGAACTGAGTCTCAGACAGAGGAACCCAAGTCACAGACAGAGGGACCCGAGTCATAGATAGTGGAACCTAAGCATCAGATAGAAGAATAGGAAAGAATGTTTGAGAATGATAGACATAGTGGATCAAGTCCAGAATCAAGACTGAAGGATCCAGTACTTTGTAGATATGTTAGAAGGCATCATGCACCTGAGAAAATAATTGGAGATCAGACAGAAGGCATAATGACAAGGAACAAAATCAAAGGAACATGTTTACTAAGTGAATTTGAACCTAGAACTGTTAAATATGCATTAAATGATGCAAGTTGGATAGAGGCAATGAATGATGAAATTGAACAGATTGAGAAGAAAAAAACTTGGACTATTGTGGCTAGGCCAAAGGACAAGAATGTGATTGGAACCAAGTGGGTTTTTAGAAATAAGATGAACAAAATGGGTGAAGTTTCTAGAAACAAGGCTAGACTAGTTTGTAAAGGATATGCTCAAGAAGAGGGTATTGATTATGGAGAAAAATTTTCTCTTGTTGCAAGAATTGAAGGAGTCAGAACTCTTCTGGCATATGCTGCACATAAAGGATACAAAGTATATCAAATGGATGTGAAGTCTGCATTTCTGAATGGAATCCTAGAAGAAGAAGTCTACATTGAACAACCTGAAGGATGGATTGATCCTAGCAGAAGGAATATGGTTTGCAAGATGCACAAAGCATTGTATGGACTCAAGAAAGCACCCAGAGCCTGGTATGAAAGACTGCATGGTTACCTAGTAAATATTGGATTTCAGAGAACCAATGATAACAGTAGCTTGTACATCAAAGAAGGACCACAGAACAAAATATTGTTAGCAAAGATATTTGTTGATGACATATTATTCACTGGATATAATGACTTATGTAGAGTATTCTCTGTAGCTATGAGTAAAGAATTTGAGATGTCTATGTTTGGTGAGATAAAATTATTTTTTGGATTACAAGTTCATCAAATGAAGGATGGTATCTACATTACTCAATCAAAATATATCAAGGAGATACTCAATAAATTTGGAATGGAAGATTCCAAACCTGTTGGAACACCCATGTGTACTGGACAAAAATTATCTAAGGATGATGATTCAAAGGAGGTAGATTAGACCAACTACAGATCCATGATTGGAAAATTGCAATATGTTGTTCATACCAAACCTGATATTGCATTAGCAATTGGTATTGTTGCAAGATTTTCAGCTAATCCTAGAGAAAAACACCTAATGGCAATCAAAATAATTTTGAGATATCTGAAGGGTACTGAAGACTATGGTTTATGGTATAAGAAAGGTGGGAAATTTGATTTGAAGACATTCACTGATGCTGATTGAGCTGGAAGTGTTGATGACAGGAAAAGCACCAGTGGAGGAGCTTTCTTTCTTAGAAAGAGGTTAGTATCTTGGACTAGCAAGAAACAAAATTGTATCTCTCAGTCTACAGCAGAGGCAGAATATGTTGTTGCAGCAGTGAACTATTCAAACATCATATGGTTCAAGTAGTTGTTGTCAGAAATGAAGGAAGAAGTGAAAGAACCACTTATTATCTATTGTGACAACACCAGTACCATTAACATTTCAAAGAATCTAGTGATGCACACCAAAACCAAGCATATATCAATAAAGTATCATTTCTTGAGGGAATTAGTACATAATAAAGAAGTAAGGTTGGAATATGTGAGTACTAAAGAACAAGTTGCAGAAATATTCACCAAACCTTTACCTAAGGATGCATTTTTGTATCTTAGAGGAAAGCTAGGGGTGCTTCCCCTAACTGAAGCTCACTAAAATATAGTTTAGTGATGCATCAACCCGAGCCACAGTGAAGATCTATCAGTTGATGCAGGAACATCAAAGCCCATTGAAAATGAATTAGTACATTCAGGTACATTACAACTTCAAAGAAAAATAGTATTGACTATTGGTATTGATACTTAGTATTTATGGAGATGGAGTCTTTGGCATCTGTTGTCAAAGAGGGAGAGTTTTCTATAATACACAAGAAATTACTTAAGGGATAGTTCATAACAGAAAGAGGAAGAGTTTGATGTCAGCGGGAGAAATCTTATCAAGAGATGAAGTTTGATGAAAGAGGGAATTTTTGGATGAGAATCAGAATGAAGCTAAAGAAACTAAAGAAATTTTTTTGTTTCTCTACAATTCTTTGTATTATGACATGTTGTGTTTCCATCAATGCCAAAGAGGGATATTGATGAAGACAATTACTCAGTTGTGTATTTTCATTGATGTTACACATGTATTTACACTTATGTAGTGATGTTACATAAATGTCTACATTCAGACCGAGCACAATTGGTGAATAGAAAGAGTTTTTCAGTGTTGATCGAGTCACTCAGGCATTTCAGTCATGGTCAGGCATCGAAGAAACTCAGTGTTAACCGAGTTGATTATTCAGTGTCAGCCGACTAATAGTGGTTTACATTCTATAATTAATTGGATATATGAGGCTGACTGAATTGTGATTTATTACTTATTTAGAAGTATATTCAATCCGACTTGACAGGGCTTATCATATATATGAAAGGTCAAGTTTTGATTGAATGTGTACAAGAAAATGTTTAAGCAGAAGTGTGGAATTCTGTGATATGAAGAGTGAAGGCGAAATCGGATGGGATTCTGATTGAGTACAGAACACTCAGAACTGCAATAGAATATTTGATTAGAAAGGATCCAGTTATAATCAGAACTGAGATCTGAATCAGAAAAGACAATTGCTTACACATACAGGTCAATTCATTGTTACTTTCTAACAATTGTAGCAGTGATCTCAAATCTCTTAACAGAGTAGACTTAACAGTCCTTTTGTAAATCCTCTCACAAGGTAGAATTTCTATGTTGAAGTGTTGAAGACCTCTAACAAGGCCACTCCTCACAGTGTGATTTAAATCCTCTAACAAGGTCACACCTAACATTGTGTTTTGTAACCTTTAATAGGGTTGGCTCCTAGCAGGGCTCACTTCAGAAGAGTGAAAAATAGTAACTAGTTACATTGGTGGTTTTCCCCATATTGGGTTTCCACGTTAAATCTTGGTGTCACCTGTGTATATGTTATTTGTTTCATGCTTTATGTTTCTTCACTTAATCACTAAAGTATAATTGCATTGGATATCATAAATATTGCTTTAACACCCGAGCTACAGAAGAATATCTTAATTAACTGAGTAACAGTGTTATATTGTTTAATACATCAAAGGGACAAGGGATTTGTTTTGAAGTAACTGATTCACCCTCCCCTCTCAGTTACTTATTTCATTTCCAATAGGAAACATCTAGAATACAACAATAAAAAAATATTGGACAATGTCGGTAGATATTTTGAAAGTTTACAGTCAAAACATGTGCAGAATATAGGCATGATAGGCAGTGTATCTAGAAGGTGGTGGAGATTTGTATTTTTAATGTCTTGTTTGACAATTTCCTCTAGTTTGGTGGTATAAATTAATACAATTCACAATTATGGTAAAATATTGCAGTGAACCCATCTAGACTAGAAGTTTTTCCAAAGGGGAAGAAAATATGATGGCTTTGATTTCCTCCACGGTAAAAGGTTTCAATAAACTAAAATTTTCCTCTTGTGAGATCAAATAAGGAATGCAATCAAGAATATATATCCCATTAGGAGTGATAAAAGAATCATTTTTCAAACTTAATAAAATTGACAAAAGTTTGATTGCTTCTTGTTCTATGCCCTTCTCATCCAAAATTAAATGTCCAGTGCTTGCATCTTTGATGGAAAGACAAGTGCTTCTTTTCTATTTTATTTTGGTGGATGTATGAAAAAAATGTATGGATTTGTCTCCATATTTGAGCTATAGTTGTCAGGACTTTTGTTTCCTTAACATTTCTTCCCTAGTTAGAAGCTCTACCCATTTATTTTCTTTTCTTTTTTTTGGTCATTAGATTTAGCATCTAGTTCGTTTGAGATGATGAACTGAATTTCCTATAGATTTTTTTAACCACTTATTTTTCTTTGAAAAAGTTAAAAATAAATAATAGATAATTAGAATACATATAAAATAATATACATATAATTTAATTAAGATGTTTTTTTTATAAATAAGTATTGCTAATATAGGGTAACTCCCTTTTTATTAAAAATGGTATTAAAATTTGTAAAAGTATATTATATTAGGTAAATGTGCGTGGAAAGAAACAAATTCCTCCTCCACAATCAAAGATTCTCATCTTCTCAATCTCAATGAATACATTAGTGTTTGTTGCAAAAAGAACATTCATAGGATAAAAGTCATCATTTTTATACAATTCTTGAATGTGGACCATGTTGTCCCCATTTTTTCCTTCTTTCCCTTATGTCCATGTCAAATATTGCAACCAAGAAGCCTATCGCAGTACGTATCTCAATCTCTTTAATGGATTTGGATACTAAAGGCTAGTTCTAGTTGACAACCAACCTACTACCTACCTCATAAGCCCACTCTTTTGATCCAACAGTTTGAATGAGCAAAGCAAAAAAGTATTTATATATCAATCCATTGTGAACATGTGAGCCTACAAGAAAACATATGCCATTATTATAAAATTGCTTGTTTGACCTCATTATTATCACATTGAAACAATCTTTTGTATTGTTCCCCATGGCTCTCTACATCACAGTTGCAATTAGCTCTAAAGATGAACATTGTACTTTTTATATGCATTATGATCAGTCTTGGCTTCTCTCCTTAATGTTGTTATGTGAAGCCTTACCTCCTATTTATCATGGCTCCTTAACATCTCAGAACTACCTCAATCATATCTTATACCTGATGAAGCTGCATTTCTTGTCTTATGATAAGATTCTTCTATCACCATCACTATTTCCTTTTTCAACAGCTTTGATTTATTCATGTGCCCATTCCTTTCTAAATTCATTATCATTCCTAGTTTATTTCTCTTTGTACTGATCTTGGGATATTTCCTAGATTTCCCTCTTTGACAATACCTTCAAATTAGTCATTTCCAGTCTTAAAAAGGCTTGTCAAACTGATTTTGTTAATCTGGAAAGTTACCTTCTAGATTATGTTTATGGATTTATCCTTATCTAATTATAGCTACTAATCCGGATGATTGAAATCAGCTAGAAACTTAAGTACCTTACTGAACTATCTTGATATCAACCATTACTCTATGATTTTCTTCCTTACATTGTGCTTTGTATTTTTTGTCGGATCGTGCTCTTCTTATTCTGCTAAATCTACATTAGATCTTGCTTTATATCTACTTTCTACCAGTCATAACTGATTGGTTCTATCTTTGTGCTAATTCTCTAATAAATTCATCCCTTGAGTATTGCTTTTAGACTCGTTTTAAAGTCAATCCACGTTGACAAATCTGATTTTCGTATCCTCTAACTTGGCTTTTCTGATTTGAATAGTTTGATTAGGTATTCTTCCGTATAGTTCTACCTATCTTGTCAATTCTCTCTTATCTTTTGTGATTGCACTTTCCCACAGTCTCAAATTTATTTTCATTTAGCCCATGATTTTCTAGAGTATCTACTTCTATGTTGGCTTTTGGATACACATGTTGAATTGAAAAGTATCCAAAATCTTCGATGATTTCCTAGGGTATTATCACCAAAAATTTTAACTTATAATTATGTGTTGATTTTCTATTAATGCTTGGATGCAGAGTTGAGATTCCCCTTCTATGTCAATATTCTTAAGATTCATCATTTTGCACAACTTTAGGCCCATCACAACTACCTTCATTTCCGCTTGTTATTTTTTTGTAACTCCTAACTACTTCAAAGAGGCCCAAAGACTATATGAACACCTTTTCATCCCTTATAATACATCCTTCCCTTGCTAACTCGGGGTTGCCTTTTACTACTCCACCAAAATTCAATTTCAAATAATTCCTTTTGGGGGCAATCCATTTGACTTCTTTCCTATTATGTTTTTTTTTTTTAACTTTATGTTGTTATTGACCTTTTGAGATCTATCCATTCTTTTTGCATTATTTCATTCCATCCTAAGAATTTTGTATTGGGTTTGAAACTAAAATTTGCATTCGTAACTCCTAAGTTATGTTGTCTTAATCAATTTGATCACCACCTCAATTTGATTCTCAACATTCTTTAAAACTCTTCTATTCTTCTCCTTCCATAGTTTCCATACTAGGATTGGAGGTATGGCCTAAATATCTACCCAAAGGTCACTCCGCTTGATCCTTATTAATTGACATAGAAATTATGTAATGTCTTATTTACGTGGTCCAACCCAGCCAAGTCATTGTTGTAGCAGTACCAAAAATATGAAGAAAAGGGGTATGATAAAAGAAGATGATCTATAGTTTCCAAATACTTGCAACATAGAGGGAATATTGACGGTCCATGTATGCCAATTGACTATACTTGATCAACAGTGAGCACTCTCTTAAATAATACCATCCTTAAGTATACCTTGGCTTTTGGTAATACCAAAGTATGCCAGCAAATGTGGAATGGTCATGTTATATTTGACTAAATAAAATTGTGAGTTGTGTATCCTAGTTTGACCATATATTCTTCAATATTTTCCCCACACCAAATTATTTCATCCTCTTGATCACATATATATTGACTATCCTTTATTCTAACTCACTATTTATCATTTATTCAACGTTGATGGGAAATAGATGCGGATTAATCCAACCTATTTATGGCTCCTATCTCTCCTTCCTATCTAGTGATGAAGTTTTCTATCTTAGATTCAAATGCATTTTTAATTTCTTCCACATAATCTCTTATAGCTTTAATGTCCATCAATGGCTTATGTCCATTCCAAGAATTGTTGAACATACATCAAATGCTCAAAGGAGGGGGTGAATCGACATTAAACCAAAACCTTACTTCTATAATTGATTATCAAAGTTATTCACCACACATCATATAAAGTAAATGATAAACTGAAATAACAACACAACACCAAGATTTCGTACATGGAAAACCCAAACTAGGAAAAACCACGATGAGCACTTGTCCACAAAGATGAATTGTTGATATATATATATATATA
>MU224171.1:1084108-1095831 GCA_018584345.1 Thuja plicata | reverse complement strand
CTCTCTCTATCAATAAGTAAATGAAAATGGATGAAGAGGGACGAGACATAGAGAAAGAGAGAGATAGAGATAAATAAATATGGAAGGAGGAAGGGAAAGGTATGTAGATAAATAAGTATGGGAGGAGGGAGGGAGAGGCGGGTGGATAGAGATTGATGACACATTTTTCCATTAGTATTCAAAGGGAAAATAGTTTTTGAACCATTGGTAACACCTACACCAAAAGATAGGCTTTTAGTACAAACCAAAAGTACAGATAACAAAGGTCACCGAAAGTATTAATTTCAAGAGAATCCCGACAAGACAGGTCACAAGAGAAACCCGACACAGTTTGGATAATTCAACTCAAAAATGTTGAAGTGTAAACTGACAAAGCATAAACCAAAGGAGCCCGACAAAGCAAGGAAACCTGATAGATAGTTCACTAAAGGAACATCGACAGACAAACAACAGAGCAACCCAAGCATTAGTCACCAAAAGTCGGTTATATCCCCAGAAATGTGGATCTGACTTCCACATCAAATAAAACACTTATGTTTTATATTTAGCATTTTGATTTGATTTAAAACCATTTCTTGATGGACACGCAATGTAATTGTAACTATTTTAATTAGTCTAACTGATTGAAAACATGCAAACTAGGAGATCAAGGTCAAGTTGTAAACCTTTGGTCATAGAGTTATATTTCTAATACGTGAAACTTAATTTGGTCAATCTATTGTATAAATAGATGTGTAATCATTAATTTCATACGAATGTGAGGATGATAGTAGCCAAGGAGCACATTTATGGATTAGACTAAGAGTTTCAAGAAGCAGAACAACAAAAGATGAATTAGGTTATCAAGAACCAGATTCAAGGCTACTGAGCAACATATGTATTAATCAATCACATTAGGTGATACATTGTACATGTGAATTTAATGGATCTGTAATCATATATTGTAGATTGCATATACTCAAGTCATTGAATATTTTTTACTACATTCTAACAAGTGTAGCAATTAGAAGAAATCCTTTCAAGAAAGGTGGATTTAACAATCCTTTGTAAATCTCTTAACTGAGTTCACACTAAACAGTGTTTCTAAAGCTCTTAACAGAGTAGACCTTAACCAGTCTCTACATAATACTCCTAACATAGTAGATCATTAGAAGTGATCAAAATTGTAAGCCTTAACCGACCCATTCCATTCGGTAGATAGTGAAGCTTTGTGGGTGTCATCCCCACCGTAGTTTTTACCTTTTAACAGGGGTTTTCTGCATTACCAAAGCTTATTTCATGTGTCTATACATTTCATGAATGTTTTACATGCTTAGTAAGTTAATGATTTGATATAACATACACAAAGATAGACTATCATACATGGATGGTAATACAATTGATTACTAAAAGGATGAAGGTTAATTAATAAAAGTTTTGAGGGTACTGATTCACCCCTCCCCTCTCAATCCACCATTCCATTATTTCCAACAATTTGTATCAGAGCTAGATCTCTTAATTGGAAAAGTTTAAAGAATTAAGAGAAAAGATCATATAATGAAAATGTACAAACTAGACAAGAGTATTGAGAATCATAAGTTAGAGATATAGATCTTCTATGAATAATATAAAGAAGCTAGAATAAAGATGAGACAGTTGCTAGATGAAAGAAAGATTATGGCATATCATTGTAATGAAATAGACTATCATGAAGAGGAGATACTTGATCTATTTGAGTCATCACAATCTGCATCTAGCAAAGCATCAGAGACATCTGAAGAAAGCATCACAAGTCTGAATGAAATCAATCAACATCTGGCTGGACAAGTGAAATCTCTACAAATCGGTCAAGAGACACAAATGGTAAGAATGATTGATGTCATGAACAATGCTAGACAAGCTGAGCAAGAAAGAACACTAGCTATTGATGACAGAAGAAAGATTACTAAAAAGCTACAAGAGAAAGAGTAAAAAATACAAAGACTTGCATAACATCATCATGAGATCACCAATCAGATTATTCTTATGAGTCAGGTGGCAAACCAAATGAACATAGAACTCATTGAAATGATAGAAGCTATTGGTGAGCTAAGAGAACAAAATGAAAAACTAAAACATGAAGTGAGAATTCAACAACAACACAATGACATGATCAAGAGAGTTGAAGAAAGCACCAAAAGGATGGATGATTTTCTGGATGGACAAAGAAGAGTCAACAATAATACCAGACTAGGGTATACCGAGAATGAAGAATCACCATAACAAGCTGATCCAGAGAATGTCTATGCAAATCCAAGACCAAGAAGGCAGTCATGCAATCACTATGGAAAACCAGGCCACACATCAAATGTCTGTAGGAGCAAAATAAAAGGTATTCCTAAATCCACACCTTCATTCATAGGAATTTGTTATAAATATAACAAGAAAGGACATAAATCATATGAATGTAAATATGAGGTGAAACAACCAAAGAGGAAACCTGCATGGTCAAATACTGTCCTACTTGCAAAATGCATGGACACACATCTCTTGAATCTAGGAAGAAGAAAAAGCAAGCATGAAAGCCTAAAGAAAATGAATTTTCCTATCAACCGAAAAGAGTCGGTAACTCATATGTTTGGGATTATAATACATGGGCAAACTGCACATCATGTGGAAGATTTGGACACATAGCTGCAAACTGCATGATATAATGGATGAGAAATTCTAGGAGCTGGACTAACCCCGAAATGACATGTATACACTATCATAAAGTTGGTCATATAAGAAAGGACTGTAGAGACCGAGTGACAGAGACAACCACTTTTGCCAATAGAAACACCATTGAAGACATCAGGAAGATGAGAAACAAAATGTGGAGGAAAGCTACAAACACTGAAGATCCTGGACCAAGCAATACAAATGGTGACACCTTATCTGATGGATCTGGTGACATGACCACCCCAACCTAAGCAGAACAAGTATGGAACTACATTATACCAAGTTATATTTTGCATCAGTTCCATTATACATTGATGAAATGCCAAACTAGCATGATTAACGATGCACTATGTTATTACTTGTTATGATTATGTAAATTCAATATCATCAGTCAATGCTTACCAAAAATCATCGGTGTACATACAGAGCTAAGTTGTCTATACTTACCAAGCATCGTCGATTAACACATAAAAATCTAAGTCGCTAGTGTAAACCGAGCTCCGTCGGTAATCATGTAAACAGACAATGTTGTCTTTTCCATATACCAGGATCCACCGGTAAACAATCAAATGAGTTGACACCTGGCTCGAGCATCATGTTCTCATCGAGAATGAAGTGTGTATGCTACCCAACGAATCCGTCTTCAAACATTGATGAGTGGGTGAGCATTTATGACATGACTTAAGGAAAAAGTCTATAAATAGTCGATGGAAGAACTCATTATTAACAAAGCGATTTGAGTGAAGAAGCAGAATGAAACCAGAGCACGAAGCAACCAAATTGTAGAGCGACTTCAACCTTGTTCACAATACTCAAAAAGATTCCCAACAGTCATAGAAGGTTGAAGTAAGTAACAACATTCACCAAGAACTCTGTTTTCTATTATGGGAAAAAGCCCTAATTTCTAAAATGATGGCAACTACTTCACAAACCTCCAAGATCAAGAATGAAAAGAAGAAAAATGTTAATCTAATCAAGAATACCACTTGTGAAGAACCTCATTACAAGATCTATCTTGAGGTTGCTTCACAACCTGACAACACTGGTGCATTCTTCTGTATACCAGCTAGGGTTTTTCTCGTTGAGGACGTGCAAGCGTATATACACTGCAAGATTGCATAAATAAGAGATCTTGAGTTTGAGAAAGCTTACAAAAAGCTTTACAAAGATGATGGAACAATCAAAGAAGAACATAAGCACATTAAAGTGAAAGGGATCACAAATGCCCTATTATTCTTGAAGGAATTCAAGATCGAATGGATTCAATTAGTGCTAAGAAGAGTGCATGACCAAAAGATGTGGCTGGATGAGAAAAAATTGATAATGGGGGATGTTATACACGCTGTGACCAGTTATCCTATAACCGATAAAGAAAAGGCACTAAAGCACCCCCCTCACACTGAGATTGAAAAGAATACATGAGCATTATGGGATGGAAGAGGATTAAAGGTATCCACCATCACCGATGATGAAATGAAATTTGGAGCATGTGTCTTAGGATAAAAATTCTTTCAGGCTAGCAGGATGAACAGTATTGCATCTGGAGCAGTGGATAGAGCACACAAAATTGTTAAGAAGGGATTGCAGTTAGATCTATCAAAACTTCTACTAAGGCAATTAGATGAGAACATGAGGACAATCAGGACTACAAAGTATAACTCATGTAATTTTGGTTCACTCATTATGTGCATATTTTTCTATTTTCAAGAATCCTTCCCATCTACCGGTAATGTCAAATGGAACACTACCTGACCAGTGACCACACATATTAGTGAGTTCATCAAATCACTAGGAGAAAAATTTGAATCAGTCATGGATGAATACTTCATTGAATTCAAAGAAAGAATGTAGAAGAGGATGAGGATACCAGAACAACTGGTAGAAAAGTACAAGACTAACATTTTCTTTATGGTGGACACTAGTTACACCTAAATCAAGCCATCTTTACTAAGGACAACATGGTTGGCACCACTTGAATATGAGGTTAACATAGATCAAGAAACAAATGCTATTGAGGCATTGTTGAATGAACCATCGGACAAGTCACAACCTAAGTTTGGAACTTATAAGGAAGCCAAGGAAAGGATAAAAACCACCTTAGTTGTGAAGAAAATTGATAGGAAGAAAGAGAAAATGGTTAAGACTTTGAAGAAAAAGTTGTCGGTAAATAAAGAGGAAACATAACAGACAAAAGAAACCAAGGGTCGGTCACTCGACGGTGAAGCTGAGAAGGTGAGTGACTTAGAATCCATAGAGTCTGATGTACCACCCCCGAAGAAGCCTAGAACAACTACTGCATAGAGGACAAGGAGTCAAACTGCTAATGCAGACTCACCCCCTGTCAAGAAAGGTCAAGTAAGGATCTATAAAAGAAAGCCTCAAACAGGGAAAAAGGCACCAACAAAAGAAGGAAGTTCATCAGAACCAAAGAAGATTTAGAAGATATTGAAAAGGATGAACAACCTATTAAGAATAAGTTACCTACCACAATTGATGAGGTATGTGCATCAATGATCAAGTCAGGATCAATAAGTGAGCCTAAGATTAGAAAATGGTTAACTCTCAATCCCGAAGATCAGAACAAGTTAGAAGAAGGCATCATCACAAGGATGAGTGTATTTAAATATATACCAATTCAATTTGAAGATAAAATTCCACAAGAACTTATAGATAGATTGTCGGCTAGGTGGACATATGCTCTAAAGGAAGAGAAACAATTAAGGGAAAGAGCCCTAGTTTCAGTCATGCCACCTGAATCTAAGATGGAAGAGATTGAAGAAATGATGAAGAAATATTCCAACAGGTTCTCACCAAAATTAAGAGCCTACCAAGTGCTAAAGGGACATCTAATTAAACTTGATATAAAAAGTGAGGATGAATGGAGAAAGATACTTAATGTACCAAAAAGGGATTTAAGCCCCGAGCCACAAGCAACTCATACCGACAAGCCACATAATGAAGAAGATCAAGCTAAACTGAGCCCCAAACATATTCTTATAACTTATGAGGATGTTAATGAAGAAGCATTGAACACAAAAGCTAACAAGGATATGGACACTATAGATGAAACATGGCCCAATAATACTATCATTGATATTACTGGAAGAGATCTTGCAGATGAGGTACAGAAAGATGAAGATGTCACTATTGTCCCAACCCAAACCGATGAACATGACACAACTACAGATGATGCACAGGTGAATATACCAGGCCAAATTCCACTGTTAATACAAGCTATTAACATAATCTCACAAAAGGAAAACTCACCTGAACCTGATGCAAGCATACCTGTGGATAAGGGTAATGATGAACAAAAAGATACAACTGATGACCAAAATGTCATGGATGGAGAACAACAAGAAATAGATGAAGGGAAAAAAGAAAAAGGTGAAGAAGAGAAGAAAGAAGATGATACTCCTAAGGATACCAAAGGAGATGTTGCAGATAAACCAAAGGTTGATGTGGAGACATCCACTCCCAACCGACAAACAGATACCGAGGAGAAGGCAAAAGACACAACACTAGAAAAGCCTTCATCAAGCACATCTGACCAAGCAAAGGATCTTTCTTTGGTGCTACATTCAAGTGCTTCCCACTCAGCATACAAGAAGAAGAAGAAGACAAAGAAGACCAAACTACAAGTAACACTGGATGAAACCATTTAGATACCGAAATGTGACCCTTCTATATTGGATTTTGAATCTCTCTAAGAGTATGGAGAAATATGTCAAAGGAACTTAGCTATGCAAGAAAAGATAATGAAGGAGCACAAAGAATCCCTAGTGTTAGAAACCACAAGGGATATATTGACACAAATAGTACCTGACATAGATGTTGATCAAGATGCCCCCATCCTTGATCAACTTGTCATTCTAACCAAGGTCATCACATCTCAGAATGTGGATGCAGAAAAAGCAATTGAAGAACGAGCAGAACAAAAATATCAATACAAATTGACAGAAAAGATCAGCCAAGAAGGGGTAGAAAACAAGGTAAAGCTCTCAGAACTTACAAATGAATTAGATCCAATAATTTCTGAAGCTATTGCCCTAATACAAAAGTTGTGCACTTTAGAGAAATTCACAAAGGAAAATATTGATAAGATTGCACAAATAGATTCTGATCTAAATACAAGTGCATACAGTCTAACCACAAATGACAATGCAATTAAGATGCATTTGGAAAAGATTATGAAATCTAGAAGGTTGAGACAGAAAATTCTAGAAGTAGAAACCAATCTTAGAGATGAGGTTGACGAGCTACATGCTCTAATGCTACCAAATCTTACACTTCGCCAACATCACATGACTTCGGCAAGATAGTTAATTTCCACCCCAGAGATGTCTGTAGCAGACAACATCTATGATATGCATGCCCGAATCACACTAGAGAAAATGGCTCTTGAACACCTAAAGGAGAAATGGGAGAAACTGATGGAAGACATGAAGAGTTCCCATTCCCATATTTTTGATAAGTTGTAAGTATACACCTTTGCCCTTACTATCAAAAAATGGGGAAAATGATATGTACATTAGTAAAAAGGGGAAGAATGATATGATACAAAGGGGAAAATGATATGAAGATAAGGTGAAAAGGGAGTATAGTATAAAGGCAAGTGTACATGTATATACATATACTATATCGACATATACATAGGGGGAGTCATAAATGACAAGGTAAATACATGGTGTACATACTACATAGTTTAGTATTTTACACATATTAGTTTATGATACTAATGTCAAAGGGGGAGATTGATGATAGATTTTTCCATTAGTATGCAAAGGGAAAACAATTTTTGAACCATCGGTAACACCTACACCAAAAGACAAACTTTTAGTATAAACTGAAAGTATAGATAACAACGGTCACCGAAAGTGCTAAGTTCAAGAGAAACCTGACAAGACAGATCACAAGAGAAACCCGACACAGTTTACATACTTCAACCCAAAAATGTTGAAGTGTAAACCGACAGAGCAGAAACCAGATGAACTCGACAGATCAAGGGAACCCGATGGACAGTTCACACAAGGAACATCGACAGACAGACAATAGATCAACCCAAGCATTAGTCACCAAAAGCCAATTATATCCCGAGAAATTTGGATCTGACTTCCACGTCAGATAAAACACTTATGTTTTATATTTAGCGTTTTGATTTTATTTAAAACCATTTCTTGAGGGACAAGCAATGTAATTGTAATTGTTTTAATTAGTCTAACTGATTGAAAACATGAAAACTAGGAGATCAAGGTCAAGTTGTAAACCTTTGATCATAGAGTTATATTTGTAATACATGAAAGTTTATTAGGTCAATCTATTGTATAAATAGATGTGTAATCATTCATTTCATACAGATGTAAGGATGATAGTAGCCAAGGAGAACATCTATGGATCATACTAAGAGTTTCAAGAAGCAGAACAACAAAAGATGAATCAGGTTATCAAGAACCAGATTCAAGGCTACCGAGCAACATAGGTATTAATCAATCACATTAGGTGATACATTGTATATGTGAATTTAATGGATATGTAATCAACAATTGTAGATTGCATATACTCAGGTCATTGAATATTTTTTACTACATTCTAACAAGTGTAGCAAATACAAGAAACCCTTTCAAGAAAGGTGGATTTAACAGTGCTTTGTAAATCTCTTAACCAAGTGCACACTAAACAGTGTTGCTAAAGCTCTTAACATAATAGACCTTAACCAATTTCTACATAATACTCCTAACAGGGTAGATCATCAGAAGTGATCAAAATTGTAAGCGTTAACCGACCCCTTCCATTTTGCAGATAGTGAAGCTTTGTGGGTTTCATCTCCACCGTAGTTTTTACCTTCTAACAGGGGTTTCTGTGTTACCAAATCTTGTGTCATGTGTCTATACATTTCATGAATGTTTCTATGAATGTTTACATGCTTAGTAAGTTAATGATTTGATATAACATATACAAAGATAGAATAGCATACATGGATGGTAATATAATTGATTACTAAAAGGATAAAGGTTAATTGATAAAAGTTTTGAGGGTACTGATTCACCCCTCCCCTCTCATTACACCATTCCATTATTTCTAACAAGAGATAAGGAAAGAGAGAGGTAGAGAAATATGTAGGGATAAAGAGAGATATAGGTTGTGAGGGAGGTAGAGAGGGAGAGTTTGGAGATAGACTCTGAGAGAGGTAAGATTGATAGAAGTAGAATGGGAAGGCTTGATAGATGGGGTGGGGGGGAAGAAATATAAGTCTAGTAGAGAGGGAGATCTATGTAAATAAAGAGAGAAGGAGAAGGGAGATAGAGATAAGTTGAGAGGGGTGAGATATATGGATAAAGAAAGGTAGAGAGAGAGAGAGAGAGAGAGAGAGGTAAGTCAAGGTGGAGCATGGGAAAGTGAGATATATATAAATGAGGAGAGAGGGGGAGGTAGGTAGAGAACTAGAGGTAGGGAGGGAGTGATGTGAGGTATGTAAGGAGAGGGAGAGAGGAGATAGAGATAAGTAGATTGAGGGAAGGGAGAGAGACATGTGGGGAGAGGGAGAGAGATGCGAGATACATAAGAGATAATTTGTGTGAGGTAGGTAGAGAAGATAGGAGATATAGAGAAGAGTGTAGGATGAAAGAGATAGGTTTAGATCTTGGGCAGAGAGGAGAGAGTGGATAGAGAGAGGGAGGAGATTCAAAGTGAGGAATAAAGATATGTCTAGAGATCAAGGGAGAAAAATAGAGTGAAATAGATATAGAGAGAATGATGACACAAGCTTAATGATTATTAAAATTTCACCAAGTTTGAGAAATGATAAATATGTAGCTTGGGGAGAGAGGGGAGGGAGATATAGAGAGAGGCAAAGAGGGAGGAGAAGGATATTGATAGGAAAATAGATAGGTCTAGAGATTGGTGGAGACAAAGAGCCTGAGATAGAGAGATGGAAAGAGAATGATGATAGTAGCCAATTGATTACCATAATTTGACTACGTCTAAAATGATTATAAGCTCTCTTAAAATATAGAATCTACATTATGAATTGAATAGAAATTTGAAACCATTCTCAAACATCCTAAGAAAATATACATATAAAATATAACTTAAAGTATAAGTTAGTTTTAAATTTTAAATTTTATGTATATATCCTGATGGAAAAACACTATGGGAAAAATAAATTAGCATTCAAAATGTGTATATGTTTTAGGAACTAAAACATCGAGCTGCAACATGTTTTACCTCTAGCTTTTATTCAAAGAAATTCATATGCATTTTTCTTATTTAAAATAACATGTGCATGTTATGATTATTCAACAAAACACGTATGTGTTTTGTTCTTATGAAATCACATATGTGCTTTAATTTCAAATAACACATACATGTTTTAATTCAAATAACATGTACATGTTTTGGCTTAGATTTTACAAGCCATAACATGTACATGATTTTCAAATTTTTGAAAAATACGTATGCATTTAGCTCGTTCTTTTTTTTTGGTGAGTGGGAACTTTTTTTGTTCATCATCTTGGTTTATAGGTCCTAACAGAATCCCATAGATAAAGAAAAGGACAAAAAAACATAACATTTCTCTTTGTCATCTATCTTGACACCAACATATTCCAAAAGAGTCACAAACATATTGAATTCATCCAAGTGCCCCATAATTCATCCACCCTCTTCCATTCTCAAGGAATACAATTTCTTCCTTTAAAACATATTATTCACTAAATATTTAGTTTGATTCATCTCATCAAATTCTTCCATAGCTTCTTTGTACACGATTCTTCATGAACAATGATTAAAAGAGATTCTACTGAGCACAATCCATTGGACCCTTGACTATACAGTCCATAACATTATATTGAGCAACTAAAGTAGGATCTACAAACCTAAAAACATTCTCATTAATAGCATTCCATAGATCTTTCTCTATTAACAAATACTCCATCTTTACCTTCCACATCTCAAAATTATTTCTAGAAAATTTCTCCACCATTATTCTCCTTGATAAACTCGCCATTTGAAAATTTCTACTTATGCATAAACAAATGCTTTAGATCCTTTTTTCTATCACTATAGGTTACTTCCATAAATGTGAGATTGATTGTGCACCCATAAATATGATCTATATAAATGCATATCTAATTGGTATACACATATCTAATGTCTATAAATATTTGAATATTTATGTTAGATGTCATGAATTCCTATTTCCACATAAAAACTTGGTTGTGTAGTTGGGAGTTTTCATTTAATAGGGATAATAACCCCCTAATGTCAAATCAAATGATAACAATCATATCAAGTCAATGGCTTTGACAATGATCAATGCCAATAATCAAGCATGTCACAAATGTCTTAGATGATGAAGTGAAGAGTGTACTCTAATAAGCGCTCCTAAACAACTAGATGCAAATAAAAATACAAGCTAAGATTTGGATCTAGATCTAGGATCCCCCTTAAATGAACTAAGGCTAACCCTTTAAATACAAATCAAATGGTTGCAAATAAAATATTTTCATATGTTAAGTCAAGACACAACAACAAGTAAGAAGGGCAAGGTTGACCCTAAAATTTGAATTTGGATTTTGAAAGTCGAGGAGTCATTTTTGCAATTTTACATTTTGTGGAGGCCATATATGCAATTTAAATATGACCGAAGCCATGAAGTAGACAAATCTAAAGATTAAGATAGGTCCCTACATGAATGTAGAAAAAAAAACTCATATTATATCAACTCTCAACAAAAACCATATCATTTATATAAAAAATAATCAATTTAAAATGAATTAAAAAATATAAATTTTCACCAATAAAATACTAAAAATAATAATAATAATAATAATCAAAATCATGATTTTAAATAGGTTTAAATTTACACAATTTTACATGAAATTCATAAGTAATAAATAGAGAAAACTATAGAATTCTATTAAGTTTTAAGGATAGTTGCAAATGTAATAACACTCTATGTTGTATGTATTTTCCAAATGCAACAATCTCTCTTTCATTTATATTGGGAATGAGGATAGGAGAGACATGTCCCTTCATGGGACATG
>MU224171.1:1065990-1080439 GCA_018584345.1 Thuja plicata | reverse complement strand
TAAATATTAAATTTCATATAATTAATAATAATATAACATATATATTATATTATTATTAATCAACATATATTATATGTATTCTAATGATCATACGACTGAAGCTACAAACATTAACACTCCCTCTTAGATAGGGAGAATGATCAAACAAAATGTGTAGTGACCTCCCGTGTCAACACTTATGACCCTTACCATAGCTACACGAAACATAAAAAAAATTGCGCCACCATTGAGGTTTATGCTCAAAAGAAAAATTTAATTTATTGTTCCAAGTTGTTAAGCAAGCTAGTCTAGACCAATGGAGGGCGCCTAAAAATAACCGTATCTCCGCTTGTTTTCAGAATTCAGCAGACGGAAGTCCAAACACCGTCATCTCGATTAACTTCAGTTTACTGAATTATAGTCTCTATGTTTGTACGTACTACTCAGAAGTTTACCGAAAAAAAGCTGAACCCACATATTAACATTATTAGTACCCACGTCATTTCGAATGAAATTTCATTTAGTTGATGAAAGATCATAGAAACTAGAAGCCTTGCAGAGGAAGCCACTGAATATTTGGTATGTTTTCAAATATGTTTTGTAAGCTTCTTGAATTGGGTGGTAGGGAAGCTATTTATTTAGCCAGATGGTAACGAATGGAAGCTTGTCAGATTCCAACCCTGCATTTTTCTTCAGTTCGGTATTCTTTTTTGTTGGGCATGTTGTGGAACATTTTTTGTTTCAAGATATTTAGCTGCCACTGTGTTTCTATGGTTTAGAAACATTCCAAGTTCTGATTCAAGGTATGTTGCCTTATATTCTTATGGTCTTTTGGTGTTTTGCAATGGAGTCATGGACAGTCTTAATACCATTTTTTTTGGTTGGCACTGCATACGTTGAATATGTGCTTTGAGGTTATACCATATAACTGCATTCTAGAGTATACCCAGATGGTTTTGACCATTGAATTGGTTTCGATTGTTTTGTTGATATTATATGCATTGAATGTGTTTAGTGGCTTATCATTTAAGGGAATTTCTATCGCAGTAAATTTGTTTTGTAAGCTTCGTGAATTGGGTGGTAGGGAAGCTATTTAATTAGCCAGATAGTGACGAATGGAAGCTTGCCAGATTCCGCCCCTGCATTTTCTTCAGTTTGGTATCCCTTTTTGTGGGGCATGTTATATAACCGTTTTTCTTTCTCTTAACATAATCTTTCAAGGAATTTAGCTGCCACTGTATTTCTATGGTTTAGAAACATCTGATTCAAGCTATGTTACCTTATATTCTTATGGTGTTTCGATGTTTTGCAATGGAGAGTCTAATGCCAGTTTTTTTGGGTGGCACCATATACATTGAATATGTGCTTTGAGATTATATCTTATTAATGCATTGTAACGTATACCCAGATGGTTTTGAACTTGAATTATTACCAGACTGTTTTGTTGATATTATATGCATTGAATCTGTTTACTGGCTTATCATTTAAATGAATTTCAATCGCAGTAAATTTGTTTGGTAAGCTTTTTGAATTGGGTTTTAGGGAAGCTATTTAATTAGGCAGATAGTGACGAATGGAGGCTTGCCAGATTCTGCCCCTGCATTTTCTGGAGTTTGGTATTCCTTTTTGTGGGGCATTTTATGGAACATTTTTTTTTCTCTCTTAACTTAATCCCTCTAGGAGTTTAGCTGCCACTGTATTTCTATGGTTTAAAAACATTCAAAGTTCTGACTCAAGCTATTTTGCCTTGTATTCTTATGGTCTTTTGATGTTTTGCAATGGAGAGTCTAATGCCAGTTTTGTTGGGTGACACTAGATACATTGAATATGTGCTTTGAGATTATACCTTATTACTTCATTTTAAAGTATACCTAGATAGTTTTGAACCTTGAATTGATACCAGACTGTTTTGTTGATATTATATGCATTGAATCTGTTTACTGGCTTATCATTAAAGGACTTTCTATCACAGTAAATTTGTTTTGTAAGCTTTTTGAAGTGGGTGGTAGGGAAGCTATTTAATTTGCCAGATAGTGACGAATGGAAGCTTGCCAGATTCAGCCCCTCCATTTTCTTCAGTTTGGTATTCATTTTTGTGGGGCATGTTATGGAACATTTTTTCGATATCTTAATTTAATTTCTCAAGAAATTTAGCTGCCACTGTATTTCTATGGTTTAGAAACATTCTACATTCTGACTCAAGCTATGTTGCCTTAAATTCTTATGGTCTTTTGATGTTTTGAAATGGACAGTCTAATGCCTTTTTTTGTTGGTCGCACTAGATACATTGAATATGTGCTTTGAGATTAAACCTTATTACTGCATTCTAAAGTATACCCAGATGGCTTTGAACCTTGAATTGATACCAGACTGTTTTGTTGATATTATATGCATTGAATCTGTTTACTGGTTTTTCATTTAAAGGAATTTCTATTGCAGTAAATTTGTTTTGTAAGCTTCTTGAATTGGGTGGTAGGGAAGCTATTTAATTTGCCAGATAGTGACGAATGGAAGCTTGTCAGATTCCGCCCCTGCATTTTCTTCAGTTTGGTATTCCTTTTTGTGGGGCATGATATGGAACATTTTGTTTTCTCTTAACTTAATCTCTCAAGGAATGTAGCTGCCACTTTATATATATGGTTTAGAAACATTGTAAGTTTTGATTCAAGCTATGTTGCCTTTTATTCGTATGGTCTTTTGATGTTTTGCAATGAACAGTCTAATGCCTTTTTTTTGGGTGGTACTAAATACATTGAATATGCGCTTTGAGATTATACCTTAGTATTGCATTCTAAAGTATACCTAGATAGTTTTGAACCTTGAATTGATACCAGACTGTTCTGTTGATGTCATATGCGTTTAATCTGTGTACTGGCTTATCGTTTAACAGAAATTTCTATCGCAGTAAGTTATATTGAATATGTGTATCATATGCCTTTGTAGAAAATCAGCTTTCAAGGACTTTAATTTGTGGGTTGTTAATACAGCCTGAATTTTTCTCCATTTGTGAAGATTATGCTAAAATTGTTCTTAGGACCTTTCTCAGCTGGTGAGCTTTTTTTCCACTAAGCTATTCACCCTTTTTATAATGGGACTTTTAGGATCTCACTAGATGTAGGGATAGCAGTTTTTGACAACCCCTCAGCCATTCTGAGGTTGAGGTGCTAGCAAACAATAATGCTGGCTCTATAACACGTTGAAAATTTTGTACAGGATATTATTCAAAGTCAAACTGAAATATTCTCCTGGCCCTGTGGGCAAGCTGTTCTTCTACCACAATGTTTCCCATTTTATGATGGGATTTTCAGGCTTTCTCAAGAAGGATGAATTGCAATTTCCAACACTGTTGTGTCTTATCTGTGAGCAGATTTGTCAATTTCCCTATTTCAGATGGGAGTTTTCTGTTCCCTGTAGACTTATGGTCTGCAATTTCCAACAATTTCAATTGCCGTTATATGCATTTATTCTTTAGCTTCTCACACTTGGAAGAAATAAAATCTGCTGCTGTGATTTTGGTATGAGTAGGATATTTCTGCTTGTAAGTGATGGGCTCTGGATTCTTTTGCCAACATGGATTTATATATGTTCTGCTAAATTCTAGAAGCTGTAAGCTGTCCGTTAGGAGAATTGTTTTTTGGTATGATACATACCAGATATATTAATAAGGGCAAGTCAGTATTAAATCAAAATTCATTATTTTCAACAAATTCTAAAAAAGTTTGCATATAAGCAAGGCAACTCATATATAAATTATCTGTCAATGAAGTGGCCTCCGCCTGTTACAGGTTCAGTTTTCCTTTGTGGGAGCTAATTCAAATGCATTGGGAATGAGAGGGAACTAAGAGTATTAGAATTTTTCTTTCTAGGACAAACAGATGGTTTGGAAATGAAATGACTATCCTTGGATACAAGATCCACAGCAGTAGAGTAGCTGGTTTTTGTAGGTGTTTGGTTGAATGTTGGTCATTGATCAAATGGATGCTGTAATTTGGTATTTCAAATGACAGTACATTTGGGTGTGGACTACGATGTATGCCAAAATATGATGGACTGACTCAATTTCAAACTGAAAATGAGCATCTGTCCTATAGGTTGTATAAATAAGCTGATAGAAATCTTCAAGCTGAGTGACTACAAGAAGTATCAATCATGTAACCTTGACCACCGCTCCCTTTCAGAAACATGTCAGTAATTCCCCTTGCATTATAAGAATATGCATTTTTGGAAGAGGTAGCTATCTCCAATTATCCTGCTATTGCAATTGGAAATAACACACAATGACCTTAACTAATTTTGAATTTAAATAATTTAATAATGTTGGTTAGCTTTGCATCTTATTTCTAGTTTCAGATTTATTCGATACAATGTACAATGATTTAAAGAAGAAGCAACAAAGATCAAGAGCTGCTATGCAAAATTCTAACCAGGAAACACAAGGTTTGAATTGAATTTCCACTTATGACTTCTCAAGACTTTCATTATCAAGTAATACTTAGTTAATGCCAGTTTTATCTGAAGGGCATAGCTGGTCAGTCATTTCGATATTGTCTCTGTCTCTTTTTGCTTCATTGTGGTTCAAGGTTGGAAAGTTACAGCTTTAATCTTGATGACTATATAGTGGTCACAGAGAAACAGTTAACTGTGATATAAACTCCGTTTCTCTTCCTCCCTGAAAAGACACAAGAGTGTGAACAAATTCATTTATTTGTCTCACCTGATATGTACAATAGCTGAAGATAGCAGTCAGACCTTCAGTTAGCATTTCAAAGAGAATTGGTCTGCTGCTGTGCTGCGCCAAGGTAGGAAGGCCTGCTCAAATGTCTGTGAGACACTTGGAATACTTTTATATAAATCATGGTATTAATGACTATCCTACTCCCCCTACGCATTTTTCTTTTTATTATTGTATCATCCACTGTTTAGTGCTTACAAGTCTTTTATTCTGTCTTGTTTTAACAGCATTTTATAAGGGTTTCCTTTCTCTGCCTACTTTCTGTATTTTTTTTGCTACAATGTTTGTAGTAATTGTCTATTTAGTTCTCACAATGCCAAATATGTATTTTGTAAAATAAGTATTGTGTAGATGCACATTTCGGTTGCAATTTAGGGAAAACTTTTCAAAACCAAAAAATTAGAAAGACTGAACAATAAAGGAGTTAAAACTGTTCTTTGTAATATTCCACAAGTTGGTGGAGAGAAATAAAACCTGATTTAGATTAAAGATTTTTATTGTCTTACTGGAAGTCAATAAAATATGGACCCAAACTGAGGTTGTCAAGCTAATCCGTAACTTCATTTCCGTTTATTCTGATATGTAGGAAACAAACATATTCAGTTTCTTAATTAGAGATGTGACCTCCAACCTAAGTCTCTCCAATTTCCAATTGGATAACTTCCTAGATTTTATACTAAAGAGCACACAAAAAATACTAAGAGGGGGGGGTGGGAGGGGGGGAGGGTTGAATCAGTATTTTAAACTTTTAATCACATGAAACCACATCAACAAAGATATAGAATAGAGAGAGCAAACATCAACAAGGAGAACACCAAATTTCACGTGGAATACCCTTTCGGGTAAATAACCACAATACATCAATGACTTTCATTAACGAAATGGGCACCGACCTAGATTACATAAGTGAGCACCAACTCACTGAGAGAACCAATCTTCCTTGAAACACCAACTCTGATCAGCTGAGACACCAACTTCAGTTTGAGCACCAACTTGAATGCAAAATTTAATAGCACTTTTCATAATACTCTGATCACTACAATCACTAGACAAAAACTTGTATGCCATTCCCTGAACTAGTTCTTGATGACTTATCTCCAACACGCTGAAAAGACTACCAAACTATGTTCCATGCCAAAAATGAAGATTGCTGAAATCAGTAGAAAAACTAGAATTGATAAGCTCAATGCACAACATTACTTCATCAAACTCGATTCCTTCATCATGCCCAAATCCAATATCAAACTCCACATCTTGAACCTGCTTGAATTCTTGTCTCAATAACAACCTACACTCAAATAATATGCTCAACTCAAGCAATTTACTCCACTCCCATAATATGGCCGACTACAATTATATGCTCGATTGCTACTCACGCCAAATTATGTATTAGTTCTGACCACAACAAATGCCTCTTCCAAAGCCTGCGAAAAATATGACAGAAATTGAGCACTAATGAAATACATGCAATTCTAATACTTAATGTCATGATTGATAAAAATTAATCCTTAGCTTCAGTTCTGTGCATTCCTGTCACCACAAGAAGTCACCACTTGGTCTTGAGCAGCAAAACAATGTTCAGCGATAACTTTGAAAAACCAAAAAAATGGTCTCTACGTGATTCTCCCTTATCCCTTGACTTCAGAATACAAAACGATTTCCTTTTTGAGTTCAAGAAGTTACTTAGCCGCACCACTCACACGCCACTTAAACTTTATCCCTTCATAAAAAATAAATCTTTTTCAATAGAATCTGTAGAAAGGTATCCTCTACCAATACCTATGTTTTTCTGCAAATAATAAATTCTCACCACCCAGAAATTGCCAGGATAATTATCACTCCACAAATAGAATACCATGCATCGACACTTTTGTTTTTAAGAGAAAACGTTTCCTCCATACTCGCATATACAACAAAGACCGACTCCATTAATAATAGCTTGGTTGAAGAAGAATCTATCATTTTACTTCAGAAAGGCTCTTTTAATGCTAATGAACAAGCATTACTTTAGTTTGAAGCCGTCACTTTAAGAATGCCATCAAGTAATAATCCAACTCAGTAATCGATAGTCATTTGATTCAAAAATAATGTCAATCATCAAATTCATGGAGCATATGCAATGAGAGCATACATAAATTAGCCGACACATTTAAAATTTCAATAAAAAATGATCTTTTGGATATATCCGTTGACTTGGCAATCTGACCTGGCAAGATAAGCCAACAAGTAGGTGAAGTGGACAAGCAACCAGCTCAAACATGTAACCAATTAGCTCAAGTAAACAACCATTCAACTCAAGCACACAACCAAGTAGCTCAAACAGACAACCAAGTAGCTCAAGCAAGTAAGCAACCAGCTCAAGCAAGTAGCCAAGTAGTTGATGAAGAATTGATGAATAATCAACAACTTGATAAGCATTTCATTCCTCTTTTGTGCCATAGTTCCTTGTTACTCCTCCAAAAGTTACATGACCTTAATCATCAACCTTTGACATTAATGACAAAATATTCAATAATCCCCCCTTTCGTCATTGATGGCAACTCCATCAAAAAACAAACTGAAACTAAAATAATGCTCCTATTGCTGACTCACTACTCCTTTGACATCAATGATGAATACCAACTTGCATAACCAAAATGGGACTCATAGAATATGACAATGAAAAATCTCCCTCAGTCAAAACAACAATTCAAGGATAAAGTGAAATCACTCCCAACTTCCTATGCCATAGCCATGTTCATCTATTTGACTCAAACAACACTTTTCACTTTTGATATCATCAAGAATGTACAGATTGTTAGCAGTCCTACTTGCATCAGCAATAGGTTTACCATCTTTGCTAATTTCACAACTATTTGAATTGAAAACTAAACTATGTTCTTGATCACACAATTGACTCACACTTAATAGATTGTGTTTCAAACCTTCTACATATAAAACATTCTCAACTTTGGTCTTAACATCATCCAAAATAAGTGTACCTTTACTTTTGATTTTTGCAAATATATTACCACCAAATCTTACTGTACCTCCACTAGTCCTATTGAGAGTGAGAAACTTGCTTTTATCTCTAGTCATATGCCTAGAACAACCATTGTCAATATACCATTTGTCTTTTTCATTTGTGTACATGAAGGGCTGTTTGCACAATGAAGAACTCCACTAAAACTTCTTTCTCCTTCTTCCTCCAAATCTTAGCAACCTCCTTTGCTTTGTCCTCTTTTTCAACCTTCTTGTTCTGCTTAGAGAAATCTGCTATACTACTACAAACTTTTGCAGTGTGACCAAAGTTATTACATTTATAACATATAACATTGTAGTTTCCTCAAAGGAGCAAAATAGTTCCTAATCAGAAGTTTGAAATCATTTCTTGCAAACACTCTATAGTTGACTTCCTTGTATCCAAAATAATTGCAAGAGAAACAATAACCATAAAAGAAAGAATTGTTAAACCTGGTCATAAGTGCTTGTCTTGAGATAGGAGGCCTTTTGAAAGCATCATTTCTGATTTTCGATGGTGAATCATTTGTGCTATCAACGTTGGTCATTTTCTGTTTTATTGTAGACTTAGAACTTTGACCTTCATGACTGTAAAGAACCTACCTGCCTGGCTCTAACCCTCAATTTGACTGCAAGAAATTCTTAAAGTCTGGAATTCTGATTGCTGTTAATTTTTTCAGCAATACATATATAGTTTCTTGTGTTTTCCAAACAATTGAAATGCATCACAAACAACTTAACTCAAATAGCTATACATGTTCCATTTGAAAACTATAATTCACCTTTCCAGTCTAATTGAAAAGTCTTTGCAATATGTAACAATTACATTCATGAAAGAAAATATTAAATTAAAATAAAAACCTGTAAATGCTCTCCACGCTTTCATACTAACTGGCCGCAGCCCCAACAAGTGATAGCGGCTGCTAAGTTGACTGACCGCAGTTGAAGAAGAGAGGACGGCTGCCAATAATAACCGTCCACGCCCAGCAATGAGTTGATATCAAACCCTTACGCAATACAAATTCACTCCTCATTAATCACACTCTCATCCACTGAATGTAGCCGAAGATGATGCACAAATCGCTGGAATATTTCACCAATTCAAGGTGCTGATTACTGTAAAGAATTCACAATTCGTTCAGCATACAAATACTCAAACCCTTGAACTTCTCCCAAACTTGAACCATATTTTTTCATGAATGAATGGATAGCATAATCAATAATGCATTCGATTTCTTCTCCATGTCTTTTATAATCTCTCCACAATAAATCGAACCCTAGCTTCTTAATCACACATTTCACTTACATAAAGACTATGCTTTATGTGCACATTTGAAATATAATGAACTATTATATTTCTTTCCACTTTAATGATGAAAAGAGACCCTTTTATTTAAATAACCATATTCTGACACATAAGGTCCCTATTTTATGAGCTCAAGATTTAAAACTTCTCAACCCGGTTCCAACGAGCTATAACACTAAGATGCCCAAAATACAATCCCAATAAAAATAGAAACCTTAGCCTATTTAATTAAATAATAATCATAATTCACCCATCTTGTGAAAACAACTGAGGAAGCATCAGAAAAAAAATCTGATAGCACAGGAGTGATCCTGATGATGAAATATGATGAATGAACCTGACAGGATGACTTACTAAAAATAGACACTCCCTCCAAGAATCTTGGAGCCCAAACCGGAAGCCAGAAATAAAATCTGAGAGCATCATATAACTCCTCTAAATCATTTGAGCTCCGTGGAACCAATTGTTAACTTACTATAAATAGTAAGTCCCTCAAAACGGGGCCACAACCCACAATAGGGTCCTCTAATCACCAGTATTAGCCTACAAGGACCCAATGATAGGCTAAATTCACTAACTCCAATGCTCGCTCAAAATGGGGACATTACAATGACCAACTCCACCTTTATTAGTAGACGATCTTGTGAGCCAATGACTTTGTCCAAGGACATGAAATTTTTCTGATTTATCTTCTCATGATTCCATTGTGTCAAAGATTTATCTAACTCTTGAGTGATACAATTTCAGCTTCAGTCTTTCATAGTTTTCTTCCTTGAGCTTAAGCTGATTTCTAATTTCTTATTCTATTTTATTTTCTTCTTCAACATGAACCTTCAAATCAACTATCAGTTTTTTTTGCTTCTCCAAGAGCTTGAGATGTCTTGGTTTTCATCTCATTCCCTTCTTGTAGCGGCAACTTCAAGTTCTGATTTTTCTTTCTAAGTCTCGCTTTCATTTAGAGCACTTATTAGCTCCTTTGTAAAATCTACTTCTTCTTCATCAATATGATCTTCATGCTCTTGATTTTCATCCTGTACTTCTATCATCATGAACAATATTTCTTCACTTAAAGACTCTTCATCATTAGCATCGGATGAACTAATTTCATCCTTGAATAGACCCTTTTTGAATTTTTGAAATTTCTTCTCTTTTCCCTCATACTTCTTGGACTTAGGCTTCTTTCGTGGTTGCTGTCCTCACTTTTTGCATAGGGACATTTAGCTGCAAAATGTCCCACCTTACCACGGTGAATCAATATTTTAAACTTTTAATCATATGAAACCACATAAACAAAGATATAGAATAGAGAGAGAAAACATTAACAAGGAAAACACAAAATTTCACGTGGAAAAACCTTTTGGGTAAAAAACCATGGCAGATCAATAGCTTTGATTAACGAAATGGGTACGAACCCAGATTACATAAGTGAGCACAAACTCATTAGGAGTACCAACCCTCCTCGAAGCACCAACTTTGATCAGCTGAAGCACCAACGTCAATTTGAGTATCAACTCAAATGTAAAACTTAATAACACTTTTCATAATACTCTAATTACTTCAATCACCATATGAAATTTTGTACCCCATTCCGTAAACTACTTCTTGACAACTTATCTCGAACACACTAAAAAGACTACCAAACTATGTACCATGCCAAAAATGAAGATCACTAAAATCAGTAGAAAAACTAGAATTGATAAGCTCAATGCACAACATTGAATTCTTCAAACTCGACTCCATTATGCTCAAATCTAACATCGAGCTCCGCATCTTCAACCTGCTCGACTCTATCATACCTCTTAATAACAACCTAAACTCAAATATTATGCTCAACTCAAACAATTTACTCCACTCCCATAATATGCTCCACTGCAATAATATGCTCAACTGTAAAAACATAACGCACCCTCATGCCAAATTATGTATTAGCTCTGACCACAACAAACACCTCTTCCAAAGCCCATGAAAAATATGACAGAGAAATCGAGTGCTAAGGAAATACATGCAACTCTAATACTTAATCTTGTGATTGATAAAAATTAATCGGTAGCTTCGATTCTGTGCATTCTCGTCACCACAAGAAGTCGCCACCTGGTCTCGAGCAGCAAAACAATGTTCGTCGATAACTTTGAAAAACCAAAAAAAATTGGTCTCCATGCGATTCTCCCTTATCCCTTGAATCTGCAGAATACAAAATAATTCCCTTTTTGAGTTCAAGTCGTCACACAACTGCCTCACTCATATGCCACTTAAAGTTTATCCCTTGATAAAAATTAAATCTTTTTCAATCGAATCTGTAGCAAGGTATCCTCTACCAATGCTCATGTTTTTCTACAAATAATAAATACTCACCGCCTAGTAATTACTAGGATAATCATTTCTCCATACACAAAATACCATGCATTGGCACTTTTGTTCTTAAGAAAAATGACTCCATACTGGTATATACAACAAAAATTGACTCCATAAATAATAGCTTGGCTGAAGAAGAATCTATCGTTTTACTTCAGAAAGGCTTTTTTAATGCTAATGAAAAAACATTACTTCCGTCTAAAGCCATCACTTTAAATGAGCTGTCCAGTAATAATCCAACTCAGTATTCGATAGTCATTTGTTTCAAATAAATGTCAAGTATCAAATTCATGGAGTATATGCAATGAGAGCATACATAAATTAGCCAACACATTTAAAATTTCAGTAGAAATCAATCTTTTGGCTATACACATTGACTTTGCAATCTAACCCGGCAAGATAAGCCAACAAGCAGGTGAAGTGGATAAGCAACCAGCTCAAGTAGACGACCAAGCAACTCAAGCGCGCAACCAAGTAGCTGAAACAACTCAAGTAGATAACCAAGCAGCTCAAACATACAACTAAGTAGCTCAAACATACAACTAAGTAGCTCAAGCAAGTAGCCAAGTAGCTGATGAAGAACCGATGAATAATCGACAACTTGATAAGAGCATTTCATTCCTCTTTTGTGCCACGGTTCCCTGTTACTTTGAGTAATCCTCCAAAATTTATATGACCTTGATCATCAGCCTTTGACATCAATTGGAAAATATTCAACATATACTTCATATCAAATTTGTGAATCACCTTCTATTACAATGTGTTAACCATAGTTTGCATACTCCAACTCAGAAGACCAAATTGTTTTCATTTGGCCACAACTTGGCAACTTAAATTTGTTAAAAATACTATTTTTATTCAAAATACAGTTAGAAAATGTATCAAATGAGCCTATAAAATGTTGGCATAGTGATTTCTATTAGATTTGAATATAAATAGGGTGCAACATTGCATTGTCAATTAGTTTATAATTTTTATGAATTTATGACGATTATCGTTGAAAGTCATCGTCATAACTTGCATATCCATGCAAGTTACAAATTACAATCATTTGTGATTGTCTCTTTCTCACTCTAGTGAAAAAATGGAGAGTTTGAGGGTTTACTCCTTGGACTCGACTGTGCCTCTTTGCTCAACCTTGAAGGTTGTGGCTCCACCTTGCTAGTTGATGAAACTAACTCCTCCTTTGCCTCATGTTGGACATCATTTCTAATGATGTCATTCAATCCAAACTCTCCTGCCTCTATTCTATATACACCCTTCACAACTTGCCCCTTCGAATCAACAAAATTGACCTCTGTGAATATTTGGTGATATTTCCACCCCAATCTTCTCATGAAAACCTTGCAAATAAAATATTCAAAATTGTGAAGGCAATATTGATAATTGTAATTTGTATCTTTTGAGACATTTTTAACTTTGCATTTTTTGTTACTTGGTATTTGAGAGGATCTCCTTTAGATAGCTAGTGGCAAAGAAAAAATCCTCCCCTTAGCTTGGTTCCAATTTTACAATTTTGAAATAATGAGGTCTCTCATCTCAATCTTGGTTATCATACTTCCAATGCATGGAGGCCCTCCATAACCTTCCCATCAACACTTGTGAAGATATTGGAGAAGAAAAACTTGTGGTTTTGGTAGTGTTGATGGGAGTTTTGTGACAACCCCAATGTGCAGAATATAATACTAAGTATTCTACCCTCTCTTGGACAAGGAAACTCCAAATTGTAAACAATGTAACAATTGTGTGATCGAGTGAAGTGACCCCAAGGTTTACAATGCATACATGCAACTTAGTGTTGGGCACAACTCAATTTAATGATGTGATATGGTATCTATCACAAAGAGACTTGCGATGTTTCAACTTTTCAAATGACGAATTATTTGGAAATGCAAGTGCTTCAACTACTTCTAATGAGGATTTTGAAATAAAATGCAAAAGGGATATGGGTTTAGAAATCTAGGCTAAGTCTATCTCTAATTCTACCAATGCAAGAGATTATTGATGATGAGGTGAAACCAACCAGTGTTTACCGTCACGGGTAACTTAATAATGCATAGACATAGTACAGGAAATACATTAAACACAGAATATATCATAGAATAATAATTACTTTCATTAATCATTCCAGATTGGCAAGTACATTTACATCATAATGATCATACAATAATATCTCCGTGTCCATCCTCTAAGAGGGTATATAAAGTACCCGAAGGGCCACGACCGAAACGTCGTGACGGAACTGTCTAACCTCTCGATCACTAACGACCGAGGCTAACATAATACTTTAATAATATAATAACCGGTACCTTCAAATATCCCGACAACATCATCCCCCCCCAAAAAACAAGTCGTCTCCGACGACTTACAACAAAAGGGAGATGAAATACACCACATAGAAGAAGAAAATCACTGAAAAGAAGGGCCCGAGGGCGTCCTTGAAAAAGTTGAAGTGCCGCCCTCCCCATCAATGTTGCTTCGTAGTTCTTTTTCCATCACATCATATTCCTCCTGTGCCTACACCAAACTGGTTGCCAAAAAACACGTTTCAGCTGTAGCCTCTGCTAACACAATACTGTCTCCCTAGCCAATCTGACCTCGATAGCCACCTATGCTGCCTTCTCTGCTTCCAACTCCTCGGTACGCTGAGTCAAGTGTCGCTCTACTGCCTCCAACCGGGTGGTCAGCTCCTCCCGAGCTCTCTATGCATCCACCAAGACAGTCTCACCTCCAGCCAACACCTACTCCTTTGAACACCTCAAAGCGTAGTACCCCTCTCCAAAGGCTTGCTCTAGTGCTCTCTCCACCTCCGACATGCAGACACTCTATGCCTGCAGCAGCTCCCGGTCTCATCAACTGGTCACACTCTCCAAAGGTTGATAACTGAACCGACTGGGGGTCTAGGGGGCATCGCCCCTAGCGGGCTCGAGGGGCAGCGCCCTCGCGGGGTCCTGGGGCAGCGCCCCAGGCGCGCTCCCTGTCGCGAGACAGGGCGGGGTCGAGGGGCAGCGCCCCTCGCCGCCAGGACCAATTTAGCACCTTCAAACCCACCATTTTTGTGATTTTCTTCTGATCCCATA
>MU224171.1:1018646-1046861 GCA_018584345.1 Thuja plicata | reverse complement strand
AAGAATCTTAAAACCTTCCTTGTTTCTCTTGCTCTACTCGTGTTCAACTTTCAAGTGAAAGATTGAATCTTGCAAGTTGTATAACATTCCCGCTTTTGTGACTGATGGAGATTTACAGGTGGAATAATTGTATTTGAACTGATGTATTAGATTACATGTCTTTGAATATGTTTCATTTGGGTGTTCCAGCCAGTCGAAGGAGTACAAGCTTATTCACATGTCTTGAGATTTTCACAGGAATATTGTCGCCGTTCATTTTTCTACATATTGCTACACAGTGATTCATACAGTGATTCTGATTATCTTCCTTCTCATAATATGCAAAGCATGAAATACTAATACTATTGCAGATTCATATTTTGATAAGAATCTTTTGCTCAATGCAAGATCAATATCATTTGAAAAAGGAAAGAATCGACAATGAAAATACTTGATGCAGTTCGATGAGTGTACCTTTTTGTTTTGAAAGCAAAGGAAACAGAAAGCAAAGGTGTAGCCCGAGATTTGTCTTGCCTCTTCCCCGTCACATGAATGCTGAAGTGCAGAGTGAAGCCATGGTCCCGCTGCGCGTCAACCCTAAAACCCCATTCGCAAACCCCATTCACAATCCCCAAAACTCAATTCACAATCCCCAAAATTCGACGAACCCGACGACAAATTATAATGTGGTTCACAAAAACGCAAAACCAGGATATGATTTCTAATTTCACCTATTGGGTGGGAAGATAATGCCACCCATTTTGGTGCCTAAACTGGATTTTGGTTGACGAATCCCGAATTGTAGTTTAGACAACCAAACGTCGGATTTGGCAAAAAAGGGGAAGTGACATCCAATTCCGCCCAAATTCCACCAAACAAACGGGGCCTAAGAGTTGGAAAATCAAAACCATATTTTCATTGCACATTGTAGAGCTAAATGTTTAGAAGAGCAAGCAGTTGATATCCTTTGAATGAATAGCGTAAGTCACCTATAAGTGATTACCAACAAATCACATTATTTTACTTAGCGAGTATCCACAATTGAAGGGAACCTTGAAGTCATTTCATGATCTTACTTTGCAAGCTTAGCATGAGAGATGACCTTATTCAAGATAGGGTTGAGTTTTTGGTATTTCATCTTGGAATACTAAGTGTTTGATTCTATATGTTGTAGTGGAACAAAACTCACATCAATAGAAATTGGCGCTAGAAGGAGGGCATGGACAAAGTTCATTCATGGAATTGTCAACAAGAGTGAGCTTTCAAAGTAATATTTGAGATAGAAGATCTCTTTTAAAGTGAAAAAAAAAAAAAAAGTGAAATATCCAAAAAAAAAGTAAAAAGTTGAAAAATCCAAAAAATGTATTTAAAAAAGAAATAAAAAAGAAAAGGTTTCTAAATGGACAAGCAAGTAGATATTCTTCCAATTTGGTTTGAATTGAACAAGCGATTACGTCCACATGGGTTATCTCAACTTGCAGCATTAGGACAGTGTACAATACATGGTACCATGGAGCATGAGGAGATGCATTGTTTGGTATTTCTTTTGAGGGTGGAGTTAGCATTGCAACAATGAATTTCTTTTTCATATGTGCATAAGCCCATGATATTTGTGAGAGCCGAATTAGAGTTCCTTGAATTTAAAGAGAAGATTCAGAGGGAACTAAGAAGCAAGTATGAAGGAAATACTTGGCACCATTCTTGGTGTAGTGTACATGACCTCTCACATTTAGAATCTACTTGTCCATCATGTCAAGATACTATCAACCTGGTCAAGTTTCAAATGAGGTGGTATGAGGAATTGTTAAAGGAAGGAAACGAGAATAGCATTCAGCTCTGAAGTTGGACATCAAATGAGAGCAAGGTATAGGGTAGCATGGTTGAGTGCAATGACCAAGGTAATCAAGATGAAGACAAATTTTCATGCATTACATTACAAGAGGAAAGTGTTGAAAAGAAAATCAGGGAAGCTATAAGATTCATCCAAGGAAGAGAAAGGATAGGAAGCAAAGATCAACATTTGGAAACGTCTGAAGAGCTACAAGAAGATCATCACAAAGTCGAAGAAGAGAAAATATTTGGTGTACTTTCATGCATAATACAAAAGCTCTTGAGAGTGAATTGCAAGAAGTTTCAAATATCCTTGGAGGGGGAGATAGTCAAGTAGATGTGCTAAATAGGAATTGCAAGACATCACATATGAATCCAGATATGGAGAGCAATTTGGCAAGGCGACACAAGATATCATTACCACCATATTGTTTGAGGGGGGTGCTTAAGGATATCAAGGAAGAATACAAATAGAATAATTGCCAATTACATCTCAAGACAAACTAGTTGTCGCAAGTGACATGATTCACCATCAACTCCGACCTCCAGAGACCTTGCCACTTGAAATGCCATTCGGTCATCAACTTATGATGTTTGATAGTTTTCCTATCAGTTTTGAAGATGTCATGCTTGATGAGACTCCACATGAAGAATTGCAAGATGTTCCTAAGGAAAACTCAATTGGCAATTTCATGCTTGATAATGAGGCTTCAAAAGTATTTAGTGAAGATATGCATGATATGTTGAGAGAGGAACAAGTTACTCTCATGAAAGAAGAAAATGAAGAGCAGTATGGGTTGGTGCTACGATTTGATATTGCATTTGAACAACTTGAGGGAGAAATCATCAAGGAATCCTTGATTTTTGAGGATGCACTCGAGGAGACTTGCAAGGATGCATGGTCATGTCACACAAGGATCGGCCTCCAAAAGCAGTACTCCAAGGCCTCGACTTCAAGACTGATCCTGCCTTGATCGCTCGTGAATTTGATGTTGATGCTAGTGGAAGGATTCACCACCAACTTCAACCTCCTAAAGCTGTGGATTATTAGCAAGAGTTTGAGCAAAAAATGCCATTCGAATCACACCGGGTTGTTTCTTTCCCTGCTCTTAATTTTGAAAGTTTCTATTTTGATTATGGTGATCTAGGAAAGACAACCTGCATTTGGATTGTTCATGGTCCTAATGAGTTGCCTTAGTTGTGGATCTTACATGATAAATTTCCTGAATTTGAGAGTGAGGTAACAATTTTTTTTGGAGTACAAGGATGAGTTTTCCATATTGAGAACAATCACCCAAGCCTTGTTGCTCTTAAACATCCTGAGAAACCATATTCGGTCAAGCATGTATATAGCTCTTTTGAGTATTGTCCGCTCATGCCTTTTGTACATAGTTAGAGTAAGTTTGTCCTTTCTGTCAGTTAGTGTAGTTGCTTTGTTGAGCCAAGAAATTATTTTTCCTTGAGTCAATTGACTTGAGATTTGTTTAAGGGGCTCAGCTAGTTGCGTTAGTTTAGTTTTCTTTAGAGATTCAGTTCGTAGGTTTGCCTTGAGTCTTTTGACTCAAGTAGTTTGGTGGTTTAGGTGTTTGCTTTGGTTAGTTTAGTTTAGAGGGATCCTAATTTGTAAGAAAGGCGATGTATCATACAACACACTCTGGTGTTCTCCCATCAGATTTGTTTGGTTTATTTCATTGATATCTCTCTGTGAGATTCTCATGAATTGGAGATTGTTCCTAATAATCTCATCTTTCGAAAAGGATTTGTCCTAAATTTTGAACGGGGTCATAATTGTGTGAAGATTATATGCTTTCTTTAGCGCCACTGTGGTTTTCTCCAAACCCATTATGAGCTTCACTGTTTATAGGCCAAGAGGTAATTTAAAAAGAAAGAAAAGCAATATCAAAAGAAAGAAATAATTCAATGGCAGGGAAGTGAGTTGGTCTGGGCAATGGGTATGCTCCCCATTGATCTTGGATTTCGGCTCTCCAATGTTAATCAAAAGAAAAAATGAGAAAATGAAGAAAATCAAAATGAAAACCATATCAAAGGAAGCATTTTTATATCATATCTTTGGAAAGAGAGAAAGGTTTAGAATCTACTATTTTTCTTGAAAGATTGAACCTTATAACTAGCCTCGGCGTGAATCTACAAGAGGGAGAGCAATCATTCGAGTGCTTTATTTTGATCCACACACCCGATGGTCTCTTGCCTCCTTCCTACTGGAAGTGGCTCTACCCTTTATGAGGATATAGACATGGGAATTGGTCAAGATGTCGTCTGAGCCTCGTGTTGTATACTACATAGTTCTAGTTGACTAGACAACTATAGGCACCTGCTAACTATGCATGACCAACTGACTAGATTATGTATCTGGACACGGTGAATTGACTAGACACAAGCAGACCTTTGTGCCACTTTGGCCGAGGTCTTGTGCTATAGACAAAATGTGAAGTGTGGTTATCTTTTCACCCACCCATAGTTGACTTGGGCAGCTCATACTCCTTTTAGTTTTAGAGTTGTGATATACAGTTAACAAGAAGTGACATGAAATCACTACAATGCATTCTTGCTTTTCAAGGCTTAGGTTTCCATCACGGTTCTTATTGCTTTCCATCACTGTTCTTATTGCCTAACTAGACAAAACTAGTGTTCTAGTTACTTTAGTTGATTGCAAGCAAGGCCCTCCTCTCTTCATGTACTCGTGATAGGGCGAGCCTTATTAAAATAAGAAAACTGAAAAATGCTTTGGAAAAATTGACTCAAGAGTCCAAGACCTATGTCTTCTTGACAATTTTCATCCAGATTGTGTGTTCTTGTTTAACATAAGACTGCAAATATTATATACTTCTAGATTCTTATTATCAGCCCAAGATGTAAGAAGGATTAGCTTCACACTGCCCACAGGATTTATTTTTCAAATCCACTGTTTTCTTTCATAATTTTTTATAGCGTAAAATCCGTAGGTTTCTATTCTTTTGCATGTGAACATAAATACCTCATTTGTACTGATATGTTCACATGCAAGCCATAAATTCCTATGTGTTTCTTAGGTTTTTGGTTTGATAAAACAAATAACACCCGTCCAAAATAGCAAGATATACTGGAAACAATACAATCCAGTTGTTCTTAAGGATTCATCTTTCACTTATGAGGTGGTAGTCTTTCTTTAGGTACAACAAATAAGAATAGTCTTTATTCTTTTCCATTTTATTTTCGTGAATTATCACACAGTTATTTCCTTAACTGAAAATGAAACACTTCCTCAAAATTAGGATACATCTTCCTATCTTTAGTGACTAAGCATTCCAGAGATCTTTGTTGCATTCAAGTTGCATAATTTTGTCTTCTCAGGCGACTGGGTAATAAGAAATCTTTCTTGCAAATTAACAACATTTAAAAGAAAATTTTGAGACAATAAGCATAAGGCAACAAACACACGCTCGAGCTCTTAGCAATACCGATGGAAGAGGCTCTCACAACTCTTGGTAACAGCAGGAAAGAATTCCAGCTCCTTGACAAACAATGACTTCCTTTGTCACAAATTTCCGCTCTTAAGAGTTTCAACTCTTCCTTGTTTCCAAGGAACAAAATATATGAATTAATACAAGCTCCTAAGACTCTGTCTACTATTTTTCTGTCTTACTGTGTCCTTTCAGTTCTTTTCGAGATGGAAGAGATTTTTGTTTCCTATAAACTAAGCATGGTATCATGAAGTGGTCTGTATAGAATAGACTAACACCAGCTTGAAGCAGATCGAACAAGAAACTCCCGCAAGTCACAAACAAAACTTCTTCTTAATCTTTTTCCTTTACCAATTCAAAACCAATTCCTTTCCATTTCTTTGAGCTTCAAAGATAAAGCATACCAGAAAGAAAGATACGTAATATTTCACCTCTCCAAGCAGTTATTTGCTTTTTATATCTGATGGTAAAACCTCCGATTACTAACAATACTGGTAGTATCCTCCTATTCTACATTCAAGAATGGTTGGGGCTAGTTTCTTAGCATCATGCCAAAGGAATATCCACAAAGGCAATTTTCTTTCATATGAAAACATCTACAGTGCTCCTGATATCTTATGAGGTTCAGTTTAAAACAATGAGAAATTAATCCTTTGAAACTTTTCAAACATGCCAAATAGTGGCGTCTCATATGGTTTTGGCTAGCGCAACCCTTCCTCTACTCATACTATGGAGTGGGCAGCATATTACTATTGTCACCATGGCTTATAGCCATATGGTAACCATAAGAGATGTTCACAATTGCATATTAATTTGAAACTTAAGAGTAAGCAATGATATCGCTACCAAAAACTATTAAGACATCATGGTCATCTACTCTTAATTAAAACATTCAAACTTTTAGAAAGAATTTACTAGCCAACATTGGCTTATAAGAATTTCAATCCAAATTAAAATAGATTTAAAATGAAATTGTTTCTATTATTCATTAGTACATGTATACATGTACATTTATAAATATGTATATAGGTCCATGCACATACTTACATGTTTATTGCCCATTCATATACGTATGCACATTTACATTATAAGTAACTATACAACTATACATATACATGTATTAATGAAATAAAAGCGATTTGAAGTTTTGCTAGTTAATTAGTATTCTCTTGATCTTGATCGTAGAGAATCGAATTAGACATAGGCATAATCCAGACAACATAAGGGTTTAGGTTTGACTAATTCGGTCAACACAAAACAAACAACACTTACCCATAGCTACTCAAGGTGGAACAAACTAAACATGAGCAAGAGACCACTTGACCTAAGTGATCATGTGTGCGAGGATTGAAATGGCATCTCTTTCCTATTCCCATGTCTGTATTCCTCTCTCTAGTGATGCTTTCTGTCTCTTTTCCTAGAGGATGGTGTGTTTATCTTGCATCCATCTTAGAACATGTTTGTAGCTAGCCCATAGCATAAGATCATTATCAATACATTGAAAACGTAACAATGAGCACACATTAATGATCATTTACAAATTGAAATTTCATTCATAAAAGCTTATTAAAAATAATCCTTAGATTATAAACCGTATCCATATATAGTATATACAGATTGACCACAAAATTGCTTTGCAAGTAAAAGTACTAAAAGAATGTCATAAGGAGGGTTGTAACATTGTGGACTAAGCATTTTATTGTCATTGTGGAATAGGCTCCTTTCATGGTCTTTTTGGTGAATTGTTCCATGCCTTACCAAGTCTTTCGCTTGTGACACCATGTTTGGTGGATCGATGACAATGTTTAGTCAGTCATTGTGCCATGTCACGATACTTTGCACCTACAAAAGTGCGAAATGTGGCATGCAAATATTGCACTTGTAACACAAAAACTTTGTTCATCTAGTTTTTACTTGATAATGTCCTAGACAAAAGTTTGGGGCATTTCAATTTTAGCCATTAGGAAGTTGTGTTTGTTTGTGTTTAGATAGTTTCTTTCCATTCCATTTCTAATAATCTTGTTGTAGGGCACAACGGTTTATAGTTTAATATGTTGCATGTATTTGAGGCAAAAACATAAGCACTTAATTATCCATTTATGTAAACCCCATCAGTGAAATCTTTTATAGTGTGCATGCTTGTATATCTTGTTTTTGTTTTTAATCTAGGTTAATTTTAGATTTAGTTGAATCTTATTGAGCTCCTCATAATTTGAAGGGCAGTTTTGCTTTACACACTTTTTCATTTTGTGTTGTCTCACAAGAGACAAATTTAATATTTAAAATGGTACCAAAATAGAAGGCTTGGAGGTTAGAAATCATTTTTTGATTGATAATCTCATGCATGACAATTGTAAGTGAAGTTTGGTGCCATATTTTGCATGATCTGTCCTTGATTGGGAGTGATGATCTCTCGTGAAGGCTCGGAGTCTAATATTATAGTGCAACTATTTTGTTGTTGCTGAGGACAGGTTGTAGTGCTTTGGAGTTCAATTTTTTACGAAAGGTTTTCCACAAGGTATATTAGTGTCTCTAACTCTCATGTGGTTCTATTATTTCTTTCATCCTTGTTATTGTTTTAGTGATATTATTGTAATGTAGTGGAAATGGGCTCACTAGTCTAAACATGCAAACTAGAAATCACACTCATTCGCATCAACATACATTAAATAATAACCAAAAGGCCCAACTTCAAACCCTTGGAGAGTTGGGTGCAATGATTGAGTTATTCTTCTTTGACTTTTGATATGATTGGATAAGATAGAACGAGAAATGATGCAAGAACAAGGGATTTTGACAAGAAACAACGTAAACAAATAGATACAAACCATAAATCAGAATAGAAAATCAGATCTGGAAATAGGATGCAGCTAGGCGCCATAGTCCAAGGGCTGTTTTCATTGGCTTAGGTACCCAAAATCCGGATTAGGATGCTCTGTATATCTTCCTCCCAAAATTTTCAGCCAAAATGTTTTACACTTTTGTAATTATGGCATAGTCTGGGGGTTTTCGCTTGTTCTGAATTAGAAATTGTGTATCTAGTTCTCCATTTTTAGGCTATGCTACGCTATGTCTTGAAATTTGCCACTTGCACATAGAAAAGAGAAAAAGATGTTGGGCTGTATAGGGGCTTGCGTAAGTCAAACCCCGGGCAGAACTTAACCTCCCCTAGAACAATGACGGATAGAAAAAAGAGCTTACCCTTGTAGGGTAGAGGCTGAAAACCTTAAGGAAATGCTGAATTGACAATGTTATACTTTTGCTATGAATCTTCTTGTCTTGAAGCCTCATGAAAGGTTGATGTTGCTAGGTAGGAGCTCATGCATGCCTTCATTCATGGAGGAAACACATAAATTTGATCATAGATGCCAACTTGAATGCTTGAATATCTGAATACCTGACCTCCCCTTCACTGTCTTGAAAAGGCTTGATTGCTTGCTCAATCCGAATTGAATTGGACTTGTAGAGAGATGTGATTGAGAGATGTAGGATGTTTCAAATGAGGGGGAAAGACTTGCTTTTATACTCAACCTCACAATTGTTGACAATTTGAAAAAGGCCGACATTGGGGAGCACTTTCTTGCTCAACTTTTTTCGATCATTAAAGGGTTCAAATTTGGGCTTCCCTGCGTGCTCCACCCACCAGCGCGCTGCCCGCAACCTCTGCTAGTGACTCCACTGCCCTCTGCGGCACTGGCCGCGTCGCCCTCTGCGCCACGCCACTCACTACGCCACTAGCACCAAGCGGCTAGGCTGAGGGGTATTTTTTTCTTGTTTTCTGTCATTTATATCAGAAAAACCAGAACACTCAATAACTTAAAACACAAACCCTTCTACATCTTCTGTCTAGTTCTGAAAGATAACTAATAATAAAAAATCAAGGCAGTGCAACAATAGCAGATTCTGCATCAGTTGAGCTTCTCACTCATAATTTCCATTTGTGGAAATCCCGTATGACTAGGCTTCTCAGGTCACACGGGTTATGGTCTTGTTTGGATACCATTTAGTCGGTTTTGACTCGTCCTTACGAGATCATGCAGCACAGGAACAAGATGGATGAGGTATGGGTGCGATTTCTCTGCATGTTTCAGACAGTTTACTCTTTCATCTTGATGTTTGTGATACTCCTCTTGATATGTGGGAGAAGTTTCAGACTCTCTTTGGCACAGTCAATGAGTTCAGGGCACTTCAGATTGAGGCATAATTGATAGCTTTGGGTCCTGAGTCATTTCCTTCTATTCAGGATTTCTTGATGAAATTCAAATCCATCAGATCTATCTTACAGGGTTGTGGAAAGAATAAGACAGATACAAAGTGCATTTACCTAATTCATTCTAATTTTCGTGGTGCATTTAAGATATTTTTTTCTACCTTCCATTCTACCATGGATGCTTTGGGTCCAAGATTTACCATGCTTACTTTTGATGTGTTTTGTGATCGTTTGACTCCTGAGCAGGCAAAGCTATTTCAGCTTGATTCTCTCACAAGATCAAAGAACCAAGCATTGGTTTCCCAAACATCTTAGGAGAAACAAAAGCCGAAACCGAAGCCAGAGAAAGACTCAGTAGGTAGTGAGAGTTCCTCCAAGCCACCTCCTAAGTCGGATTCTAAACCACATTCCCATCCGAAGCAGGGGAAATCTTCAAAGTATGGTGAGTCTTCCTCCAAGACTATGAAGAACACAGGTGATCCTTGCAGTTTTTGTGGCAAGGAAGGACATCCAGTTTCCAGGTGTTGGAAACGGTTAGAGGCTTTAGAGGCAACCATGTAGCAACATCATATCACCTCACCTCAGCCATCTTCTTCTTCCACATGGAAAGGACATGCTCTTTCTGCACGAGCTTTGTCTTCTGGACCCACTTGGATTATTGATTCAGGTGCTTTTCACCACATGTCACACTCTCAGCAGCTAGTCATCACACTTGCACCCAGTCATACTTAACATATTGTCGTTGGTGACTCAACACAACTTGCAGTTACAGGTTCTGGTACTGTCTCATTCTCAGGAGGTTGTCTTCAGGATGTACTTCTTGTTCCTGACATTTCGACAAACCTCCTTTCTGTTTATCAGGTTCGCCATTTTGGCTTTCGGAAGACAATTGAGTTCTCACCACATGATGTGGTTATTTGAGACCTCCATGATCCTGATATGATTGTGACTACTGGCATTGTAGATCCTTAGTCTCGCTTTTATAGGTTTGATGGCTTCGAGAGTTCAGATAGTTCTGGGGTCTTTGTTGTGGCACATGCAAATACAACGAGCAGACTTTGGCATGAGTGTTTTGGCCATGTCAATTATAGATACTTACAATAGATGAGTACGCAGGCACTTGTGAGTGGGCTTCCTCCGATTTCCTGTACTGATGGTGTATGTCAAGGTTGTGCTCTTGGTAAACATCATAGGGATCCTTTTCCTACAGGTCAAGCCATTCGTGCCAAGGCACCCTTGGATTTAGTACACAGTGATGTCATGTCATTTCCGACTCCTTCATTTTCGGGGGCTCACTATGTGCTCACTTTCATCGATGACTTCTCCAGGCGTACTTGGGTATATTTTCTCAAGTACAAATCTAATGTCTTTGATACCTTTTGTGTCTTCAAGACATTTGTGGAGAAGCAATCTAGTCTTTCTATCAGGAGGATACACACCGACAATGGGGGGGACTATGTGAATCAGGCTTTCAGGGATTTCTGCACTGAGCATGGTTTATAGCATCAGTTGAAAGTTCCACACATCCCTCAGTAGAATAGTGTTGCTGAGAGAAAGAGCATAACATTACGAGAGATGGCAAATTGTATGCTTTGGTCCCATGTTATGCAACCATCTTTTTGGGCCGAGGCAATCAATTGTGCCAACTATATTTAGAATCTGATGCCTCATAAGGCATTATGACATATGACTCCTGAGGAGGCTGGGTCTCAGATCAAGCCTGATGTTTCCACAATACGAATTTTTGGTAGTGAGACTTGGGCATTTATTCTAGATGCTCAATGGAAAGCCATGGAGAGGAAGAGCCGACCACTCATATTTGTTGGCTACTTTGAGGACTTCAAGGCGTATAGGTTGTTTGATCATGATTCCTGAGAGGCCTTGTTTCGACGGGATGTCCAGTTTGATGAGTGTTATCCTCTAATGGATTCTCCATCACCAACTTCTCCCTCACTATTTACTCCTCCATCTTCATCTCTTGAGGATGGCTTTTCTCTTGACGACGACGACGACGATGATGATCCACCATCTCCACCACCACCAGTTGATCCAGTTATGCCCCAATGGGCCTTTTTTACAGTTGATGTAGCAAGTTCTTTGGCAAGTGATCCTACAGATAGACATCGTACTTGAGCTCAGACATCTGGTTCTAGCTTTCTGAGTCAGTCCATTTCGGATGACCCTCAAAAGTTTTCAGAGGTGACAGGTCACACAGAGTGGGATAAGGCTATGGATGAGGAGTATTCTTCTTTGATGAAGAATCATACTTGGGATTTGTGGTCGCTTCCGAAAGGGAGAAAGTTGGTTCGGTGTTGGTGGTTGTACTGTACGAAGTATGCTGCAGATGGTTTTATTGACAAATATAAGGCTCGTCTTGTTGCAAAGGGGTTTTCTCAGGTGGAGGGTATTGATTACTCCGAGACCTTTGCTCCTGTTGCCAAGATGAATTCTATTCTCCTTGTACTTTCACTTGTAGCTTCACAGGGATGGACAGTGTTTCAGATGGATGTGAATAGTGCCTTCTTGCATGGGGACCTCCAGGAGGAGATCTATATGGAGCAGCCCTAGGGTTTTCTGCAGGACTCTTCCTTAGTTTGTAGGCTTCGACGTTCATTATATTGTCTCAAACAAGCCCCTCAGGATTGGTATGAGAAGATGGACTCTTTCTTGCCTTCTACACACTATACATGTCATTCTGACCACACAGTGTATCTTCAGCGTCAACGGGTTGACATTGTCATACTTGTGCTTTTATGTTGATGATATTTTCATCACCGTAGCTCATCCTCCATGATTCAGGATATACAATGAGCATTGATGGAGCATTTTGAGATGACTGATCTCGGTCTTCTGCATTAATTTTTGGGCCTACAGATTATTCAGTCTTCCGATGGGATTTCACTCTTTTAGTAGAAGTATGCTCTTGATATGCTTCACAAATTTGTCATGCTTGATTGCAAGCCTGCACCTACACCATTTCAGTTAGGTGTTCTATTGTCTTCCACTTGTCCTACACCTTCAGTGGACTCCACTTTGTACAAACAGTTGATTGGTAGCTTGTTGTACTTGACACACACCCGTCCTAAGCTTTCCTTTGCGGTTGGACTTGTCTCTAAGTTCTCCCATGATCCTCATAAGAGCCATTGGCAAGCTACCAAACGTATTTTGCGGTATCTTGTGGGCACTACACATTATGGCATTCACTACACATCAGGTTCCCCACACATCATTGGCTTCACTGACTCAAATTGGGCTGGTGATGCTAGTGATCGACAGTTTACTTCTGGCTTTGTTTTTTGCCTTTGTTCTAGTCCTATCACATGGTCTTGCAAGAAGCAATCTGCTACTGCATTATCATCTACAGAGGCTGAGTGCCGAGCAGTAGTTTTTGCTAGTCAGGAGATTTTGTGGCTTCGTCAGTTGATGACTGAGTTTGGGTTTCCTCCTCATAGTCCCACTATTCTTTGGTGTGACAATTAGAGTGCCATACACATTTCCCGCAACCCAGTGGACCATCAGTACGCAAAACACATTGAGATCCACATGCACTTCATTTGACATTTGATTTAGGATGGTGCTCTCATCATGGAGTACATACCTACAGAGGAGTAGGTTGCAGACATCTTCACTAAACCTTTGGCAACTTCGTGCTATCTTCAGTTGCGTGCCACGCTATAGGTGAAGGAAGTTGTCCTTGGGGGGTCTCAGTGAGGAGAGGCCTTCCTTCACGTTTTTTTCAGCATGCTTTCTCCATCTCTTTTTGGAGTAGAGTTTTTCCCCATTTGGTTTTTTCTATTTTTTCCACTTTACAGAGATTTGGATGTGATTGGGTACCTGATCAGGCCTTGTTGCCGGGACCCAAATTTCCTGCTTACAGTAGTTGTTTTTAGGTTTGAGCTACTCCCTACGTTTATCTTAAGGGGGGTGTTAGAGTAATAAGATATTTCACTTATTAATTAAATCATTTTGATGTAATTATTAAGTCACTTATTATCTTTAGTTCACTTAAGCTAAACTTTAGGCATATAATAATTAATTCTTTTATTAATTATTATCATTTAACCTAGGTTTCTCCCCTTTTAGGGTTTTGATCACCTTTATAAGGTTTTGATCTCATTGTATTTTATTATTCCCTCTCTGAATGAATATTTCATTTTTCAGATCATTCTTTGTTGTGTCTCCATTCTTTGGTTTTGTGATAGGTTTTTGCTACAGTGGATTGTCCTCCAACATTCGTTGCCTCCTACCTCCAATGTGTTGGCTACTTAGCAGATTTGGCTTCTGAGGCTCGTTTTGTCACTAGTGAGGAAAGAACATATTGTCCCCCATAATGTAAAATTCTTGCAAGGAATGTCGGGTACCATTGATCATGCAGTCCAATTGATACAATTTTTTTTAAATATTTTTTTATGATAACATGAAAAATAGTAACTCTAGAAAGTAAATCTTATTCTAGAATGACATGACTTTTTCTTGACACAATATTTCTATATGAGCTATTAAGACACCTAAGTTAAATGTGGAAGCCTCTAATCAAGATTGCCCATAGCTTAGACAAGACCCTAAGTTCAATCTCATATTAACATCACTACGAATAAAAAATTGAGTACTGGAGATGAAATGGCTGGCCAGTTGAGTTGAATGATTGAGAGCATGGCGATCTCAAAACAGTGTGCTGGGCTTGTGCTGGCATTGCTATTTGTGTTCACAACAAATGTATCGCGCTGGCATTGAAACAGAAGATAAATTCCTTTTTTTGCAAGAAAGGACAAGCAAGAAAGCCCCAATTGACTTACTGCCAGGCTCTCAATTTTTCTCCTCGGCTCTTCTTGAGCACTTTATTTGAGCTCTTCTTTCACCGATGCAGTTCACTTGTTGAACGAGTCCATTATGCTTACAGTGAAGCAAATGCCAGCAACACGAAGTTGGGATGCCAATCTCAACAGAGCTTGAAATCAATGTCCAACCAATTAAAAAGTGTCAACTTTCAATTAGCCTCAGAGAAACTAAGACTGCCTTATTTAGACGTCTATCTCCAAGGATGAATAAGATGATCCTCCAGTGCTGTGAACTGCCAAAAGGAATTAATGATATGTGATGATGAACCCATTGATAAAAAGCTCAAAATTGTGCAATATACCACAGATGGTCAGAGAAGCCACATAGCAACTCGGGCCCGTAGATAATGAAACCGATTAATCTCCCAAATAACTGCTGAAAAAGGATCAAGGGACACCTCCAATCTCGAATTTGACACAATAGAAAGAGGAACATCAAGAGAGCAGTCACGTCTCACACTCAGGCTGTAACATTGTTGGATCAAACTATAACACAATGAGCTCAAGCTATTTTCAAAGAAACTTCCAGCAATGAGGGCTCTTCAATTAACTAATTGAACTCCTTGCATGAGGATTTTTTTCCTTAATGGCGGAAAGTCAGTCTGGTTTCTTTTGCACAAGTTTTGCAAACGTAGTGATTCACAGATCTTAGAAATCTATTTACATCATGAGATAACCTTGTGTAGATCACACAGGGGCTTTCTAAGTGAAATTTGTGACAAAATATAGCTTATCAGCCAAAAATGAATGATAATTCTACAGAAATCTGCAATTAAGTTGAAAAGCGGTGGATCCAAGACAAACAGTCTATCTCAGGAAACTATTCCAAGATCAGCTAGTAACATGTGCACTGCAATATCAAAACTCACGGGCACAATATGAGCCAGGCAGGAGGGGTTGATCGTCCTTACATGCTCGACTTATGAAACTGAAATTTAATAATATCAAGAGCTCTAAATCCTCACACATAGGCATTCCATCTTGTGCTTTGAGATATTGCTGATATCATGCCATAAACAAGGGCATAAATATTTCTTTTCCCTGCTCTGATACCATATAAGAAAATTATGGGACAGAGGAAGCAGAATAATATGATAGAAAATAACCCCGTGCTTCTCTATCATTATGTTTCTCATTCAAATACAATACATATGTATAGGATTCTCATATCCTATTATTTAGGAAATTCATACAACAAATAACCTAAATATATTGAGTTGTTTTAACAACTCGATATATTTGTACCAATAATGCAATAGCCTATCTAACAAACAATAACAAACCGTGTGACATTAATAATATTAAGTTGTTTATTAACAACTTAATTTATAAGACCAAATTATTTTATGCAATCCAATATCCCTAATACCTAGATGTGAACACTAATTTCCAACATTTTCATAGTTTCATTAGATTGAAAGAATGAGGGAACTCCATTAGTGATTCTTATAACCTCAATTAGATTCAATTTTTTACGTTTTGAGGAAATCTTCCTAAATTTATACTTTCATTGTAAATAAGTATTTTGAGATAAGATCACCTTGTCTACTAACTCCGGGTTCTTGGAAGCATAGTTGCAAGACTCGCCGAGTGGCGAATACTTGCCGAGTTTCCTGGCTCTGCGAGTTTTTCTGAAGAACTTGCCGAGTTTTTTAAACTCGGCCTTGGTTTTATTCATGCATTAAACAGCAAAAAAATGTCTTTTTCATGCTTATTTTCACATTTGCAGCAGTTGGGTTTGAATTTCCAATTTTCCAGTTCAAGGGCGGAAGGATTTATACAAATATAACATTTAAGTATAAGAAATTTAATTTCTTATTTTCTTATACTTTAAGTTATATTTGTATAAATACTTTCAGGATGTTTGAGGTAGGTTCCCAGCTTCAGTAGGGTTACCTCCCACAATCCATCATGGCTTTCTAAGGTCACACTGAAGCTGGCAAAAGGATTCTCAAAGGGTTTTAACTCGTTTTATCACAAATCACTTGGTTTCGACCCCATTCTATGACAAACTTAGCTTAGCTCTCGCCCAAATCCCAGACAGACATGACTTACCAACAAGCCAAAATCACTCAAACCTCATTTGCCGAACGTAGGGACTTGAAAACAGCCACCAACAAAGACTACCTAAGAGCTAGTTATGGAGACTTGATATTTGGTGTTGATAAATGATCAAGCATCATAGATTCATACTATGAAATGATTTAGTTTTACAATTATGTATATTTCTCTTATTTTTTTGCATATATAATGAATACACACACACACACACACACACACACACACACACACACACACACACACACATGAACCCATACGAATCATGATGAGAAAAAAAATTCACGAATCCACAAACTAGATTCTTGAACCCGAATCCGTCCCCGAACCTGAACCGGCAACTTAGAGTATTGGAGGCAGATTTGAGTGGATTTAAGGAGGGGGTGGATTTGGTTTAACATTGGATGACATTGAGGAGTCATTGCCAGTGCGAGGAGGAGCTACATCCAGGATGGAGAGCGAGTCACACACATCATCAGAGATACCGAGCGAGGAGGCACAATCACGCCCAGTGCAGGGTTCTACTACTAGGACTAGACCCTCTAGTTCCTCTCTCGTATTTGTTAGTAGAGCTGGGAAGAGGAAGATGTAATTGTGATGATGTATTTACTTGTAGTTTTGTAGAAACTATTTAGTACTATTTTGCTTCTAGCCATCAGCATCCTGCATTTGAATGCGATTTTGTACCCACTTTGCATTTATATATATCTAAACTCAACTAGTTTCTTTTTTGTTCTCATTAAAAAACCCATTGGATGCATCCTCTCATTGAATTTTGCAAAAAAAATGCATTTCTAATTAAAATTAAGCTGTTTTTTAAGTTCCCGAGTATTTTGCTGATTTTTTTCAAAAACTGGTCGAGTTTTTCCCGGTTTTTTTTCAGGCCTTGGCGAGTTTTTGCCGAGTGCGAGTTTTGCAACCTTGCCTGGAAGAACCTGTTCAGTATGGTGAGATAGGGTCATAGTTAGAGTCAATCTGCAATAGTCTGGAGTCTGTATTGTATAAATAAAGTGCTAGGTAGATGTTTTCCAATGTTTGAAATTTATGTCAGTCAAACTTGCAATGTATTCTGTTTTCAAAGCAAATACAGTGGTAAAAAATCATCGAGATCTTAATTCAATAAACTTTAAAGAAGAACAACCAAACGTGGAGCAATAATGATTTGCCTCTTGAGTTTTCAAATCTGTACAGTTTAGGACTGCCAATCAAGAACATGCAGTTCTGGTCAAAGCCCATTATTCTGGTCAAATTGTGGTGTCAACAATCTCGTCAACATCAGTCAACTCATTCTGGGGATTGTCTTCAAATTTGTTGTTCTACCATGAGCCATCAATTTCTTTCTTATTGAAGGAGCAAAGGTTGACTTCCAATAGTATCTATAATGGCTTTCATTAAAGAGTATTGTTTCCATTATATGAAAGGCTCATCAGAAACATAATAAATGCCATTGTATTGTCTTGGCAAAAAGAAAAGAATATTCAAAATTTTCACTTGAAAATTTCAGTAATTTCATCTCAAATGCAATGATAATTTCCTACCAAGGCCATATGTAATGGGCACTGGTTAAGCTCCAGACAGAATGCACTAAAGACAAAAAAATGTCAAACTTTTTTTTTCTAAATTCACGAAAATAGAGTAAGTTTTTGGCAATTTTTTTGTGGTTTTCGACCACAAAATATGTAGATCATGACGAACAGATGCTGAAAATTTCACGAAAATCCGTGGTGTTTTCGGATTTTTCAAATTTGGTCAATGGTGCATTCTGTCTGGAGCTTAGCCGGGTCCTATGTAATGTCCCTAACCATGAAGTTATCTGGTACATCTTCAAGTGGATTGTCAAAAGCCTAAAAATAGAAACCGGCAAGAATTCATAACTTATAGGATGTCAGAAGATAATAACATTATCATTCCTAGTTAACTAGGTTAAACAGGATGGCACCATTGGAGTAAAAGTTAACTCAAACTATGCTGAAATCCAAGTTTTTTCTCTTCTGACCTATTTAAAGGTATTTTTCTGAATTTGTATTTAGTTACTCAGATTTACCATTTCACTGAAAATTGAAGTCTTCAGCACAAAAGTTGAGGTACAGAGGACTGATGGAGAAAATCACGAGTGAACTGAATCTTCTACAACGTTGACTGGTGTATGACATTTCTATGTGTTGACATCTAGTAGTTTGCTTGATTGACAAATTTTCTGTTACTGATTTACCATGCAATGTTGGCAAGGAATTTTGAAGATGTGATTGCATGTTGACTTGCTACAATGGAAGTTAGACTCAAATCGGATCCTTGAAATCTTTTCTGGCTGGGGTAAATTGACTTCAGGTGAACATTTGAGGTTTGGTGACTTTCTATTCAATTCAGTTGTATATTTTACTTGTTAAATTTTCTGAATATTCTTCTTGTTGAAATTTTGATTATTTTCAATCTTTGTGGTCCAACCTTTAGTAAATCAGAGGTGAGGACAAATAGAGCTATATTAACTCATGTTGACCCTATTGTATGGTGGCTATGACATGGAAAGGATGCTCTAGAGTTGAGCATACTTGTCACTCGTATCATTTCACAGGTCACGAGTTCCTTTGTTGTAGAGCAGTCGGTTTACATAGCTTCATCTAGACAGTCAAGAGGAACAGCCTTATCTATAGACGATCAAAGAAGTTGATGGTTGCGCATTGTGCTTTGTAGCTACAAGATCAATACAATCTTGAGCATTGCATAACTCTAGTCACACATTAGGATGATATTCTGAAATGCCTTACAAGTTGAGAATTTTGGGAAGAACCTGGAGCTGTTACTTTAAGGGGATTTTAGATTTATGTTAATTGGAAGGCAACTTCAAAAGATTACCAATGACTATTCAAACACTTTTTTGATATTTCTTTGAGTTCAATTTGTTTCATAATACTTCATAAGTTCATTGCAGTGGATGATATGTAGTAATGTGTACTAAATAACATTTCTTGCAAAAAATCACTAGGATTGGAATGCAAAATATTGATTGTTTGTAGTTTATCTGATAGTATAGATGTATTAAGTCAGTAGGATTGGAACACAGATCATAGATTGTATGTAGCTTCTCTGATAGGACAGATGTATTAAGGTAATAATGATCTCATCAGTATGATTTCCAGAGAAATCTTCTACAGGAACTAGGAACCATACATAATGGGGGAAATTTCTTAAATCAGATTTTTTTTCTTTGACTTGTAGTCATACAATGCAGGTGGAAATGAGAAAAAGAAAGCTTTCAGAATCTCAAGCAGGTCGAAGGAATCCAATCCTGTCAACTCGAGCTTGTCACAGTGCAAAAGACCCCCATGAGAAATGTACTGCATGTGCGTCACATACAGGTATGACTTGGAAGTCTTTTCATACATAATAATAGAAAAAATTATGAATTGAAGTGTACTGTAAGAAAGTGACAAAACACTGATTTTGAAAATGAGATTGCTATGATTTGCAAAACAAACATGCATTGTTGTAATCTTGTAATATTTCCCGCTCAGTAACATTTTTTCAAAGGAACTGAATTCTCTTATTAGATCTGATTGCACATAGATTCACATTTTCTCTTCTCAACCCTTGACATTTGGTTAACCTTTGTGCATTGCTAATGGGAAAATGTTTTTCAGTTTGCCATGGGAAATCTGTTTTTGTGAGATGACTTGAGCCAAATGTTACTTTTCACCATCACCTTTTTCATGGGTTTTAATAGGCTTTGTTGAATTTATTCCAAAGTTGTGGTAGTATTCTCATTTTGAACTAGACATTGTACACGAGTTGATTCAACAAAAGTTAGTCTTTAGATGCTTAGAAATTTCAAAGCAACACTTTTGTCAGTAAATCACTATCTCCTTAAATCTTTCTATACCTATCTGCAACACAAACATTGATATTCCTACCTTATCTGTTTAAGGAAATGGTTGTAACTGGATGATGGTTTAGGTACTACATTGAGGGAACTTATCAAATACTAGCCCATAAGTATATTTTGAGCAGATACTTTACATTGGAAATCCATTGCGGTCTATCACTGGAATGTTATACATAAATTATAGTGAATGGTGATTGATGATAGGAAAATGGTTACCAGACTCAGAACTGACACAGACTGGGAGGTTGATTTTTTACTCATACTTTAAGTTGGCCCCATAACCAGCACAGGCTCATCAGTTTGAAAGAAACATGATAAATAGAGTTTTTTTTAAGGAAGCATATGTTTTTCTATATATTCTTCTCTTAATCAACTGTAAAGACAAAAAAAACATCAGTTTTATGCACATTAGTATATCCAACATTGATCACATTCATACATTCAGGTTTTTAGTTTCAATATTTATGGGTGAACCATATGAACTACTCTACTGAATCAGAATAAATTTTGGTTATGGAGTTCATGTGAATTCTTCGACTTCAGAGGGTTTAGTTTTTATCTAGTAAAAGCAGCCTTTCATTGAAATGCCCAATCAAAAATGTGTCTTGATTCTTAACTCTATCCTAAATCTTGTGCTGCAATGCTGACAGAGGACATCTAAAACTATAGTTTCAAGAAAGTTCATCAAAAGATTCTCTGTGATGGAAAAGGATATATGTACATTTGGAGATTAGAGGAGCTTACTAGCATTTTTCTTATGGTAAAGAAGATTTTGTTGCTATCTACAGCACAAGTAAGGTTTTTAAGGAGGGATTAAATTTCTTTGATAAATTCAAGACTATCCCAAATTGGTTCATAAATAGCAGGATCTCAACAATGTCTACCAAGAAGGATGTCAACCAAGACCTTCTGGGGGAAGGTGAATAACCTCAGTGTCTTACCACCCTTGGTTGATTCAGGAAGAATGGATGTAAATTCCATTCTGTCAGAGATAAATAATCAGAATATTTCAGCTGAAGCTTTAGTATTTGTGTAAACACTTTTTGAATGTTTTTCATTTACTAGCAAGTTGGATTTCATCATGCTGCTGGGAATCAGTCCTGAAGAAGGTTGGAATTCCGACCTAGTTTGGAATTTTGTTCCAATTCAGGTCAGATTTCCAAACTGCCTTAGAATTTCCACATTGAGGTTGATTTCAGAAATTTCGTTAAGTGTTGGAATTTCATCATGCAAAGTTCAGATTTTCATCTTGTCTTGAGGCTTGCCCTTGGTTTTTCATTAACATTCCGCTTGGAATTCATCTCTTGTTTGCCCAAATTACCTTCAATCATTAAAATGAAAATTCCCCTCCTTGATTGAAATTTGCACGTGTGCTATTTGAAAGTTGTAAAATGGTCATTTCAAAGTTGAGTTTAAAAATAACACTTGACTTCACCTTTCCCTTTAGCATTTTGACTGATTTGCAGATCAGATTTTAGACAAGTCTTCGAATTGTGTGTTACATATCCTTAGGAATTTCATCATCAGCAGATTGGAAATTTCATGTTTATTAGGATTGCTTTCAATATGCAAGTCAGAAATTCTCCTTGGTTTGGAAATTTTCATCACACCTCCAATTGCACTTTCAAATTTACTCACAATGTTGAGTCCATTCTCTAGAGTTGCATAAAGATAAGTCCATGGACTGATTAGAGACTCGATGATCTCTAGGAATTTCATTCAAGGGCAATCCAAAATTTAGGTCATTCCAAAATTTCACGAAGTGTTGGATGAGGACTTGACAACTAAAACTTCAAACCCACTCCTGATTCTATCTTGCAATTACGGACATGACTTGCACCCAACCTTGCTCAAACTTCCTATCTTATCGCCCATGAGACTTCGAAATTATTGCCAAACTAAGATTAAGCTAACAAACAACTACACTGCCAAGCAAAAAGAGTGGGTCCCCATTTGCAATGGGGTGATGTTGTGAAAAGGTCACAACACATGTGAAAAGGTCACAACACAAGCACCTTTCAAAGTTCTGAAATCAAAAGCTACTACCAAATACCTAAAATCCATGGACAGTTCAAATTTCTGAAATTCTGAGAAAAGGCCAAGCTTTTTGAAATCCAAGGATAGGTCAAACTTCCAAAAATGCATAAAAGGCATGTATTTAATCAATATGATGGAGATTGTACAACTATGACTTGATGATAACTTTTGCTCGTCATGTAGACATAAAATTGTTGTGATTCTTTTAGAATAACGGAATTAAATTCTTATATTATTAACTCTAAGAGAATTTGTTTAGTCATTATTAATTGCTTTAGAAGTAACTTAGGTTATTTCTCCTTTTTAGATCAAATGCAACGTGTCAAAACTGAGAATTTATCGAGGGTTTCCAAGATGAAATATGATTTCAAAGGTGTTCGTCCAAAATCAAAGATTTTATCACGTTGGACGATGGTTGGGGACACCAACTTTGAGCACATTGACATGGAAGATTTCAAAGAAAGAATGTATGGACGAAGTCCCTCTGAGTTAGCAAAAAGGATGGTCACAAATAGGGTTGCAGAAGCAAAAGTTTTCCCCCCATTTGTCAAATGTTATCAATTAGTTGTGGAAAGTGCTAATCACTATCTCCATGATCAAAGTAGAATAGTTTCTCCAGATGGAATAATTTTAGCAATTTTCACAGAGGAGCCTATTACAAACGCCTTCAATATACCAGTTTACCCTGTCATGTCCTATGTTTAGAAGGATGGAGCTAGAAATCTATATCATCAAGGACTTGACAAATACTTAGAGATCATTATTGCTGATTGGTTGGCAAAACCAAGAGCCCATTACTCCAAAATGCCTAAAATCCTTTAGAGGTCTGATTTTCACAATGACTATAGTGACCTTATCACCTTATCGAGCATAATAAAGGGCTGTCCTCAAACTTCTACTTATGAGGATTGGATGTTTTATTACATAGAGATCTCTGCAAGTGGCGAGATGATCCAGTGAGCAAGGACAATCAGTAACAACTTAGATTCCAAGTTGAAAATCTTGGAGAAGACTCACATATTCACCTTGTCCTCATAAGTAGTGTATATGCTATTAAGGATTTTCACATGTAGGGGATTAACATGCCTTGGAGCATTTGGGGATCAAGAAGGATAGTATAAAGTTTTTGAATGTTATCCTCAATTGCTTATTCACAACTCTGCTCACTTGAAAAGGGTAAATGATGCTTTCCAAATGTATATAGCAAGAACTTTACAAGGAGGAACTAATAAAAGGTTGTGTTCGAAGGTGATGGAATCAGTAAAAAATATGGTTCATGGTACATCCAATTCCCCAAATTCACATACCTCAGAATTGAAGGATTTTCCAGTAGACCTATAGAATTCCAAGATATCCAATTGAAAAGCTCATAATATTGGAAGTATTAAGGCAACTCTAGGCATATGATATAATTCTAATTGATAAACACAAAGTTGGAACTGGTTACTGTTGGAATTGGTTCTGTGAGAGGTGTTGACATTCATGTTTTCTCATTGATGTCAACATATGTATCAATGGAAGTCTTAGACAGATTGGTTATCACTGGTACACTGAAGACTGACAGAAGTGTAGGGACACTATACGGGCTTTCAGAGCATGCGAGCATGGAGATGTATTCAGGGATGAGCAGTGATCTTATATCTAAGGTCGCTTGGCTTGATCTTACTGTTGGAATAAGTTACTGTTGTTTTTGTGAAGTCTGGATACAAAACAGTGACAGAGTTGGTCTCTGAGTTTTAGAGATAACTTGGATGCAAGCACAAGTTATGATTTGCGAGCTTAAGGTGTGGTAGAAGACATGTTGGAGAATGTTACTTGGGATTTTTGGGTCGTGTTCTTGGTGATGTCAATAGAAGTGTGTGATCTTGCGAAGATCTATTTGTGGCCGACTACTACGATGAAACGTGTTTAGAGGATGGCGAGCGTGGATTACGGATCCTGGAGTATAATTGATGAGTTGTAATTGATGTTTACTTGTGTAAGGTACCGTGTGTATCTTAGCAAGGGTCTATATAATTCTTTGTACATTGAGGAAGTCTTAACAGGCCGACCTAATTGTTTATTGTAAACTTGTATAAAGAAGAGTTGTTTCTTGATGAGATGAGTGTGGTTGTGAAATGTGAAAGCTGCGAGCTTGAATTTGTGAAGTTTGTTGGATGTAGAGTAGAGTTAGTGATTATGATGAACTTCATTGGAACTGTTTAAGCAAAGTAAGTTGCTTTCAGTCAGTTCACTATTTATTTTTACTCCTATATCTGTATTTCAGACAGTGAGTCCAGAAGGTGGATTTAACCTTCATATTTGGGCAGTGTGCCTGGGCAGTGAGCCTTTTGTCTCTCTTGACTCCTAACAGGGTCTCTGCTTTAATAGGGACTGTGTACTGTATGTAATAATCAGCTCCTAACAGGGATAAATCTCCTAACAGGGATACAATACTTTCAGTGCATTATTTGTGGGTGCTAATTACCACCGGTTTTTTTCCCTTAACAGGGTTTCCTCGACAACAATTCTTGTGTTATGGTGTTCCATTTGATGTGTTCAGATTTGCATTGAGTATTTGGTTTATAAAGTTTAAAGTTTAATTTATTTGGCTCACAACTGATTTACCCCCCCCCCTCTTAGTTCTATTGGTGGACTATTATTGATAACAATTACCTCATCATATTGGGGGATTCTATGGAATTTTTCCCTTAGGACCAAGTGCAAGAAAGTCAGATGATCAATTGCTTTTTTATACTCTTGTTGTCAGAAAAGAGGTTGGGGGGCAGTAATGACATAAGTAACATATTGAAGATTATTGGGCTAATTGCTTTGATGAATTTGAAGTCAGGAAGAAATTGCTTTCTAGAATATTTGTGGAAATGGTAAGAGTTTATAAGCCATTCTCAGTTCTTGACCAGGTTGAAGATGGTGGAGATTATATCCAGTATCATGATACTTATTGAGCACAAACTTTAACCCCATAACACTTATACCATGTAGAAGATGACCAAAGTGTCTTCATCATGTAGCCAAGAAAAAAGTCATATGAAATTGTATACACCCAAACTTCAGACAGATAAACTTCCATCTAATGAGTCTTTGAACCCCCTTCTCTGTTTCTGACCAAAGTGACATTATACAACTTCTCTCAAATATATCTCATTCTCTTGAATGTATCTCATCTGAACTGACATAGCCACTCTTTAATATGCATCATCTTGAACATTAAACTGAATCACCAATGATCGCTTGTTGGATTCATCTCACTTAATGGCAACTCATATTGTTAGACATCAAGTTTGTTAAAAAATTAAACCAGAATTGCATAGGAAAACAAATAGCATGAGGAAATAAAAACATAACACCTAATATATCCTGGGAAATCCCTCCTACTCAAGGGAAAAACCCAGCCACGCCATAAAAACGATCCTCTTTATTATGATACTAAATTTGAAAGTCTTTTTACAAAATTGCTGAGACTCAAGGCTAGATGTATGAGCAAGCTATATTCACACTTACAATGAAGGAGTTACAAAGAACTTCCTTTTACACACAAGATTATAACATAATAGACTTCACACAGATATATAAACACATATAATAGAGATTTTCAATACAGTTATGAAGATCATTACAGATGCTCAGAGAAGTATAAAGATCATTTACGGCAAACTCAGAGTGAAAGAATCCCACAAACTGAACTCAAGATCCACACCAAATATAACTGTTCACAAAACAATACATGCAAAATGCAGAGATGCATGTGCTGGACAATATTCAAACAGATGATATGCAAACTCTTGTATGAAGGGCTGAAACCGCAATATATATAAACAAGGATGAGAAAAACGTAGCCAAGAAACCAGCCATCCATGAGAAGAGACGAAGAAATACCAATCGATTCAAGTCACTGAAGGAAACTCATGTCCGAGTAGATGAAGAGGTGACTCTTTGAATACTAGCGCGGGAGTCTTTGGCGAGAACATGTGAAGATTCTTCATACTCCACGCGGGTCTTTTCAATCGACCATGATGCCACATAAACAACCAACTCACCCTTACGCGGTGACTTAACATGTTACAATATTTGATTCCAGAAATAGGAGAAATGCATAAAACAGATTTACAAATAAAAGTCTCAGCTGGAACGAAGAAAATTCAAAAATCAGACTTCGATGCTGACATATAACCATACTCGACATCAGCAGGTGAATATGAATATAAAATTTCTGCTGACGCTACACACTTCAACAAAGTTGACATCAATGACAACACATATTGCCAACAGATACTTGTTTAATCTTGCATAACAAGCCCTAGGAGCAAGTCTTGGAACCAATTCCCAAGTCCAATTTTTCTCGATCTAATTGAATTCTTCTTCCATTGGTTGTATCCAACTTTCATTCTTGTTAGCATTATTGACAGTTCTTGGTTCTATCTTTGACGGTAAACATAAGTTCACTTGTTCATTTGTTCTTGCAACTCTTCTCTTAGTGTGCACACCATTTTTTCTCCAATTATCTGGTCTCCTGAATGATTCCTCTCAGGTGTTTCTTCCTTCTCTTCAGTTGCATCTTCATCAATGCATGAAGGTTCTTCTTATTCATAGCCTTAAGGTTCACATGTGTTTTGCTGTAAATATTCACCCACCTTGACATTTACAGTTTCATTTACCTTTCTCAGTTTTTTATTGCAGCACTTACAGGCTTTGCTTTTGGCTGACTATCTAACTTCATTAGATCTAGAGTTAAACTTTCCCAATTCTTCCTCATCTTTTCTGATGTAGCATTTACTACCAAAAGATCTGAATTACTTGAATGTTGTTGGTCTTCCATACCATAGCTCATAAGGGGTCTTGATACTGTTCACTCTTGGTTGGCCTCTGTTGAGAATGTAGACTGGGGTGTTGTAATGTCCCTTTTTTTCATTGGAAATTAATTAAATAATTAAAATTAAGTTGTCAAAAAAAATTAATGCAACAAGGTATCTCAAATTGTTTTGAAGAGGTATTTTGGTTGTTTCCAGAGTAAAGATTTATTTTAGGAACATTGAGAAGTTATAACGCAGAATAGATTAAATATTATAAAATGGGACAAATAAACATTATTAAAGACTTTTGACCTGCTGATTGATTCTCTCCCCACTCCCTATGAATAGGGGCATAAATGACCTGGGTAGGATTAGTTGGTAGGGCATTGATTCATATCATCCAGTCACAGATCGATAGATGCTATTGTATCATTTTTTAAAATTTGATGAATATTGCAGGGGCAATGGGTAATGGATTTAATTAATTACATTAATTGCAAAGGTTTATAATTTTCGGCCCTATGATAGTAATTTGGAGTGATCTGTGTTTGAGACTTTTCAATATTGGTGACCAGAAGGTTTTATATTGTTTGGGCGGAGTATATTTCTGATGAAATTGATAAAACATTGAAATATGAATGAACCCCAATGGACTTGAAGTCGGGTGTTTCAAATTAACACTAAGTGAATACTAGAGAAGAAGACGTGGGCCCCTTCAAGCACAAAATCCTTGGTTTCAGGCGCACACATCACCTAAGTTTCAATCTAGTTGTGGAAGACCATTATTCTGAGTGCAACTAATGGAAGAGGACTTGTGTGAATTTATTCACACAAATCGTGGTTTTCCCTCACATTGTTGTGAATGTTATGGTGAAACCTACTCAAGGATGTAATTAAGAAATTCAACTGAAATCTTTAATTTACAAGTTTTTTTTGCAGTGAGTCATTCCTAAGGATAAAGTGTAATGTCCCCGTTTTTGTCAGCATCTGAGTTTAAGAGATTACCCTATTATTGTGATCCTCGTAGGCTAATTATTGCGGATAGAGGATCTTTTGAGGCACAAACTTGGCTTGGGAGGGTCTTGTCTTCCCCACAATTCAGTAAGTTACAGGTTGGTCTTCGTTTGGCTCA
>MU224171.1:996232-1010853 GCA_018584345.1 Thuja plicata | reverse complement strand
AACTGGAAAGGACTAGGCCAAAACATCTCAGGATCCCTTTGCAATCCATGTTAGCCTCCGGGACCATGCAGACATAGGCTAACTGCAACTCAATCTGGTGATGGCTAAAGTGGGGACATTACATTGGGTTCTTTACATAAAGTAATATCAGGAAGGAACTTCGCCACATAAAACTTTGCATATCAAGTCACTTACGTGTTTGCCATTAGTATGAAGGTTGATATAAGTTGGAGGCACCAACTGATATGCACATAGAAGACACATCACGACAGACACCTGAGTTGTCAGAAATTTCGTCATTGTGTGTAAACTCTTCATGGCTTGAGGGTATAGTTTGAGCTTCTTGATAATTGTTTACATTTCTGAGTGATACATCTGAAGCCTGCTGCAAACTGAGGTATCGTGGCTCTTCATTTCAAACTAGCTATTGGTGCTTGTGGAGAAGTCTTCCAATGATAAGTGTGTTTTGCTGGATAGGGTCCATCACATTCAAATGTTATGTGTAAGCTGCTCAAAACTATCAATTATTCAATTGGAGGAGTAAGGTCACAGGTCAGATCTGAAACTGGATGGTTTATTGATGAATTGTAATATGTTATTTCATTGAATATTCATGTACAATTTCAGTTTGGCTGCATGTTTCTGTTTTCTCCCTGCTTAGAGGTTCAGGTGAGTTGTATGTACTTGTTATGGTAAACCATACCAGCTGTATACCAATCCTGAAACTCAGAAGAAACAATTCAAGTGAACTGCTTAACAAACTATCTTTGAAGAAATAAGTTGGAGGATCTGCTTAATTTATTTCTGAACAAACATCATGGAGAAGAATGCAATCAGTAAGGGTGCCAACTGTTCGACTAAATACCTTCATAGCTGAGTGGTTAAACTAAATGTAAAACGATATGTTTGCAAACTAGGGTATCTCTTTACAGGTGTGAACTACCTCTCTCCATTACATATCAGGTAGGTTGGCTTCTTTTAACATTGTTCTTTCCATCTCCTGAACAGTTCTATTCATTCTTTCCACAGCTCCATTTTGTTGAGGAGTCCTAGGAGTAGATAGGTGTCTCTTTATTCCATGTTCTTCACAAATATTTTCAGCATCATATGAGGTGAACTCACCTCTATCATACCTTAGACACTTGATTTTCTTATTCATTTCATTACCGACCATTTCATTCTCCTAATACAATTTTAGATATATATCTATATATATTATGCCTCACATAATAAAAAAATAAAATATATATATTATATGTACATACATATATATATACATATAGATATATATATGTATGTATGCATATATACACATATATATTCAATAGTCTCATGGGATCTATCCCACAAAAGCTACAAAACATCAACATTCCCTCTTAGCTAGGGAGGATAAAATCCATCAAAATGCAATTCACAAAAGATCCATTACTTTTAAGAGAGAAGCTATCACCTCATCGTGATATCAAGAGATATGGTTTGACCAAGAATATCAAGTCTCATGATATTCACCATAACTCAGAAAGTATTTTAGATATCACCTCAATATGATATCAGAGATATGGTCTGACCAAGAATATCAAGTCTCATGATATTCACCATAATTCAAAAATGTCCTATAGGTAATGTACACATGTACCCTTACCATAGGAACATTTATCATCTATCATGATCTGTTTCAGCCATCACGAGATGTCTATCACAATAGAAGGCCATGGTCCTTTTAAGGAACTCAATCCATCATGCAAGATATCATCTATCATGATCTGTTTCAGCCATTATAAGATGTCTATCACAATAGAAGACCATGGTCTGTTTAAGGAACTTAATCCACCATGCAAGATATCATCTATCATGATCTGTTTAAGATGTCTATCACAATAGAATATCAAGTTATTGTAAGATCGTCATCTTCCAATAACTTATACAAATACAAGTGATAATCATTTGGAAGTCGTCACTTCCTCACGATGTACACAGGGGGCAGGCCCATTAAAAAGATGGAGTCACACACATGACATCCACCATGCCTCAACGTAGAGGGTGGAAACAAGGGATTTCACCTTAAACTTCTCTCATAGAGAAGAAATCATTGAGAAGATATCAATCTATTGATCTTTTCATCCAAGATTGCTTAAGATAAACTGTCAGACTCCCTCTGAATCTGATATCAATCTTCTGAGCTCCTCGTCCAAAGTTATCTCTGAAGTGTCAGACTCCCTCTGAATTTGATATCAATCTTCTTTTCCTGCAAGAAAATCCCCAGAAAAGATCAAGGTAAATATCTCTTATAGTACGTTTAGAAATACAGATAAGAGAGAGACTTCAATGAGTAGATAAATATAATACTCGAGGATAATAAATACTTATCTCCGCATCAAAATCCTTGATACAAGTTTCTTCAATGAAGGCCATATACATCAAAATAGGAAACACCTTCTCAAATTATTTGATTATTTGAGAGACATCTCCCCTTTGAATCATTTCCCCACTAAGGATGGTTCAACTGGGAATGTAACATTGGTTATTATTCCCCACCACAATGTAAAATTCCAACTCTTATATCGTTGAACAATTCTCATTTCTTCTTGTGAAATGACTTGATTGCTCCAATAGAGGTGACACTCTATAATTAATGCTTGCTTTCTAGAAAGAGACACCCTTCTTTGAATGTGTTCTTCTTTGTTAATGCTTGACCACAATCATAACAAATTAATATATCTATTTAATGAAGTCGCTACAAGGTCTAACTAATCATTATGGAAATCACTGTGTATACTTTGCAAATTCATTGTCCACAACCTCTTACTAAACACTTCAAGCACTCCTTTGGCTTCTTAACACCCTGCTACAATTCACTTGACCTTATTCTTTGCACTTGGTGTGGACAAAAGTCTGCAACACAAATTCACTCACTGGATTTCACATAGACCCGTACACAGTGGGCCATAACTTTTGAACCCGACACATTATCTCCAATCGCTTCGGTGAAATTCTTACCAATTTGTTTATTACCAACATATCCTAAATTCAGCAAAATCCAACGGTGTATTGGTGAGATATTGTCCTCGTACTGAGACTGTATTTTCTGAGACAGTCACACTTTCACCATCAACAAACTACTCTCTTACATTTTCAGTTTGGCTCTGATACCATGTTAAGTTTTAGGATAGCTGCAAATATAATACACTCTATGTTGTATGTGTTTTCCAAATGTAGCAATCTCTCTGTCATTATATTAATCTCATAATAATGAATAGACATGTCCCATGAGGGGACATGTCTCTCCTATCCGTGTTCTCAATATTAATGAAAGAGAGGTTGCTGCATTTGGAAAACACATACAACATACAGTGCTATTACATTTGCAGCTATCCTAAAACTTAACATTAAAGATCTTAAACCTATCAAAGGCTTCTGATTTTTCTTTTAGAAATGTAACCCATGTCATCCTAGTGAAATCATCAATGAGTAACATGAAGTACCTGTCACCTTCAAGACCTTGTTTTGGCAGGTTCGCATAGATCAGTTAATTAGCTCCAATGGTATTGTTGAAGAGTACTCCTTAGTCTTGAATCTTGTCCTTGGCTTGCATAATGTATTTGTAGGCTTGACAATTCTTGACATATCTCTTACTACATGTGTAGAGCTTATCTTCACAAGGCTATCGAAGTTGATGTCTCCCATTCTCCCATGCCATAGCTAGCTATCACTTGTTTGTGACAAAAGACACCCCTCCCATTAGCCTCCTTTAGGTGGTATACATTGCCATCAGTCCTTGATCCTTCTGCTACCCATTCCCTAGATTTTTCATTTCGGATTTCACATCCTCCATTATGAAATGTGAGATTGCATCATTTGCTACACATTTGAACTACATTAGGAAGATTGTCCTTGAGACCTTTGACAGAGACGATATCCTGTCTTATGCTTCCCATCAATTCTTATTATTCCTTTTCCACAAATTCTTGCAGAGGTATCATCTCCAAACTTGACTGATCTTCCATCCCATTTTACAAGATTGATAAACTTGCTCTTATCCCTAATCATGTAGTTTGAACACCTAGTGTCAATTATCCAAAAGTCTATCTTCGCTTTTTGTAATGTCCCAGATATTATCAAATAATTTAACTTAATGTTGGGCCTCGAAATTAAAGTTTAATCTCTCGGGCCAATTTTTATTTTATTGTAGGTAGTGTGTTGGCCGTGTCGACACTCTTTGTAATCCTTCGGGAAGTTTCCCCAAAGCCATATATAAGGCTGGTTAGTAGGTTGTCACAGGTATGCGAACTTGATATTTTATTTGTGATTGCAAAATTGCAAATTCCAGTTGGATCTGTTGTCTGCCATTTCGGAGGTGGAAGATCCTCCTTACTGGGCATCTACAGTTTCAGTGGGAGTAATTCCTCACCCTATTATGCTTTTCTCTTAGTCTGAAATCGTTGTAATCTGAAGTGCTATCATTATTGAATCCAAAAGTCTACTTACATGTGCGAATCTAGTCTTGCATAGTCCCTTATATCATTGTTATTACCCGCAACATTGATCTAAATTGCACTAAGTATCTGTATCCACAGTGTAACTAACCACGCAAGGGTCGACAACAACTGAACATAGCAGTGAGAGGTGTACGACAATTCCATATGGACTGTGCCAAGAACATTCATCATACGATAATCATCATTGGTGCACGACATTTGCCTGACCATCGTACGAAAAACATCATTGATGTACAACATTTGTTTGACCATCATAGAGTGTAGGAAGGGGCGCATGGATAATACCGTACAGAGTAGCGGGTGGCTGACGACATCACCATACGATGACTATCTGCCGTACGACAGAAGACCGTGTGTCTACAACCCAACCATCGCGTACAGAAAGGAGTCTAAAACACTGTACGGGCTGTCTTGTGCCCACTGTATGGACTGTCTTGTACGGACAATGGTGCCAACTTTTATGTTTTGCAAAGTATTCTTGGCCTAAGACAACGATATGCCGATTGCGAGGCTCACATTGGCATTGGAAACTTACAGTGGTATCAAAGCTAGTGATTTTGCTAGCCTATCGGGTCGTGGATGCATAACGCGCTCAAAGTATACACCAGAAGGAGATACCGTTCCGCCGACAGAATGGGGGAACCACAGGATCTTGTCGCGAAAGTCATGGCACTATTAAGGGAGCTAACCAGAAGCTAGGCGCAGATCAACGAAACCATGATCAGAGGGCAAGAACGACAATGACTCATGGAGGAGATGTTGCAGAGGTTGGCAGAAGGGAAGACGAAGGGAGAACAAAATGGACACAGTGATAATTCTATCACATGGAGAGAAAACCCTCATTCACGCTCTCGACCATCAATTACGACATTTCTGCCGAGAACCAAAGCACCTCGAAGAGAGCAAGAGCCCACTTTCCAAGAAATTCAGGAGCAACCAATGCAAGACTGGAGGAACGCGAATCTCGAAGGAGACATATCCTTCAGAGATTATGCTGATCTACGAATGAGATATTCAAGCGGTAGCAGTCGTGGCTATTATAACAATGACCTCAAACGAAAGATAGGCAAGGTGAACCTGTCATCCTTTGATGGATCGGGATCAACATTTGTGCGGGCATGGGTATAGAAGGCAGACATATTTCCAGCTTAACCCGATGCCGGAGGATGAGGCAATCAAATTTGGAGTGCTTCACGTGGAAGGGGTCGCTCATGAATGGTGGCATCATGAAATGGTTACCCTCGGCCACGATCAAATAACCTCCTATGTCGAATTCACAGAGAGACTGATAGATTGATTCGACGGGAAAGATCCAAAACTCAATTTTAAGGAGTTGGCACAATTGAAGCAATCTGGATCAGTCGATAGTTATATTATAGAATTGCATAGATTGTCAGTGCTAGTAACAGATATCTCGGAGAGGCAATTGATTGTGTTGTTCGTGGATGGGCTAATCGAATCTCTGAAGGGTTGGGTGAAGGGATTTAACCCCATCATGCTCACCGAAGCAATTAAGAAGGAATGTGACATGGCAGCATCATTGTCTTCCTCCTCCAGGAATTATTCGCACCACAAGCCAGCCCTCGCTTCGAAGGAGAAAGACAACAAGCCCCCTCCGAAGAAACCATCATTGGATGAAGCCACCAGACAGGAGCTCAGGAGAAGGAAGCTCTGTTTTAACTGTAAGGAATTGTGTGAACCAAGGCATTGATGCTTGGGCCAAGGAAAAATCCATTACATTGAGGTGATGTCCGACGACGAGGAGCATGAGGAACCCGAGCCCGAAGGAGATGGTCAACAAGCTTCCAACGAGGTTGACATAACTGTGCGGAGATGATTAGTTCTCTAGTATGACGTGGAGGCACCATTCCTGCACTTGCTAGTACTCCAAGGTGCACTGTATTCCGGGTGCGGAGTACCCTTTAGGGGCAACGGGTCGTGGTCATGCTCGATAGTGGGGCTACACTCAACTTCATCAACTCATCACTCATGAACCAGAGGGGTTTGCGTACAGAGGCATACCAAGGGTTCGAAGTCAAGGTGGTGGGAGGAAATCTCTTGTCATGTACCCATCTAGTCCCGCAACTGAGCATTACAATGGGGAACCACATGGTGAAAGATGACTTCTTTGTAGTAGATATGCATGACATGGAGGTCATATTGGGCATCCAGTGGATGGAGATTCTTGACGAGTACACACAGAGTTTCAAGAGGATGGAGTTCTCCTTCGAAGTTAATGACAAAAAGGTAGTGTTGAGAGGAATGTCGAATGGTAGTCCGAAGGAAATCTCGACATGACGGATGGAGCCAATTTTCAGTCATGATGATGTAGTCTGGGCGGCACACTGTTTGGTCTCGACCAAATCCTTGAGGAGTCAACACGCATACTACCATGCTGACGAGCTTCAGGCGGTGTTGGGCAAGCACAGTTTGGTTTTCGTTGACATTCCACCTGGCATACCTCCACACCGTGGCTTTGAGCACACCATCTAGTTGGAGGAAGGAGCCAAGCCTGTCATAACCACACCCTACCGCCATCCTAAGAAGTTTAAGGATGAGATAGAAAAGACGATCTAGAAACTCCTCGACAAAGGGTGGATCAAGCCCAACTCTAGTCCCTTTGCGTCGTAGGTAGTACTAGAAAAGAAGAAGGATTGATCCCTCCGGATGTGCGTGGACTACTGTGCATTGAAAAAAAAGACTATCAAAAATAGGTACCCCATCCCAAAGATCAACGAGTTGTTGGATGAATTACACGGCGCAGTCTATTTTCCCAAAATAGATCTTCGCTCCACCTACTATCAGATCTGCATGAGAGAGGAAGACGTGGAGAAAACAACCTTCCATTGCCATTACAGACACTATGAATTCTTGGTCATGCCGTTTGGGTTGACCAATGCTCCGACCACCTTGCAGCCCTGCATGAACCATATCTTCAACAAACAACTGCGGAAGTTGCTGTTGGTGTTGTTTGATGACATACTCATCTATAGAAAAACGTGGGAGGAACATCTGAGGCATTTGGACGAAGTTCTGGGGATCATGGAGTCACAATCATTGTTTGCCAAAAGGTACGAATGTGAGTTTGGAATGACAAAGATACCATATTTGGGACACATCGTCAGTGCCCGAGGGGATTAGGTACATCACGAGAAAATCCAAGCCATTATGGACTAGCCGCCTCCCAAAACTATCTTTGAGCTGCGTGGATTTTTTGGATTGTGCAATTATTCTAGAAGGTTTGTGAAGGAATTTTCACAGCTCACTACACCACTCACTGTCATGTCCCTCCATTTGAAGCTCTTTAGTGATATCTTCATCTTGTTCATACTAATTTTGTGGAATCTTTAAAAGATAATTGCAATAATAAAGTTCAATTAAGATTTTAATGTAAAAAGATCTGATCAAAATATGGATACAAAATAAATAATAATTAATAGATTATATAATTTATTATTTATCAATAATATATAATAAATTATAAATATATATTATAATAATATAAATTAACAAAATATAATAATAATATATTATTGACCATATATATAATAACTATTCATAAAATTAAAATACTAAACAATACAAATATTATGTTGGGCAACTTAAGTCGTGACCCTTAAATGGAAAGGAGCATCTACACTAACAAAGGATTATGGATAATTTGGATGTGTTAAAAATTTTAGTGGTTGGATGGATATGTGGAGATCGATTGCTTCTGGAGACATCATGATACCCTGCCTTTGACCAATACTCATAATCTAATCAATAACGAAGGATCATGTTCATCAATTGATATTAAGTAATGAGTCGATAATAAAGAGCTATGACTGTTATTATATCATGATTAAAGGTACGATATTAATCAGATATTGATTATATGAGGATGCAATATAAAAGTCGCAATTAGTATAAAAGTATACTGGTTAGGAATGTTAAAAGTAATAGCAATGGAAAGATGCAATATCTTGTAAGCAAATAAACATGTCTTTTGAATATCCGAAAGCTGTAACCATTCGATGGGGGCAATTACGATAATCATGCCAACAAAATATAGATATATATCTCCATTGACAACATCGAACAAGGGGGAGGAGGAAATTAAAGGTCTGAGATATCGTGGAAGACTCCCGATAGCGTTTTAGCAATCACTCAACGGGTGAGCGTACTTAGGGAGGCACCATAACACAATACAAATCTAATACTTGGAGTCGACACTTATCCATGTAGCTTAAGACGTTATTAGAAAACATCGACAAAGACAAGGTATAAAGTTATACCACAGTGTATTCGGTGGAAGATTGGGGAATAAATTCTGGAGAGACAAGTGAAGATTATAGAGATCAGATCACAAGATACAGTTTCAAAAACTAAGTAAAAATAATCGACTCATGGTTTGGAAACAAGAACACAAAGAACTAATTGATAAGCATCAAGCATACGGTGTTCACTCTAAGAAATAGATGAGCCCCAGCAACATAAATATAAATATTCCACATCAGTTCATAACTCTTCTGGAAAGTGATTACCTAATCTTGTAAAGCAATCTACAGTAAATTCGGGCTATACTTCTTCCATATTAACAAAATATCAAGGCTCAACACTAGACATTTTGTATAATCAATTCGAGTCATATTTTTCAACTTCTATTTACCGCTCTCTCACAAGCACTCCCTATCCTTTATATTGATTGAATTACTAAGTCATTGCTATTGGAAATGGGTTGGTTATCCACTTTGATTGAATAAACCTATACATATATAAGAGATATTGGCACTTATAGTATTCTATCTAAACAATACTGCATAATTGACAGCCATTCTTACATAGCATCTAGGAAGTCCATTATGAAATTGATACGCCATTCTTTAAAAGATATTGTCTCCTTACAATACTCCAATTGTCTCAAGCTAAAGAACTAAGTATAGATTATAAGCATAAAAGAAGTTTTTGGCATTTGAAATACAAAAGTTAAGTCTCAAATCCCATAGGACGGGCAAGGGACATTACAAGGGATCCTTCCATTGGGATGAGCATGTGCAACACACCTTCGACAAATTGAAGGAAGCCATTAGTTCTTGTCCAGTACTGGCACTACCAAACTTCACTCAGCTCTTCGTTCTAGAGTGTGACGCATCGGGAGAAGGCATTGAGACGGTGTTAATGCAGGACCGTCACCCCATTGCATTCGAGAGTCGGAAGTTCTCGGGAGCGGAACAACTGTACTCCATCTACGACAAGGAGACGCTCGCCATCATGCACGCATTGACGAAGTTTTGACAGTACATCGTCAAAGCAAAGTTTGTCGTGCGGACAGACCAAACTGTTTGAGATACTTCTTGGAGCAACGGGATTTGAACGAATGGCAACAAAAATGGATGAGAAAAATTGAAGTATTTGATTTTGATATTGATTAAGTGAAGGGTAAAAATAATGTGGTGGCCAATGCCCTGTCAAGAAGACCTGCCATATGTTCTTTATCCTAGATTTCGGTAGATGGAAGCCACATCTATTGGTCGAATACTCCAAGAAGACATTCGGGTGCAAACTGATTGATGGTCAAGTGCAGGATGAAAGATACAAGGTCGTTGATGACATCATTTACTACAAGGGAAAAATCTATTTGGTACTTGAGTCGAAGATGAAGGAAAAAATTCTTAAGGAGATCCATGATTCACCCTTGGCCGGACATCCGGGATACCAAAAAACCTACAGACAAATCCAGGAAAGGTTTTCTTGGAAGGGCCTTAAGAATGACATTCTGCAGTACGTGCGGAAATGCTCCACTTGCCAACAAAACAAATCCGAGCACACCGTTCCCGTGAGATTGCTTCAGTCGTTGCCAATCCCCGACGAGAAGTAGGATATCATCTCGCTGGATTTCATTACGGGGCTTCCCAAAGTGCTAGGAAAGGATTGCATCTTCGTTGTGATAGACCGTTTGTCCAAGTATGCCCGTTTCTTTGTCATCTCCTCCGGATGCCAGGCAACTCAAGTGGCCGAGTTGTTCTTTCATGAGGTATTCCGCTTGCATGGACTTCTGAGGAACATAGTGAGTGATAGGGATAGCTGTTTTCTCAACACCTTTTGGATGGAGTTATTTCAGTTGGCAGGAACGAAGTTGTCGCGAAGCACGAGCTACCACCTGCAGATGGATGGACAGACAGAGAATATGAACAAGTGGCTGGAGGGTTTTCTCAGGAATTATGTTTCAAACAACAGAAGGCATGGGTCTGCTTGTTACATTTGGGTGAATGTTGTTACAACACCACCTACCACATATCGTTAGGTATGGCACCCTTCAAAGCGTTGTATGGCTATGAACCATCATCATTCATGGATCTGGCGTTGGGTGACAAGCGATACTATCAGCAGGGTTCCCAACACAAGAAGGTGGAACCCTTGGTGAGGACCAAAGACTGGCTACAAGAGAGTTTGGATGTCTTGAGCTCTCTCAAGGATAACCTGCAACGGGTTCAGAACCAACAGTAAATGTATGCCGACCGACATCGTCTTGGGCGGATCTTTGAGGTTGGCGATCTGGTATACCTCTGGCTTCAGGTGTACAAACAATCCTCCTTGAAGACATGTGGTAAGGAGAAGTTGAAGCCGAACTTCTATGGACCCTACAGAGTGGTTTGGAATGTGGGCGAAGTTTCCTAGGAGTTGGAGCTGCCTGAGGAGAATCAGATTCACAATTTTTTTCATGTGTCGTGCCTCAAGAGGGTAGTCGGGAAGTGTGTTATAGTGTCGAAGGAACTACCACCCATTGACGAAGAGGGGAAACTAATTCTGGAGTCGATTGGGATCATCAACGTTAGATAGAAGAGGTTTAGGATGAGCACAGTCAAGGACATGTCGATTGAGGACGTCACCTCGGAAAGCGAGCAGATTCTAGAACATCCAAGCTTGCAATTCCTTGAGGGCAAGCAATTCTCGGGCCAGGAGGACTGTAATGTCCCAGATATTATCAAGTAATTTAATTTAACGTAGGGCCTCGAACTTAAAGTTTAATCTCTCAGACCCATTTTTATTTTATTGTCGGTAGCGTGTTGGCCGTTTCGACATTCTTTGCAATCCTTCGGGAAGTTTCCCCGAAGCCATCTATAAGGCCGGTTAGTAGGTTGTTGTAGGTATGTGAACTTGATATTTTATTTGTGATTGCGAATTCCAATTGGAGTTTTGTTTTCCATTTCGGAGGTGGATGATCCTCCCTACTTGGCATCTGCAGTTTCGGTGGGAGTAACTCCTCACCCTCTTCTGCTTTGCTCTCAGTCTGAAATTATTGTAATCTGAAGTGCTATCATTATTGAATCTGAAATTCTACTTACATTTGTGAATCCACTCTTGCATAGTCCCTTCTATCATTGTTATTACCATCGACATTGATCTAAATTGCACTAAGTATCTGTATCCACAACGTAACTAACCACGGAAGGGTTGGCAACAATCGAACATAGCAGTGAGAGGTGTACGACAATTCTGTACGGACTATGCCACAAACCCTCACTGTACGACAATCATCACTGGTGCACGACATCTGCCTGACCACCATACGAGAAATGTCCTCGACATACGACATCTGTTTGATCATCAAAGAGTCCAAGAACGGGTGTACGGATAATACCGTACGGAGCAACGAGTGGCTGAAGACATCACCGTTCAGTAACTATCTGTCGCATGACAGAAAACCGCATGCCTACAACCCAACCATCATTTATAGAAAGGAGTAAAACATTGTACAGACTGTCTTGTGCCCACTGTACAGACTGTCTTGTTCAAACAACGGTGCCAAATTTGACATTTTGTGATGTATTCCTAGCCTAAGACGACGATCTTCCAATCGCAAGGCTCACATTGGTATTGAAACATTACACTTTTGCATGAAAAGCAATAAACATAGACCATCTATTAGTATAACTAGTTTTTAAAGAGTGTAAAACATCTTAGTACGATTAGGGTTTTTCAGAGAAGTCTTCTTTGCACATTTTTTATGGTCAACAACATTATTTCCAACATTTAGGCCCATGAAAAGAGATTCTTCTCCATCATTGTCAGGTGTGCTATGTCTCTCATCTTTTGATAAATAGCGTTCTTATTTGGCATAAATGGTTCTTTTGACATTGTTACATTTACGATTCTTGTGGACACTATCTGATTTGATTAAGGGATATTTAAAAGCACAATGACCAATTTCGCCACAATTAAAACATTTGAAGGGCAAATTACCTTTGTATTTTCCATTCTTCCTTTTTAGCCTCCTCACAAAGTTTGCTTCTTCCTCGTTAGATTCATTATTTTGGTCAAAAACATCATTCTTCTCCTTTTTACTAACTTTGAAAGCTACTTCCCTTTTTGGAACTTTTTTAATCAAATTCTCTCATTTCAAAGGCAACAAGTGCTCTATACAATTGATCCATTGAAAACTTATCTTAATCTCTAGGTTTCCCAATTGGAGACACCTCAGAACTATTAGATTTTGGAAGAGATCTAAGTACCTTTTGTACCAGTGTTGCTTCTTAGAGTTATTTAGCAAGACCTCTAATGGTATTGAGTACATCTACGTAGAGCAGATAACTAGTGATATCTTCATCCTCTGACATCGTCATGTTTTCAAATTTGCCTCTGTAGCTCTGCGGCTTTGCTTGTGTAGCTTTAGTGTCTCTTTCATAGATACTTCTTTGCTTTTCCCATATACCTTTAGTAGTGCAACAGTGCATAACTTTCACAAATTCTGAATTTGCTAATCCAATCAAAATAGCTTTCTTTGCCTTACAATTGTTCTCGTATGCCTTAATCTCAATTGGATTAAGTGGCAGACCAATAGGAGTATACCATCTTTGACTGATTGCCACACCCCAAACTCTAAAGGACATAGGTGAGCATCCATCCTCAATTAGCATAAGTCATAGTTTCTTCCATTAATTCTAAGTGCCTTGTATGAGTTAAGATCTATCATGTCCCATCCCATGTCTTCCTCAAGTTGTTAGGCTTTCTTCTAAGGAACCTTGCTCTGATACTATATTGTTAAACACACCGGAATACTGAAAGGGGGGAGGGGGTGAATCGATATCCAATTACAAATTTAACCATTTTAGCTTCTTTAGAAACTTAAATTGTTCTTGTAGCATATCAGCAATAGTGAAAACAGAGCATTCAACACAGTTGCACAAGAGAACACTAGATTTACATAGAAAGCCCAACACAGGAAAAACCACAGTGAGAACCTTACAATATAGAAACAATATTACAACTTTGTTTTATGGCTGCAACCCAAGTAAGCAACAAATCCCTGAAATAAAAAGTTTATGGCTACACCAAAGGAAGTTCACTATTCACAGAGAATGATAACACTTACAAAAGGAGACTGCAACCTCTGAATATTATGAAAAATAGTTAAGCATCCACTGCTGTTAATCTTAAGATCTTAATAGAGAAAATCTTACAATGATAAATGTATCATGCTGTATATATATATTCTTACTGATTATGTATATATATTATATATATAATAATACTGATTATTTGTATGTTGCTGAGAGAAGACAATGCCACTGTTATTTATTGTCTTTCACAGCCCATACCGTTTAATATTAATATGTAAATTATGAGACAGACTGTGTAGAGTCATGACTCTACGTGGCTAAAGCCACGTCGAGCCATGCCTCTACACAGCCGTGTTGGCTGGCGCTGTTTCGAAAGAGTGCGGATGATATACGAATGTGTTTGGATAACCATTAGTTAATGGTTATCGTAACACATTAACAATGTGTTACGATAACCATTAACTAATGGTTATCGTATATGGTAGTGGCTGTGATTATAATGAAACCCAATAACACTTAATCGGTCGCATAAACATCGACTGTTATAAACAGCGATTACTAATTACATTTAATATTAATAATATTAATATTAGTAACATATAACATATATTAATAAATAATTATATATATATATAATAATAATATTAATATTAATAACATATCGCATGTATATATATATATGTTTATATTAATCAATTTGATGCTATAATTTAACACTCCCTCTTAGCGAGAGGAGATTAATATTCACAGAATGTGGATGTTATTGAAATCTTGTTAATATTTCCTTTAAACAACACATGAT
>MU224171.1:977903-992651 GCA_018584345.1 Thuja plicata | reverse complement strand
GGTCCGATTCCTCTTGATATTAATCGAGATTCTTCTTGAGTGCAATCATTCTTTAGCTGATCAAACTTGGGTAGGGAGGAACGTCCTGTTACACATTGAATAAATGATTCCCATGTGATGGGTAATCGTCTAAGGGCTATTAATGTTAGCTCCATGTCATCAACATTATTTCCAATGGTGGATAGTTGATCCCTTAGTTCTGAAATCCGAAGGAAGTAAGATGTAATGGTTTCCCCTTTATTCATTTTGAGATTTAGTAGTTGCTGTTTGAGGGTGAGCAATCTGCTTGTATTGTTAATCTCAAATGTTTCTTGGATGGTTTTGAATACTTCATAGGTAGTTCTGAGTCTGGCTATGGAGGGGAGAATATGATCTTTTACCGAATCAATTATAATCTTCTTGGCTTTGTTGTTACGTCTTTTCCAAGTTGCTTTTTCTGTTTCTTCTTCCGGCAAGCTTGTATTTTCTTCAACATAAGATTCTAATTCTAGTGCTTCAAGCAAGGTAAGAATTCGAATTTTCCATGAGAAGAAATTAGATGCTCCTTCAAGTTTGTCTTCTACTTTCATACTACAGGCCATTTTATTTTTTTATATATTAAAATAATTAGTAATATAAATTTTAGTCTCGAGAGATTTCCTTCTATTGAGGCTCTGATACCATGTTAATCTTAAGATCGTAATAGAGAAAATCTTACAATGATAAATGTATGATGCTGATATATATTCTTACTGATTATATATATATATTATATATATAATAATACTGATTATTAGTATGCTGCTGAGAGAAGACAATGCCACTGTTATTTATTATCTTTCACAGCCCATACCGTTTAATATTAATATGTAAATTATGAGACACGACTGTGTAGAGTCATGACTCTACGTGGCTAAAGCCACGTCGAGCCATGCCTCTACACAGCCGTGTAGGCTGGCGCTATTTCGAAAGAGTGCGGATGATATACGAATGTGTTTGGATAACCATTAGTTAATGGTTATCATAACACATTAACAATGTGTTACGATAACCATTAACTAATGGTTATCGTATATGGTAGTGGTTGTGATTATAATGAAACCTGATAACACTTAATCGGTCGCATAAACATCGACTGTTATAAATAGCGATTACTAATTACATTTAATATTAATAACATATCGCATGTATATATATATATATATATATATATATATATATATATATATATATATATATGTTTATATTAATCAATTCGATGCTATAATTTAACAACTGCAACACAATCATACTGTATGTCCCCAAATTGATAGAGATTAAATTAATTAATTATTTGGTCCCTATTTAAAAGAAATATTATTAAGGACCTTTAATTAATTAACGGGGGCCCCTTTTTATTAATTGTTGTCCGTAGGTGTCTACCAGGTCGACGTTCTTTTATAAACCCTCGGGAGTTTCTCCGAAGGGGTATTTATGCCCGATATGTAGGTAGTTGTGGGTATGCGATTTGAAACATTTTATTTGTATTGCGAATTCCAGTTGGAGTTCTGTTGTCCGCCATTTCAGAGGTGAAATATCCTCCCTATTTGGTTTGTTGTAGTTTCGGTGGTTCACAGCCACCCTAGTCTGCCGTTCGAAATATCATTTTGATATTTCAGTCTGTGCTCCAAATTTGTGAAGTCTTCTGTAGAAGACAAATTTGTAATAACCAGGGATATTTGATATTTGTCTGAGATTGCGGATATTTGATATCTGTCCGAGATCGTGGATCAGTGCGAAGTAATTTGAAGTGCTATCATTATTGAAGATTTACTGATTAATCTGAAGTGCCCTCACTGTGAAAGACAAATTCCTATTAATTGTCCAAATCTCCGTCTTGCATTTCCCTGTTCTGTGCATCTATTTCATCCATGGATATCATATCCATGTGAATTCGGTGTCAATACAAATTTGCAGGGAGGAAGGACTAGTGGTTTTATAGCTTAGATCACACACCAGTCCGAAGAGGTGATGGTACAATCCATCTCTTCAATTGTACGGGCAACTTAGCCCACCGATGGTGGATTCGATTGCGGTGGGCCAATATTCCTTGTCGTACGGGGTGGTTTGTTTAAATCAGCGGGACCATATGTGATTGTTTGGAAGGACCAACTTGGTCCGTACAAAATTGTGTTTGGCGTCAGTGTTTTTTAGAGCCGTACGGGTGAAACATATACCGGACACCTATTTTGTCAGCCGTACGTGGTAGCCTTTGATCTGTACGGGTTTGGGAGGAACCAAACGGAATCAAGTTTAGATGAGAGAGTGTGAGTCTGTACGCGGTGCTTGGAGGGAGTGCATGCGTCAAGATTGGCGACGAAGCATTACAGGTGAGCCTGTACGCTGTACTAGGATTGGCATCGGGACATTATAGTGGTATCAGAGCTGGTGATTCTGTTAGCCTGTTGGGAGAATAATGGCGCCGGGTGATGGAATGGAAGATGTATATGTAGATATGATAGTCTTGCTGAGGAAGCTAAGAAGTACAAAGCAACTTCACCAAACCGTAGCAAAAGGACAAAAGCAGATTGGTGAGACTCTATTGGGTGACATGTCATGCACACAACAGAACAATACAAGATCGATGATGTCGATTTCCCTTCGAGGATTGAGAAGTTGAAAATGCATCCACTCACCTTGGCTAGGTCACTGAAGAAAATCAAGCAGGATTGGGTTGATGGTATCTGGCAAACAAAAATATTTGTCAAGGACTACATAGACCTGCGGTTGGATACCCATCCTTCAAAGGTGATAGAATCTACGATATCAATCTCAGTCGGGAGATGAACAATGAGGTACTTAGCACTGTGAGCCCTACTAAGGATGAAGTTATGCCTACACTGCAATTGCAAGAGGATTTGGACACGATAGAGTCAGTAATTGTCCCTTCAAATATAATACATCCAAATTTCATAAAGGGTGAAGGAGATGAATGCACAAATTTCGTCGAACCAACACTCGACGATCATCTTGATGGAAATTTGGGTTCTATCGGTGATCCTTCAAATGAGCAGGCTCTACTAGTGGTTGATGAACTTCATGAAGATGCTATCGATGATTTCTTGCAAGAGCAACCATAGTTGGTTGAATATGGAATTTATCCTTCGGATGTGCAGGAGGCATGCATGATTAAAATCTCTTCATGTGAGGGGCTTCCTCATGGAAACAACAAGATCTACCTGAGCTATGAGATTCGTGAAAAGATTGATGAGCATGATGGCATGAAGGATTTGGATCAGAGAATCGATGTGATTGATAATCGGCAGCAGTGGGAGATCTCGGCCTGAAGGAGGATTCAACAGAAGGAGATCTCAGCCCAAAGGAAGGCTCAACAGAAGGAGATCTCAGCCCGGAGGAAGGCTCGGCCCGAAGGAGATCTTGGCCCGAAAGAGATCTCGGCCCGAAGGAGTGTTGGCATATCTGTTGTGGTGATGGTAAGTGTGCTTTGGTGAAGACAGTGATTTGATTACAGGATGATTAGATATTATATTGTCATTGATGTCCACTATTGACTTTGTGTTCTTAGTATGTTGTCAAGCATATTTGTGATGAATGATGAGTTTTAGTGAGTTTCAATGGTTGCTATATTTAGGGGAGACGTAGTTATGTCTCTGGATGTCAAATGCATGCCCGCTACTACTGAAGTAATTTTATGTGAGAGTTGTGATAGAATGAAATTTAACAGTACAACTGCTAGAACAATTAATGATAGGTGATAGATAATTTGATTGTCTTGTAAAATCTATGATATATCTTAGGGTGCAGTCATAGGATATGGTGATCAACAATGTTTAGATGCTACAGTTGCAATCGCAACTACTTTGAGTGATTAGTAAGAAGGATAAGTGATTGGTAAACAGAAACAATGTTATTCAACAGGTTAAGTGTTTATGTTCTTGAGCTACGGATGGCAGATCTTGTATTGGTGATCAGTATTCATGTGGTGGTGATTAATGATGGATGATTTATGATTTGATGACGTGTATTCATGATTGGAGGTGATGATTTGGCATCACATTGATCACTGTTATCATTTGAGAAGATTCTTGAGGAAGTTTAATTATATTGAAAACGTGTTTGACTATTTGGCTCAATTTTAGATGTAAATTGTTGAATCGGCCGACGCGGTCTTGGAAATATGTTTTGTGTATTTAATTTTGTTGTTTGGCTCATTGGATTTGAGTGGGATGCTTTGTAATTCCATTTTAGGGTTTGATCAAGGCGGTGGACTTAATAGTTCATTATATGATGGTTGAAGTTCAATACAGAGGTGTGTTGATTGTGTGTGTTGTGCATGTGCAGTGTAAAGTGTATGTTGCAATCAAGCCAAGGAAGAGTTAAGTATTCTCAGAAGAGATTGTGTGCTTCAGTGGATCTGATCAAGCAGAGCTAGTGCTATTTTGCAGACTATTGTTGCCGTTGTTCCCTAATAGTTACAACAGTTGAAATCCCCTAATAGGGTAGATCCTAATAGATATTTATTGTAAATCCTCTAACAAGGTGAGACATTAGCTTGTGTTTTTAAGTCCTCTGACAAGGCTACTCTTAACAGGGTAAAGGGTCTAACAGGCCTAAGGTAAATCCCTTAACCGGGTAGCACCTAACAGTGTTGTTGTAAGCTCCTAACAGGGTTAAGCTCATCACAGGGCGTACTTCAGAACAGTACATTATTTTAGTGGGTACTAATCCCCACCGTGGTTTTTTCCCTATTTGGGTTTCCACGAGATAAATCTGTGTCAAATTTGTGGATGATATTGGATGCTTAGGTTTTCATTTACTGCTATTAAGGTTAATCTTGTGAATGGTGATTAAAGTTTAAGTGGTTGTAAGGTAGGTTGATTTGGTAGATTACCGATTCACCCCCCATCTCAGTAATATGATCTCAGGTCCAACAATTGGTATCAGAGCTTTGGTCCTTTGAATTGGTGAAGCTTAACAGCTTGAGGTAAAGATCCAAGATGATGCGAAAAGAAGGTTCTAAATCAACAAGAGAGAACTAGTCCATATGGTGCGGTCGAATGAAGCTCTATCTTAAGGGCTTGGGTGATCAGTAATGGGATCATGTGGTAAATAGCTATACTGCCCCTCCAGGAACCCTAACTCTGGATCAGTTAAGGATTAAGCATGAACATTTTGCTACTATGGAAGCTATTCAAGTACTCTTTTAGATGCAGAGTATGTTGATATTAAAGACCTATGTACTGCTTATGAAATGTGGGAGAAGTTGAAAACTGTCTTTGGTTGAGATCCACATGTGCAGAAGGAAAAGGTTGATAGGTTAAGAGGAAAGTATGATTATATGAGAATGCAAGACAATGAGAACATTGACCTATACAGTCAAAGAATCAAAGAAGTTGTTGCTGCTATTCGAAGTGTTGTTGGTAATCTTCCTAAGGAGGATGTGGTAAGCAAAATGCTAAGAACTTTATTTCCTCAGTATGCTATTAGGGTTTAGCTATTCAAGAGCTTTGATCTTTAGGTACTTTTAGTGTTACTCTAGATGCATTAATAGGGAAATTAACTGGATTTGAGTTAACTAACTATGATAATAGCATGCCTAAAGTTGAAGCTGCTTTCAAATCATCATTGACTCTTGTACCATCTAGGAAAGGAAAGGAAAGAAGATGTCTAACAGTTCTTCAGAATGTCATTCTAATGATTATGAATCTATCTTGTCTGAAGAAAGAGATCAGGAGGATCTTGAAGCCTTGACTACTAGAAGTCTACCTAGAGGAAAAGGTAAATACAAGGGTAAGTTGCATTTGAACTTTGCTTTTAACAAAATTGTTCATATTGCATCTAGATGTCCTGACAATGACAGGAAGGAGAAACCAAGAAGATTCAAGGATAGGAAAAAGAAAGCTTGTTTCTTAGCCGAGGAAGGTGTTACCGATGAGGAATTTGATAGAAGAGATAGAGAATAAGTTGTGTTTGTTGCAGTAAAAGGAAGACCCTTCAGAAGAAGGTGAGAGAGTGTTAGTTTCTAACATGAATCACAGTGGTAATTGGATTATTGACAGTGGATGCACTTATCACATGACTGGTGATAAAAACGAGTTCGTAAAGTTGGAAGTATGTGATGGAGGCTCGGTAAGATTTGGAAATGATGCTCATCACATGACTGCGAAAAGAAAAGAATAATAATAAGAGAAAATGAAACAAAGTTCGTCCATCTCCAGCTTTGTATAACATAAACAGAGGAAAGATCATCTTTTAAACCACATACATCTTCACTATACAAATATAACCAAATGCATGATTTAACTATTTATTTGATGAACCCAATTACATAAACGCAATGACATAAAGTCCCAGATATGACAACACAAATTTCTGTACTCTTATATTTATGTAATCGGACTAAAGATCAAAGTCTTCGTATTTACAGATAAAATCCAAAATGAGTATTCTATTTTCTTTCTATTCCTTTCCCCCTTAAGAAAAACAAAACGTATGCTTTTATAGCATCGATAACTACCTACTACAGCGACTGTTACAAAAAAGAACGAAATTGTATTCCGTTTCCGTTACTGTGAAATATTTGGTAACAGTTAATCCAAAGTTGGGTCCACGCCCACTTGCCATAGGTTTAGAAGCTCTTGCATGAAGTCGACGACCTCTTCATCTTTCATTTCGGATAGGATAAAACCAAATTCAACGCGATCTCTCTTGGCTCCTAGTTCAAACACATCACTTTTGTGGCGAGCATAGCTTGTCCTCAGATCCCGGGCAGCGGTCATCATACTAGAGATGATATCAAAATGCTCCATCTCTGCTTCTGTGAGGTCGGGCTGGGACACTGGCTTAGGTTCTTCATTATTGTATCCTTCTCTAACAAGTAATCCCATCTTGATAGTGTCGTACGATAGCTAGCGCAACCTGCATGGATGTTTCAGATGACGAGGTAACAAAAGGAGTGAGTCTGCAACCTATTTATAATCATTTCTCATAAACATCCCACAACATGTCAGCATTTATTCCTCGTGGCAGATGAGAAGTTCGAAATCCCATACGTCCCATCTCGCAACAAGGCAAGTCTTACATCAACCTTTAATGCATATACCGTTGCAAGACTACGATCAAGATTATATCATAAAATGCGCTATAAGCCCATCATGACAAGTCCTTGAAAGTCCCTCTATCGGGCTATTGTCCGCCTTCCAATGTTTCGAAGCTCAAGTCAGGGTTTTTTGATTTCCAGAAAGGGGCGATTAAGTGATTGCGTCGCAGGATTAGGTGAGGACGAAACCTTATGTAGCTATTGTCAACGTTTGTGAGTTCGTTGATAGCTACGAGTAAGCGACATAGTCACTTGCAGGGTTTGCAAAGGTGGCAACCAGGCAACATAAATGGGAAATTGAAAAAGGAAGGGGTATATGCAATTTTGTTGCTAACACTTTTATACACATTTTGGGGCTTAGATCTTGTCAAGGCCGACTGCAATTTCAAATCATGGAAGAAAATCCGCTATTGAGCTCCGAGCTAATTTTAGGCACAAAACACTAGGACAAGGTCGATCAGGTCGACCTAGTCTAGGTAAAATTACCTCAAAATCTCCTGGGATGTCGGGGAGTGTGCTAAGAAGTTGTGGTTAAAATCACAGCCTGCCAGGATTAGGGCCAATCCCGAAATCCGAAAATGAATGCATAGGTCCTAGGTGGAAAATGAATTATGTGATTGGATGGAAAAATTGATATTCAGGACAAGAGATTAGAATTAGCTAGCACTCAGAGACTTGACATTGGGGTTGAGCAAAAGTCTTGGGCAAATTACCAAAGAAGGATATAACAAGGCAATTAATGCATCCTTAAGAGAGATGATAGCTTGGTCTCAACCCAAATGGAATAAAAAAGCTCGATCAATGACAACATATTGGGATGGCTAATAATGCATCAACTTTTAGCTTTCAAGGAATGGCTAGGTAAGGTGCGTATTGCAGATGATTTTATCATTGTGTGTGAAAGAGGAAATAGGTAACTTGCAAATGTGCAATGGCTAGAGAGTTTTGGGGTTGGTTAGTTGAGTTCAATTTCCTTTTCACTGACTCAATAAGGACCTCTTCTAGGGGATTGTTCAATGATTAGGAATTACTACAAGGTCTACAATCCACAATATGGCTGGAAACATTCAATTTATTTGACAATATGCAAATCTTTTTTTAAGGGAGATGCGTCCTTGGTCAATAAGGGGAATGTCACTTTGTAGGTAAGAGTTGGACTTGATTATGCAAGCTAGGTTTGAGTAGTTTAAAAGGGACGTAAACTCTTTGCTTGTGGATGTCATGTCCCCTTTCTAGAGTGGACATCAGAGATGGAGGAGTTGGCCTATCATTGGAGTCTCGTAGGCTAGCAGAGATGGATAGTGTAACAACTCATTTATTAATTTAAAAAAAAAACTAGAACAAGAAACTAAGTTGAGAAACAAAAAACAGCAGTTATTTTTTTTTATTTAAAAAGAAAACAGGAAAGCATCAAACGATTAAATCTTTTCATAACAAGTATCTACTTACTAATTAACAACTTACTTCCGAATACAAGTTTAAGTAATTATCTAGTTTTCAATTCTATAAAAGCAAGTTCGTTTAACATATGAGCATAAACAAGGTATGGGAGTACATACATTACATCTCATTGCTGAGGTGAAAGCTGGATCAAGAAGCTGGAAAAGACGCTGAAAACTCAGGAAGGAAAAAGATATCATCAGGGCGTTTATCCACCCAACCATGGATCTACTGATCCCACCCTGCACACTCCACTGAGTGGCCCGGCCCTCCGCGAGTAGGAGCATGGTCATAGTAAATCTCGGAACTGGTGTAAGGTTCCTACAAACAAAATCGGCCAACCCTATAGCTTCTGCTAACTTGGTTGACTCCTGACCTAGTCTGTATCTGGTTCCTTAACTGACTGGTACTAGTGTCAATTGATAACACCCCTCGGCCAAGGTTTGATCTTACATGATTACCATGTAAGCTAGTCATCACCCTAATCCGTTTACTACGTTTATCAGTGTTTTCTTTTACTGAATTTATCCTTCTGTCCTTAACCCAAGACCTAGGACAGCCGTCTATAGATGGTGGTAGGGAACAACTAGCTAAGCGTAGAACCTCGCTGTTCTAGCAAACTCTCAAGACAGAATACTGGAAGGAATGTTACAGAATCGGAAGAAAATATCCTAATTTCTTAATTTTCCGAAGAAAGGAAAGACAATAGTAACTTCCGCAAAATGGAAGAACAGTAAAGGTATACATCAACCGCGGTCATTTTGTGAATCTTTCTTACTAGGTTCAGAAGTTGGTAACATCTTATTTCATTTCCAAATTAGGAAGAAAGGATTGATACTTTGCGGAGTTCAAAGAAGCTGCATCATACTGACGAGTTTGGTGTGGGAGGAAATGACATATTATAATCCTTCTGATCTCTAAGAAAATAAGAGTTCAGAGTCGGAAGGAGTTGGCATCTTATGCAATCCTAGTCTTAAAGAAATAGCCGATACATATATGGAGAATTAAGAATTTAAAATTAAGAAGAGGACGGCATCTTAGTAACTCCCTCACATTAAAAGAAAGATCAACACCTATCTGCAGATTACAGAATTCAAGAAACGACCTTCAACTTCATTTCCTAATATTTGAGAAAGGTCGACACTTACATGTAGAGTCCAAAGATTAAGAAAACGACATTCAATTACATTTCCAAACAATGGAAGAAGCCGACGCTAAAATGCAGAGAGCAAGAATAAAGATACGACATTCAGCTCTTTTCCAAGAATGAAGAAGTCGACTTTATTATGCAGAGTCGAAAGAATAAGATGCGGCATTCATTTACATTTCTAACAATGGAAGAAGCCGACACTAATAAGCAGAGAACAAGAGTAAAGAAACGACATTCAACTCTTTTCCACACAATGAAAGAAATCGACTTTATTATGTAGAGTCGAAAGAATAAGATGCGGCATTCATTTACATTTCTAACAATGGAAGAAGCCGACACTAATAAGCAGAGAACAAGAGTAAAGAAAACGACATTCAACAGACACGCAGCATGAATGCAGAAGAAGACTATCGAAGAAGAGGGAGGAGCGGTCATGCTTCTGTATAGTGGAGGCCTCTACTGTATTCCGCGTCTGCTCTCTTCTTACACAACACCGCTCTCCTACCTACGTCCAGCTCTCCCCGTAATACTCCCTCCCTTCCCCTCCAAGAAGACTAGCCTCTTCATTCACTTCACCCGACGGTTTCCTAACAACTACCACGCGAGCTGGGATGACTCAGCTCCCACTCCGCCACCTTGCATTCTCCACTCCCGGTGTTCCACCAGATGTTCTTCGTTTCTCTTTTAAAAAAAAAAAAGAACAACCCGTAAAGGAAGGAAGTGCCGCGAAGAGTGAAAGACAAAAAAGAATCACATGGAAAAATAGAACCCATGGCACCTAAGGTTGGTGAAAGATAACAAGAATAAAAACATATAAAGGTTCAACAAGAATTACTAAGTTCGGTTGATTAACAACAACAACCACAACAAAGAAACCATCTAATGATGACTCCAAGACCAAAGGTGTTGAAGCGAGAGGATGGTCCAATCGGCAAGGGACTAGAAATGTCACAATTATGTGGTAATAAAAGTGTCATTAAAAACTCTAGACAAAAGCTCTATGCTATAACGACAACTGGGGTCTTGACTAACCGGTTTGATCCTCACTCACAGTGCTAGAGGGTCAACGGCATCCGTTCTTCGTTTACTACGAACATGCTCTTACTCTTTCCCGATGATACCTTTTCCTTTTTCGGCCAGTTGATCCTGCACCCACTTGCAAAACAATTTGTAGTTAATGACTTGTCACAACAATTACTTATAACCAATAAATCAAAGTGTAAGAAGGAGGATATAATTAAATCTAATGTCCCAATTTGATTATCAGTTCTATCTAGAAATTCTTGCACTAACCAATTCATCTTTTAGTAACTAGGCTTTTCACATCTGGCTTATCATAACAACTGTTAATTTAAGCGCCTAACCAAAAGTACATACCATACCCAAAACCATATACCATTTAGGGCAAAATTGTAAAACCATATACCATTTAGGCACAATTGCAAAAACATAAACCATTTAGGGCATAATTGCAAAACCATAAACCATTTAGGGCAAAATTGTAAAACCATATACCATTTAGGGCACAATTGTAAAACCATAAACCATTTAGGCACAATTGCAAAACCAGTGGATGTTACAGATAGGGACTCATTCAGTGCATACAGTGGCCGGGCTTGGCTTTACAGGCAGTTTTGGGAGCCAGTTGGGTGCAGTTCCTTGATTTTAAGGGGTCTCCCTACTTTTTAGGAGGATGTGGCAGTGTCCAGATGTGAGGCATCACGAGACCATTCCATGGTTTCAGTTTCAAGATGACAGGGTGTGTTCCCTAGTTTCTAGGAGCATCCCTAGATTTTAATGATGGGACTGCTAGTTGACCCATCTTGTTCAGCATCAGTCACAGACAGGTGGCATCGTTAGACACATGTTTATTTGGTTGGTTTTGGCTATCAGAGGCAAAAAGGGAAATATTTTAATATATTTAAATATTTCCTATGACAGTGATTAAATAATTTATAATGAGGCTATTTTAATAGCCATTTTGGAGTAATAAGGGAATAATTGCTTCATTTGGTCAGGGATGCCTTCGTGTGATAGCTCGTTTGAAAGGTCTCGAATTATTATAAAATATGTTCACTATCTGGAGACCTTTTGGTGTCTTGAGCTATAACTTTTTTAATAAAGTATTGGTTTCCTATAGCATGGACACCTTTAATTGGGAAAATATTATTTTATTATAAAGTGTTAAGTGTAATTCTCCTTTAGGGTTCGAATTGCCTTGAGAGAAGTTATAAAGAGATGGAAGCTCATTTGCTCATTACCTTTTGACATTTTTTGAAACTTCTGAATCGTGGAATTGCTCTAGAGGGCGATTTGTGGCTTGGGACGAAATCCTCAAGTCTGGACTGTTGGGACGCAAACCTCAGCAAGTCTTTGGTGATTGGATTGGTATTTCATTGCATTTGGATTGACAAAGGAAGTGATCGATTTGGTATCAACATTACATCTTTTGGAGAGTCATTTTCAGCCTGGCGGCCAGCTTCTTAGCTTTAGGTATTTCATTCCAGCAGCCCACGTGGTGTTTAGAGGAAACCCTTTTGTCATTATCGGGCGACATAGCATTCACTGAGGCATTAGTAGATTTATTGCAGAATTTTCTTCAGATTTGGGGCACACACCAAGCATTCCCATATAGCTGGTGTTTATTCATGTCATGGACAATATTGTATGTTTGTTCGGATCTTTTCTTGAAGCTAATATATCAGATTGTTGGACAATCCAGGTATGTGCTATTTCAAAATTCAGTATTAATAAGAATTGCAGCATGGGTTTACATTTCATAAATGCTATTTATTTTCCATTTGTGGTGTAATTGTTTTATTTTCAAAAAATTCCAAAAAACTAAAAAACACAAGGAAAAGACAAAGAAATCAGAATTCAGCCAAGACCATTCAGAGATACCAAACATTAGTCAAAGATTCAAATTCTGAAATATACAGTAAATTCCTAGGTCACCGGGATTGGGGATCTTTCAAGACAATTCAGAGATACCAAATGTTAGTCAAAGATTCAAATTGAAATATACAGTAAATTCCAAGGTCACCGGGATTGGGATCTTTCAGTGGTATCAGAGCCTACATCCTGCCAGCCTGTAGGGTTTGTGGGATTCTGTCACAGAGGACTGCAGAAAAAGTTATAATAATTCACTCCAGCACCTGGGTAGTTGATAAAAAGTTTGGATAAATCATTCCAGCATTTGGGTATTTGATAAAAGGTTTTGATAATTCATATCAGTAACTGGGTAGTTGTTAGCCTACACACTTATGCTTTCAGTTGACAGCTGGTAAGACAATAATGACCAAATAGAAAGACCGACATATTAAAAGAAATCAACAAATGAATGGCTTGGTTAGAGAAATGAAGATTTTTGTCCAAGTGTTTAGTGAATATCAATCAGGCATGTCAACGCTGATTGAGAAATGGGCAATGAAAGAAAACAAGATGACAAAAACAGGGCAAACCCAAGTGGGACAAGAAATCACCTGTGATGATGCACATGAAAAAGTTATAAACAGGACTAAAACACATGTAGCCAGCATTGATTTGGGTGGAATAGCAAGGAATACAGAGGGTCAAGTTGATTTTGGTGAGTTTGCATAGAAGAGTAATCCAGATACAGGTATTTCAGAGGCATTGCGCGATGACAATTCATGTTATGATGAGTCTGATTTCTTAGACCAGACCAAATAAATCATAGCAGTGTGTACTCATAGTGGCACTGAATTCCAGGATCGTGATTCGGTTGTATGTGCGGACACATGGGGAGCTGATGAGAGTGAGCATAGTGTGGTGACAACAATTTCATCATTGACTGAGGAGGTGGTCTCAGAGGTACAGAGTTGCAGTACTATAGATGAGGATGCATGAATTAGTGAATGCATACTGGATACCCCTTGCAAAGATGTATAGAACTCAGACACAATATCCTACCATAGTGCAGATCCAGAGGTAGTACACATGCCTAAGAATTATCATTTTCAGACCCTTGATTGCTTGATTAGACAACTCAGGGTTGATGACAGGAGGGTAGACACAGTGGTTGAGCACTTTGATGCCACTCGACGGATGTTATCTACGCTCAGTTGGAGCGCTCTCTTGACTGATTAGCAGGATAGTAGAGGATTTTCCGTGGTAGAATTCCATGCTCTTCATGAGGCTATGGTGACATTGAAGCATGATTATTTGGAGTTAGTTGCTGATCAGAGTTATCTTCTAGAGAAGGATTGCATCTGCTACGATGCCCTGATGCGGAAGGAGGAAGTTGACGGGCTCACCCATTAGCTTGAGGAGATGAGTGAGTCGTTGGAGTATGCCCAGGCAGCCCTTCGGGAGGCGAACCTACAGTTAGAGGAGCTTACCGATAGACTGTGAGTGGCAGAGTCATCATCAGAGGCGGTTACAGTGCAAAGTTTCCCAGTGACACTAGTGGACTCACCAGAGAGTTGTGTGATGGTTTCCGATAACATCCCTACAACATCTTCACAAGAGACCAGCAAAGTGTCCTTGGAGTGGGAATACAGTGCTCATGTTGATTTGTTCCCTCCTCTAGTGAGCAAATCTACTATTACACCACCTACAGTTGACCATGGACACCAGTTTATCTCACAGCAAAATCAGGGTGGTCAGTTGTCGCCTATGAAAGGTCCTTGTTTGGACTTCGGAGATCAGATGTATGAATTATACCCAGATTCGTGCGATGAGACTAGTGGGAGTGACGGTAAGCTTATTGGGCAAGATTTTGACACAAAGCCGTTGAGGAGCCTGTTGTACTTCATCTTGACTGCACAGTGATGAATGCATATCACTCCTCATTTAGACCGTTGGGTGATGATGATATGATTCATCGATATGAGTTGGTCGGACAGAGTTATGCCATAGAGCCATTGAGGGAGCCTACGGGAGTCCATCTTGATTGCACCATGAGGAGTACACTCTACTTCTCATTTAGTCCAATGGTAGACGATTGGGTGGTACATAGGTGCGAGTTGGCTCCAAATTTCTACTATCCATTGTGCGGTAGTGCACTTCCATCTTCAGAGGATAGAGTTATTGATAGCAGGGATCTAACCCAGTAGTTTGG
>MU224171.1:958653-975406 GCA_018584345.1 Thuja plicata | reverse complement strand
TTTGGAGAGAGTCATTTTCAGCCTGGCGGCCAGCTTATTGGCTTTAGGCATTTCATTCCAGCAGCTCACGTGGGGTTTAGAGGAAGCCCTTTTCTCATTATTGGGCGGCATAGCATTCATTGAGGCACTGGTGGATTTATTACAGCATTTTATTCAGATTTGGGGCACACACCAAGCATTCCCATATAGCTGGTGTTTATTCGTGTCATGGACAATATTGTATGTTTGTTCTGATCTTTCCTTGAAGCTAATATATCAGATTGCTGGATAATCCGGGTATGTGCTATTTCAGAATTCAGTAATAATAAGAATTGCAGCATGTGTTTACATTTCATAAATGCTATTTATTTTCCATTTGTGGTGTAATTGTTTTATTTTCAAAAAACTCCAAAAAACTAAAAAACACAAGGAAAAGACAAAGAAGTCAGAATTCAGCCAAGACCATTCAGAGATACCAAACGTTAGTCAAAGATTCAAATTCTGAAATATTCAGTAAATTCCAAGGTCACCGGGATTGGGGAGCTTTCAGTGGACATTCTGCGCTAGGGGCCTTCTTTCCTTTCCTACATAGGCAGTGATTTTCCATGTAATCAATAATTCTTAGCTGATTAAGTCATTTGTTTTCTGGAGTAATGCTAGACATATTTCTTCAAAATAAAAAGGAACACACTTTCTACAAACACGAGCAACAAAATAAAAAATGATCATTTGCAAATCAGGAATCAAGAAAACAGGTTTGAGGAGTTTGCCCTTTTACTATGAACAAATTCTAATGATTTCAAAAAACCCTTAAGAGTCTATGTAGCATTTACAACTTTACACTCGTTGCTTTTGTTGTAACATGAGAAAAACAACTCTGAGGATATTTCAATATCCTAAAACCTTTGTCTTTTACCTAGAAATTAAAATGGACTATATAAGCAGCAGAAAATTCAATTTCAAATGTTTTTGTATTTATTTGAGATTTAAAAATTAAATGGTAAATATATAAATTTTTAATGATATTAGATAACTGCTAACAAACCATTACATGTGACATGCTTGAATCCAATAATCTTTCCAGAATCTGATTTATTGCATTTTTTTTATAGTATCCAAACCCAAGAAGAAAGTGAAAGACTCAAGTGATCACATCAATTATGGGAGTGTCAAAGAGAAAATCTTAACTGCTACTGCAAAGAGGCAGAAATTAGAGGAGCAGGTGTCCAAGTTATTGAAGCTGCAAAAGAATGTATTGGCATATGCATATCCTTGTACTTCATAAACCATTGTTGTTTTAGAAGTTACAGAAGTTAGTCTCTAAGAATGAATAAAAATGTAGAGGATATTATTTCCATGGTAAATTATTGATGGTTTGACATTAAAAATTTTCTGGCATATTCACAGAAAAATATATCAGAAATTGTAAAGTCTAGTCCAAAGAAGAGTCAATCAGAAAAGAGATCTATTTGCTCTTCATATTGCTTGATTATATCAGATTCTACAGATTCTGATACAGACCTGTCAGAAATTCCAGGTGTAACCAAACTAAACAAGGATGGCATAAACCCAGATGGTTTTTCTCAAAATTCAGAAAATTTAAAAGAAGAAAACTGTGTCACTGAGTTGAATCATTCAGTGGCCGAGTCAAAAGATTCACATTTAGAAGTGGATAAGCAGACAGACTGTCAACTGAGAGAGATGGATGGCTCAAAGGAGAAGGAAGCTGTAGAGTTGCAACTAGAAGTTGAGAAACAGGATAGCTGTATATCTAAAGACACAGATGATTTACAAATGAAGGGAGATGTAGAATCGCAACAAGAAATTGAGAACCATACTGGCCATCTTCTTATGGACACGCCTGACTCACAAATTAGGGAAGATGTAAAAATTCAAAGTGATTTGTTGTGTACGAGCCGAAATGCTGATTTCCCGGCAAGTGTGCAAGAAGGAAACAATGAAGATGATGAAATGTCGTATCTGTGGAGACAAATGCTTACATCTTTTGAGTGTTCAAAGGTATGTTTTTTCCTTCTCAATGTTTGATTGATATTTAATATTTATGTTTAACAGAAAAATTCTGAAATACATATATGCACTACAATCAACATTCCTATATGTAAAATTGATTCATATCTCATACATGATCTTAAAATACAAGTCAAGGTCAATGGAAAACTGAACTATTCACAACTCTAATCACAATGGAAAAAGCTACCATCTTTAGTTTATATGAACATGCCAGCTGCCATTGGCTCTCTCGCTAAAGGAAAGTGAAGGTCTGTGATAGATGACATTATTATGTGTGTTTACAGGAGAGAGAGACCCGTCAATAAAGAAATTGCCACTAGCTCTATGTGCTTTACTTTTGTTGTTTCAGTCAGGTTACCAAAACTCTCCAAGCCTAGACATCATTAATTGTTGCTAAATCTTAATGTTGAGCTTGTGTCAAAATCAATTGCATCCTACATTTTTGAACAGCAAAGGGTACCTCTAAATGGGTAATTTTTACAGGAGAGAGAGACCAATCAATAAAGAAATTGCCACTAGCTGTATGTGCTTTACTTTTGTTGTTTCAGTCAGGTTACCAAAACTCTCCAAGCCTAGACATCATTAATTCTTGCTAAATCTTAATGTTGAGCTCGTGTCAAAATCAATTGCATCCTACATTTTTGAACAGCAAAGGGTACCTCTAAATGGGTAATTTTTACATCTTTTGGACATGTAGAGAAGTGAGGTATAGAAAATCCACTAGGATTGCATGCGATAACAACTAGCAATGGGCTAATGTGGAAATAGAAATTTTGGTCATGAAATGGAACAATGTAACATTTCATCATAATAAATGCACTAAAAATATAGGGCTCTCTTTCAACTGTCTATGCTTGCTGCATTTTGCCGCCTAAGGTCAAGCTGTCTTCCATGGTTGGTAGGGCTTTGGCAAAGCTGCTCTGCCCCACTGTCATTGCTACCTGGGTGCACAATTATTGATGAACTTCTGGTGAAGCTGCTACCGAAGGCCGTGTGCCATAATGTACTTGGTTTGAGCAAATTGTCTCGCCTGATGATTGTGTATGCCTTTGTTCCCTAGCTAGACTCCACACCAATGATCAAGGTAACCATGGAAAATGTCATCCACTACAGTGACACATTAACAGAACATGCCCTGGTTAGTTGATTCAATTAGCTTTGGTTGAGCCCTACTACCTTGGAAAAATGGATTTATTAGGGGTCTAAAATATATGCATAAGAAATATTGGTGTGTGGTCATGGGTACTTCAAAGTTTTTTTTGAATCCAAAGGGGAGCCTGATGTAATTTGTCAAGGTGGCCCCTAGTTTATGGGCTCTAGTGTTTTGTTCCTGAAATTTTGGTCAGCTTATTTTAATCGACAAATGATGTGCTCGAGAAAGTCCTAGTTTGGGGTAGGCTTCCTTTTCTTACATTGCAACTTTGGATTGAACCTTCTCTACCTTATTGGCAGTGAAATTGGACAATTTCTTGTTTGATGTATCCAAGTTACCCTGTCCCCTATTTAAAAAATAGTCGTACCTGTTCCCGTACCCAAAGTACCCTAGTACCGCCATCCCCGTGCAACCTTTATTTATTCCTTTTAATACACTTTCTCCTAGGCACACTCTTGTTTCGTCAATGTGGGATAAAAAAAATAACATTGCTTTTCTCCTATTTTCTTGCGGCCCCTATTTTTTGCGGCTCCTATTTTTCTGCGAGTGTTTATTTAATATATTTCCCCATTTACCTTTTATATCTCCAATGTACTATAAAATGAAAGGGGAGCATTTAATTTATATTTCCCACAAACTATAGACTTTGCATCAATAAAGTTAAATAATTAAATTTAACTTTATTAATGCATGATAAATTATATCGATCATAAATAATTGATTTTTTTGATATAAAACAATTTATCATCATCCCCTCTGCCACTGGATGTCCAAAAATATCCATATTGGCTTACTATAAATAGTAAGTATTCCCAAAACTGCCCCAGATCACATCAGAATGAACTGCAACCAAAATGGCCTAGGCCAAAAGGCCTCTAAGTCCCTTTTATGTCCTGGTTAGCCTACGGGACCATGGGGAAATAGGATAATGACAAACTCATACAACTTGTGTTAGAAAGGGGACATTACAAGCATACAAAGAAATATTTGTAGAGAAGTCTGACCTTAATATTAAACAAAAATTATTGGTAGTACTTATCACACTTGAACAACAACAACAGGAACCAAAGTATCTGCTATCTAAATGTTGAGAGACCACGTAGGGACTTCTAGCAAAGCACAATTCTGAACATTCATACGGAAGCACACTTTAACTCACTTCGTTCACCATGGCCTCCAGATAACTCTATTATTCCCTTGACAGAGAATTATCTCCTTGAATCTTTCCTGTTATTCTACTGTGTATCAGCAGTGCTTCAGGATGGATATCCAAAGATGAATCCATTATTCTAATATCCATAGCTCCTTGCCATTCAAGAGAAGCAACTCTGCCCTCCAGAGTCCAGTCCCTCGTGATGTCAAAGAAATGAATGATTAAGCCACTTGATGGCTAGAATCCTCATGCAAGGACTAAGTCCTAGACACTAGATGGAGAGCCCAATATGTTGTATGCACTCTCAGTAGCAAGCTTGATGTCTTGGAAGCACAAACCAAACCATGCGCAGGTACTAGCACACTTGTAGTATGCAAATTAATAAGTTATTTGCCAACACTCAAGTAATACCACGAAGATTGTTTTATTATGCACAGTGTTGGGAATATTATAAATGCTATTAACTAGATGTCCACAGATTCCCAATAATAATACAGTCAGACCACATGTAATCCAAACGCCTCAGAAATATTATTTCTCCAGCACGATAGGAGTTGCCTCTTTTGACAAGATTATATTGATGTTGATAAGAAATAATTCAATTGCCGAACATTAGGAAATCATTGAAAGTTTTTGCTAAAGTATTAGAGAGGAGTGGTAATAAAGGCACGCGACTATTAGGAATATAATAATCTCCACCCTAAAGTTTATGCATAATATCTAGCTGGTGTTAAATAGAAATCATCACAGGTTCATAAATTTCATGCCAAACTTCCAGCCCCAAACACATGGCATATAATTTCGTTAAATATTTCTTTGAGCTGTTTACCTTGTAATATTCAAATTCACGCCAGCTATATAATCAAAAATCGTTGGGAGTAGAGACAGTCATCGCTCACTTTAATCATTCAACAAAAGACAATATTATTCAGAATTTAATCTTATTTTCAAATATAAAAATACCTCTGGTAATTGCAAAATTTGTCTTCACAGGAATACTTCACAAATCTGGCACAAGTGTGAACTCCATAACGAATCCACTCTCAGAAAGAAGATCCGGGGTTTCGTCCAACTCTTCGATCAATCTGCTGAAGGTTTGCGTCCTTAGAGATCTAACCAAAACAATGCATCAATTTCATAATAATTTGAACATATCAGATGAATGGAAAACACCTCCATTTATAACAATTTGTTGAAGCTTCTGGAATGGCATAGCTTCTGCAATAAGATGGACGAATTATTATTAAATAAAGTGACTTCTAATAATATTCTATAATTTTAATTTTAGTCACTTATTAATTGAGTCAATTAAAATAAAGTCATCCCTTTTGATATTTAGTTTTTTGGATAACTTTAAAATAATTAATTTAATTGATTTACTTTGCCAAAATTGGGAACATTACACAAGTAGACTGAGACGACATATGGGACTTAGGAGGAAAAGAGGGCTCGATAAAAACTTTCTAGCCACTAGAGAGTGGAAGTCCTTATTGGACCTCAAATGCAGGTTGATGGGTGCTATCCATGCTTTCAGATGTTGCCTTCTGGATGATTGATTTTATGATCCACCTTAGCCTGGGAAAAGTGTATAATTGGGCATGAGGGCTATCCAAAAGGATACATGACTTTTTGTAATTAAGGTGTAAACATTTTATATGATGCAACATGCCATTGTGTTACTTCTTGATGCTATTCATATGCAAGTACCGTCGGATCGATGGGGGTGACTATAGCCAACAGGACTCCTGGAACTAGGGTGGCCAACAATATTCTATTGGGTACATTTCCTATAGGCCCTTGGACTTCACTAGAGTGTTGAGCTTATCTTCCATGTGAAGTTACATGGGGAAACCCACCAAGGAAAGTCCACAACACAAGGCGTCTCTCATTGTGCGGGTGTGCAAGCATGATTTGACGCGGGTGTTGCGAGACAACATATGAGCCTGAAGGGATAATAGAGGGCTCAAGAAAAATTTGGCCATGGAAAAGTGGCAGTGCTTATTGGACCTCAAATGCAAGTTGATGGGTGCTAGACATGGACGATTGACTTTATGATCCACCTTAGCCTAGGCAAAGTGTATAATTGGGCAAGAGGGCTATTCCAAATGATACATTACTTGTAATTAAGGCTTAAAGCCTTTTATATGACCCAACATGCCAATGTGTTACTTCTTGATGCTATTCATAGGTAGGTATTGCCGGATGGATGGAGCTAACTATATCCAGTAGGACACCTAGAACCAAGGTGGCCAACAAAATTCTATTGGGTTCATTTGGGAATTTAGGTGGCTAGAAAGGAGGTTGTTCCACCTATAGTGCTACCCCTAAAGAAAAGGAAGTGCCAAGCAAAAAGTGGTAGGTGTGAGGTGATTGCAGTATCCTCATCTATCAAGGATGCCACCCCCGGGAATCCCAAGCACATTCGTTCATGTTCAGAGGATGATTCCTTAGCGGCCTACTCAATGCTAGTACAACCACCACCTCTAGCGCAGACTTCCATTGTGAGTGTTGCACTCTCACTTGCCATACTCTTGCCAATGAGATTTTCTTTATGTGCTAACACGGTTCTAGTTGCCATTGTTGCAGAAGGGACACTGGTTATAGTGTTGTCAACAATTGTCGCCAAAGTACCTCAATTTGTTGCATGTCACCAAATTTTGAGGAGGGATAGAGCCACATGGGTTGACACTTAGCTAAGCAAATACAAAGTGTTCCAACGCCTTCACTAGCGCCACCATCAAGTATTTTGGAGAACTTGGATTCCCTAGTAGTTGAGACAGATAAAGAAAAGTAGTTGGCAATTGAAGCAAGGGAAGTCGAGCAATTGACAGTTGAAGAAAGGGAAAAGGAACCATTGGCACCTACCAGTGAGGCAGAGTAGAGTATAATAGCAATGGTGATAGTTTTCCCAAGGGAGCCGTTAGTGGATACCACAGCTAAGTTACCAGGGGAGCTTTCAAAGTGAGTCCGAAAGGGTATTGCTACGAAGCATCTAAGAATCCTGAGCGTGAGGAATCAGATGACTTATCTAGTGAGGAAAAGACATAGGGAGTAACCATACAAATTTCTAGGCCAAATCCCAATGATGTACTTGGCATTGTCCAACAATACTTGGCAGAATTAGAGGATATAGTATTGGTTATGAATGAAGTGGCAAAGTTGTCTTATCAACTAGATATTGGTCTTGCCCCCTTAGTGGTTATCGAGTCAGAGAAGATTCTTGCATTCATGCAAATGGAGTATGAGGTGGGATTCTTTCATTGTTTTGTATCTCAGGGATGGCCCACTCTAGAGACACTTGCCATGATGACAGCTTGGTGCCCACCTAGACCCACCATAGTAGGTTGGCATGGTCGTGTGCTCATTGCACTCCATGACATGGAGGCCTATTAGGACATTTTCTACTGAATGGTGAGGGTAGCAACTTCTTTGAAGAAGCATGTATGACCAAAGAAAGTGCATTCTGATAGGCAGAGGGAGCTAGGGGTGAATTGTCTACCCATATCACCAAACTTCAGAAGAAGCTCCAACAATAGATGCAACTCACTACCATTGAGCGTGAGCACTGTATGGCTTTAGAGGCCACCTTGGTGGTGTCGGAGGCCCAGTTGATTGGCCAAGCGAGCAATCTGGAACAATAAAAGGCGGAATTGAAGGCATAACATACTCAATTGGCTATGAAGGAGTAGGAGCATAAGGCCACGACCTAGGATTTGGAGTAGGCTAAGATTGATCTTGTGGAGGCAGTTCTCATGGTTGATGGGTCAAGGGACCATGAGCTCATCACTGAACATGAATTGAAGATATGCAGGTGCAATAACTTCGACGACAACTCTCCACTTTAGGAGCCACATCGATCTCGATGTCCTCCACTTGTTGAGGAACCTCCTCACTCTTCTTAGTAATTTTTTTGTACATAGCCCTGTTGTGAGGTTTTCACACCATGACCCCATTGCAAATGGGAAACCCCCCCTCTTTTGCAAGCAGTAGGAGTGGTAGTCTTTGTTGTTGGCAGTTTTCAAGTCCTTAGGTCCGGCAAGTAAAGTTCGAGAGTTGGTTTTAGCAATTTTGGCCTGCTGGGAAAGTTAAGTCTATCTGGAGCATGGGCGAGAGTTGTGCTAAATCTTTCGGGAATATGGGCTCAAAACCAAAGGATATACGATGAAACAAGTTTAAACTCTTTGAGAATCCTTGTTCCAGCTTCAATTTGATCTTAGAAAGTCGAGATAGATTGTGGGAGGTAGATTTGTTGAAGGTGTGCTGAATCTTGAAATTTGGCTAAGTACTGAAATATTTGGAAAACCCCCAAAATCTAGAATCTACACCTTAACTCCTATGGATCTGAAACCTATCTCAAACATATTGAAAGGTATTTTTACAAATATAACTTAAAGTATAAGAAATTAAATAAATCAGACTTATATTTGTATAAATTCTCTCGCCCCTGAACTGAAAAGTTGGCGAAGTACAAAAATGCAACTCTACTTTGTCCCATGCCAGGGCGGAGTCCGCCCAGACATAGCACAGGGGTTTGTCCTATACCCCTTGATTTTCTGCCCCCTTCTCTTCGATGGCATTCGGTTCCTTGGCAATAATACTAGTGTTTGGCTTGAGTTTTGGAGGAATCCAACCTTGGGAAGGCTTGTTTGGAGTTGTCTTCCTTGGGCGGAATTGTCCTGTCTATGGGACAATTCTGCCCTCATCATTCTTCCCTCCTTTCCAAGCATGAAGAAGATCGAGCCTTTGGTAAAGTCTTGATGGCATTTTTTTTGGTGAAGACAAGTTGACAAGTTGTGAAGTGCAAAGGGCATGGTCTTTGGAAGCCTTAGAGTATGGATCTTGGGATTTTGATGTTTTAAGAAATTTTTTGATAAGTGTCCTATGACTGGGCGGATTCCGCCCAGCCATAGGACTAAGATTGTCCCATCCACCTCAAATTTCTGCTCCCTTCCTTGCATGTTATTTGTCCTCCTTGATGGATAGGAAGGTGTTTTGAGTAGTTTTTTGAAGATTTCGGGTGATGGAGGGTATGTCCCAAGGGAGTTATCTTGTCCTTCCTTGGGCGGAATTGTCCCATGGATGGGACAATTCCGCCTAAGGAGCTGGTCTCCTTTTCTCCCTCTTCTCCAAGCTTTCCTCGCCCTCGATGGTTTGAAACAAAGTATTTTAGCAAAGAGGCCGTGGGATGCATGCACTATAGTGTTGATCTTTCGAAGTTTATTGAGTTTGAACCATGGGGAAATCTGCATATGCCCCATGACTGGGCGGATTCCGCCCAGTCCTATATACTTGGAAATTCCGCTCCCTAATGTAGCATTGTGATGGAGTCTAGGGGAGCTTGGGTAAAGCATTTAAGTGTCTTGGGGGTGTAGATCTCGGTCTAAGGAGGAAAGAATGCCTTCTCCTCCTTGGGCGGAATTGTCCCATGGATGGACAATTCCACCCTCATCTCCATCTCCCCTCTAATGCAAGTCGGCCTCCCTTAAATAAAATCAGAATTAAATAAAGGAAGTCGACCCAACAGCAAGCAAAAAATCAAATTCATAAATGCAAAGTCGGCCTTAAAGAGGAGTTTCATGATTAATTTATTTGGGTTAAACAAGTGTAAAGTCGGCCTCCTTGAGAAAGGTGAGCAAGAAGGTATATATGGGGGCCAATTTCGAATCATTTTGGCATCATTGGACATGCAATTTTTCTCTCAAGGGAGCGGACCAGACTTAATAAAATTCGGATTTCATCTTTAGAAGTAAGGCTTTGGTGGAAGATATTCTTTCCCATTTCCTTTTCCCAATTTCTTCAAGGTGAGGAGCGAAATTTGAATATCATCTCTACAAGGAAGGAGCTTGCTGGTGTTAAAATCTCAGATTTTCTGAGAGGTTGGGGTCTGATTGCCTTCAAATTTTGTTCTTTGGTGAAGGGTTGTATGTGTGTGTAGGGGATGTTTTTGAAATTTTTTCCCTTTCTCTCCTTTTCCTTTCACCATAATGTATCAAAATCTTAGTTCTGGTCATGAAGAAATCTAATTCAATGCAATCAAACTCTAAGCTTCTAATTCTGAGATTTCATTTTATTATGGCTCATGGTTTGATCATTTGAACATTTTGATGGGGAAATGGTATGGCAAAGTATATATATGGAGGGATTTCAATTCATTTTACACCTAGCAGCATGCGAATTTCTTTCAACAGTAGTGCAGTTTGAGCTTGTAGCAAATTAGGAAGCAAACAAATCAGCATTAGAGAGGTGTCTTTCATGTCCATCCCCCTGACACTTCAAGAGGGAGCAACAAGGTGGCATTCACTCCAAGGATCGAAATCTCAGAACTTGCTTGGGGAAGGCTCCAGGTTTGTTCAAAATCTGATTTTCTTTCAAAGGCAAACAGTGAGGAGGAGGTAGTAGGATATTTAATGCTCTGATTTCTCCCATACTTTTCTATTAAAATCTCAGATTTCAATCCTCAAAAATGCAAAATTAAGGGAACAATCTTGTTTTAGTCTGAAAGTAATATGTTGGAATCTTTGAATTTTATAAGGTAATTCAAGGTAGAGAGATGTGTGGAAATATGGAAATAACATCATGTCTGAAGTCTTTGAATCCAACCTCGGTGGCTTCCTCCAAAGATTTTTACTTTCTAATTTCTTATTTCTCAAAGTTTTTTTTGGCATCTTGAACATAGATGACTAAGGGTATGTTTCCTCGATGTTTTGCAGGATAAGGGGAGATGTTTGAGACTCCAAGAAAAGACAACCAAGTGAAAGGTGGAAGATACAGAGGAAAGGGCTGACTGGATGAAAAACCTTGGAACTCTTGGCGACGAAATCATGGGAAGCTATTTTCCTTGGAGGACCAATCTTGGAACGTCTTAGAAAGATCAAAGCAAGGATGGTATCCACATCCTCCATCATCATGCCAACAAGTGAAGACTTCAAGCTCATGCTCGAGGAATCCAAATGAGATAAATATTCAAGTCAAGAAATCAGAATTCGAGGTGAACAAAGGGATGCCCCATGGTTCAAGCTCAAAGATCACAAGTGGGAAGGAAGTTCACACCAAGTTATCAAAGGACAAGACATCAAGGCTATTCGAATTGAGATCAAGTTGGGATTCAAGATCGAGATCAGAAAGACAAGTCCAATCGCTTGAAGGCATTTCCAAGTACAATTAAGTTCAAATCAGATCAGATGCAAGTTCAAGGATGCCATGAGAAAATTTCCAAGAGGACAAAGATAGAAAAGTTGAGAGGACGAAGGAATTTGGGAACATGTCATCCCATTCATCTTGAAAGAGTTGATCGTTTCGAAAGAGTTAATCAAAATTAGAACTATTGAGTATCAAGAGATATTTTCTCTTCACCAAGATCAATCAGAGCTACAAGATAAGGATGATGAGGTGGCAATTGGTTGTCTCCTCCAATCAGAAAATTTCAAATTTCAAGCACAAGCAATCACAACACGCCAAATGTCCTATTTTCTCATTGGTTGAGAAATCTTTGTAATTTTCTTATTGGACCATGATTTGGTGCCCTCTTGTAATTGGTTGACAATTTGGCAACCCTAATTAGGGTTTCGAGGGGTGAATCTCGGCCCTTGATTTCAAATGAATCTTGGCCCTTCGTTGTAATTGGACATCTATAAAAGGCCAAGGCCTTCTCATTTGTAAGAGAGATTGGAAAGTTAGATTCAAAAAAGCTAAGGAGCATTAGATTAGAGTAGGAGAGAAGATAAAGTAGAATAGGCTAGCCAAGGAAGACTCGATCAAATTGTTGATATAATACTACCAAAATTATTCTTTCTTTCATTGTTGGTTCTTCATTGTGAATGTATGAGACATTTGGAGTATTTCATGGTTTCTTCAATCTCTTACTTGGAGTAGATTTATTTCCATGTTGAAGTAGTTAGTTGAATGAAAGTGATTGTGGATGTTTGTTTGCTTGACTCAAGTATACTAGGCCACTAGCCTCCTTGCTGATTGTGAGGAAGCCTTGTGTGGTAAGCTAGTCATTGCACTTAAGTTCAATCGACATTGGATCCTTAGTTTGTTCTTCCAAGTTGGATTAGGGAGAAGGTGTTGATATGAAAACCATTTGAGATCCTTAATTAGAAGTGTGCACTAGGTGAAGTTGAGGTCACTGACAAGATTTCACTTGGTAGAGTCCAAGCCATCCGTGATTCCTTGCATTCCTAGTTAGGAGTAGTAGAAGTAAAGTCTAAGTTAGCAAATTTAAGTTGTTGAAATGGAAGTTTGAGAGAAACTATATTTTCATTGCACATTGTAAGGCTAGATTATTAGAGGTGAAAGAGTTGATATCCATTGAATGAATAGCTTAAGTGCCCCTAAGTGATTACCAGAAAATCACATTATTTCACTGAGCGAGTATCCACAATAGAAGGAACCTTGAAGTCATTTCATGATCTTACGTTGCAAGCTTAGCATGAGAGATGACCTTATATCAAGAGAGGATTGAGTATTTAGTATTTCATCTTGGAATACTAACTGTCTGATTTTGCATGTTGCGTGGAACCAAAACTCACATCAACAAGCCCCGTTTTTGCTTTAGTCATCTAGAAGACGACTTTCTTTTTAGGGGGGTTGATGTAATCGACCAAATGTGCCAAGTTAATTATGTTGTAATTGGGTTCTTAGTTCGAGTTGTTGGTTAGTTGGCAGTTCCTAGTGGTTGGTAATCTTAACCAACCAAGGATTGCAATGTATGTACTCACTTTGTTGTATCTAGAACAATTTGTGAATTGTCATGTACTTGCATATCAATTTAATGGAATAAAACTATCTATCTTTTGGAACTATTATTGTGTTTGATGTTCTATGTTTTGTATATTTTTTCTTGTTTACTTTGTGTTGTAAGTAATATAACCCTATTGGAGTAAACAACCTTGCAAAAAAATTGAAATTTAGTCCATTGAAGCCAAACGTAGCTCGTGTGAAATCACCAACAAATTCATTGAGAAAGATCTTTCACTTTTGAAATGGATATCCTTTGTGAAGGTTTTCGTCATAACAAAACCCTCAAAAGAACATTGTTCCACCTGTAATAGTTTCTCATTAATTTTCAAGCATTCGACTATTGAGTTCACAAAATTTCTTTTTTTGGCCCTGCACTAATTTCAACACCCCTTTTTGGGCAAATAAAACACTTTATTAAATTTAAAATCCCCTTTTGTCTCCACATTAGACACATCTTTAAAATAAAGTACTAATTTCACTTTAATATTTCCTATGTCCCCTTGGTGTCCTCTTAAGTTACTTTTTAATAATTAATAACAATAAGATAAATATTGAGTTTAACTTAATAACATTAACATTATTAAATAAAATATCCCATCATTAAAATAATCACTAACTTGATATTAAAGCCATCTATGGGCCATCCCAAGATAAAATTATCGCCAACTTACAAAATTGGTGTCAAAGTTGCCACTAAAAATAGTAAAAATAGACTTGATGCCAAAATGCACTCCAGAAAGTGTTGGAATCTCTTGATATACTAACCCAATGCAACACTAAAACTGCCAAAATGGCTGAACATCCCTAACCAACTCATATTAACCTATGGGAATCCAAGGAATAGGCTAACTATCACCTTTGGTTAATTGCTTAGGAAGAGGCCATTGCACTACTCCCTCCTCAAGATTGCTTGTGCCCAAGCAATTGCAACTGTGAGTGTTGTAAGATCTAATTCACCCATGTTGCATCCTCTATCAACAGGTTCATCCATTTAACTAGATACTCCTTGATAACCATTTTTTCGTAGAGTACACTCTTTGGAATCAATGATAGAATAATGACTCAGAATTAACTTACCCTCTTCATCTAATGATGGCAACCTTGAAGAAGGAAACATATTATGCCCAAGTGCTTTTTTTGAGCCATGAGACATGAAACACATTATGTACTCTACTACTTGCCAATAATTTTAGCTGATAATTTACTTCTCCAATCCTTTTGGCAATTCGAAAAAGACCATAAAACCATAGTTCGCAGACTCGGACTCGGAGAGTACTCGACAAGCCCAAAATTTTCAACTTGGCAAAAACTCGAGAACTTGGAAAGTTCTAAAAATTAAAATTCCTTGAAGGAATATCTTTTTTTTGGTAAAATTTAGCTACGAAATTTATTAATTTGAAAATTGACATCGTGAAAGAGAAAATGCATGGGGTTATAGCAAAAACATATGTAAAACATATTTTTACCAATGTTTTACTTGTGTTGACATTTTTACCCATGGTTTTTGTAATGTCCCCGACATAATTAAATAATTTAATTGAACATTTTCGGGCCCTTTTTATTATTAGGTTAGTATATTTATATTTGGCCGTGTCGACACATTTTGTAATCCTTTGAGCAGTTTCCCGGAGCCATTTATAAGGTCGTGCCTGCTGTAGTTGTAGGTGTGAACTTGATATTTTATTTGTGATTGCGACTTCCAGTTGGAGTTCTGTTGTATGCCATTTCGGAGGTGAAAGACCCAACCTATTTGATATCTGCAGTTTCGGTGGGAGTAACTTCTCACCCTATTATGCTTGCTTTGTGACCAAAAGCGTTGTAATTGAAAATCTATTTGATATAATCTAAAGTTCTATCATTATTGAATCTGAATTTCTTCTTACTTGTGCGGACCTTATGAAATCTCTGGCGATTCAATTTGGTAATTGGTATATGATCATTCTTGCATACTCTATTATTCATTGCGAGTGCATTAAGGGCATACAGTACATCACCAAGAGGGCCTACAGTACAACATAGGGTATACAGTACATCACAGAGAGGGCCTATAGTACAAGACAGGTTATACGATACATCATAGAGAGGGCCTACGGTACTTCATAGCGAGGGCCTACGGTACAACATAGGGCATACAATACATCACAGAGAGGGCCTACAGTACTATATAGGGCATACGGTATATCATAGAGAGGGCCTACGGTACAATCCAACTTAACTCGAGATTGCCTTCGGGCTGAGATCGCCTTCGTGCCAAGATTCTCGTTGGGCTGAGGTCGCCTTCGGGCCGGGATTGCCTTCGGGCCGAAATCACCTTTGAGACATTACAGTGTTTGTGCCTATAAAATCGCAAGAGTTAACTTTTTGAAAATTCACCCAGCAATGAAAATAGAGAGTACTTGGCAACTTGGAGAGTACTCATAGAGTTTGCATACTATGCATAAAACCATGGCTTACGTTTTTCAGACCCACTCTTCTTAAGAATGGACTTCCTATAGGTTGTAACCTTAGTATCCCATGTCATCAACCTTAAAACTATGCTCTATGTGGTTCTGGTCAGTGCATAATTTCTGCTGATTTAACCAGTAAAGATTGGAGCCTCATATCCATACAACACCATGAACAGTGACATCCTAATTGACTTGAGGTAAGTAGAATTATAACAATACTCACAAAGGTACAACCATTTTACCCATTTCGTTTGCTTTGCTAAGATGTAGATTTTGAGATACCCTACCCTCCCAACCACTTGTTTACTATATATGTCTATCCATGTGTCTGTGGGTGATAGCTGGTACTAGGAGTGATCTCAGTCCCACTTAACTTGAAAAGCTCCTACCAAAAGAGACTTAAGAACTTGATGTCCCTATCATTAACAATACTTGGACATATCATGAAGTCTAAATATCTCCCTAAAAAACTAATCAGCTACATGTGTTGTTGTTTGTGCTTCTAAAATGGCAAGGAAATGTGCAAATTTTGTTAGTCTATTAACAACCACATAATCACAATCCTTATCTTGAACCTTTGATAGCCTTGTGATGAAGTCCATAGAGATGCACACCATTTCCGATTGGGAATAGTCAAGGGCGGCAATGTGATGACCCTCTAAATGACCGCCTGACAATATTTAATATTATCACTGTACAATGTATATTTCAATTATTGTGTATATAAATATTCTACAATGTATATTTCATTGAATGTATTAAAATATTGTTATCCTTTACAATGTAAATTTCATTTGTCAAATATAATGTATTGTGTATTGAATATATATATATATATATATATATATATATATATATATATATAATATAAATTAAAATACATATTAATATATATAACTAAAATAATGATATAATTAATATATATATATAATGTAAATTAAAATACAGATTAATATAGATATTCATATAACTAAAATAATGTAAATATTAAAAAGTAAAATATATGTTAAAATATTAAATGTAAAAATTAATTAAAAAAAACAAAATTAAATAAACACCCCCAAAGGATAGTCGCAGCCCTCCAAAGAGGGTGCGTTCAGTCTGTGGGAGGGGACGTGACTCCCCCTCACCACACACACACACACACACACACACACACATATAAAGACATTCAAAGGAAAAAGGGGAAAAAGGAAATAGACAGCAGAACACAAAAAAAGAAGGAAAACGGAAAGGGAGGAAGAGAAT
>MU224171.1:939787-958432 GCA_018584345.1 Thuja plicata | reverse complement strand
AATTTTATATATATATATATATATATATATATATATATATATATATAATGATACGTATGTTAGATTCCAGAATTTCATTAATGAATTATTCAGAAATTATGTGAGAATATTTTTAGTATAAATTAAATATCTGAATGTGTATATATATATATATATATATGCGTAGATAAGCATTTCAGATTTATAAATGTATTTAGTGTAAAAAATAATATAATGAATTTAATTGATGATGAACCTTATGTTGAATTATGAAAGAGAATTGGAACTAGAAATTCCATTAAACATTGAAAATTAAAGGGGGATCAGGACCCCATTGTGCCAGTGTACACTGAGGACTAATGCATATGCAAGTGTGCCTTGGATAGGGATAGCCCCTACCAAGAAGAGGAATGGACCAAACAATGGTTAGCGTATAAGCCCTGAGTGATGTGTTCTAATGAATGACGACAAGATTGGGCCAAAGGAGTACCAAGAATCCTTATCAAGGTCATGAGCCCGACTTAGTAGATGTTGCTCAGGAAGTCCCCAAGGAGGCGGTCCAGAGTATGACGACAAGATTTAATCAAAGGATCGCAAGGGTCCTTATAAGGTTATGAGCCTGACCTGGTAGACTTTCTTTGGGAGGGACTAGTAATGGGGTATATAGTTAAATTCTTATATGCAGATTTAGTTCCATATTGTTCGTACTAACGTCATTTTTGCAGGTTCACCTCTAAGAAACGAACCAAGAATACTAGGGACATTACAGTGGTATTAGAGCTTTGATCCTGCCATCCTGTGAGGAATCATTCATGCAAGTATATACAAGAAAAGGGAAAAGCAAAATGAATGAGCAATTAGTCAACGAAATGAGATCATTCATTGAACAAGCAAATCAAACTAATCATGCCCTCCTCTAGGCCCTGCAAAGTATGGGAAATTCAATCAACAACCTCAAGAACAACTCAACTAGTGGAAAAGATATGGGTTCTAACCATTCTGCAAATAATGAGACCTTCTCGACCAGAGTTCCTAAACCCCCCTTCCTACCCAGAGAAGAGTTACCAAGGGAGGAGGAGGAAATAGACCAACCCACCAATCATGCCATAGAAAATGCTAGAGCCTATGCTAGTCTCGAAACCGAGATTAGGGAACTCATAACCTTTGGGGAATTTTGTGAAAGCCAAAAACATGATACTTCTAGAAGGGTAGTGAGACGCCCAAACAAGGAAATCAAACATAAATTAAATAAAATAGTACTCCCAAATTTTGACGGATATGGAAAAATTACAGCCCATGCATGGCTACAAAAATTAAACACCTACTTCACCCTAAGCCTGATGACGGAAGAAGATGCATTGCAATTTGTCGTACTTCATCTAGAAGGATTAGCACATGAATGGTGGCACCATGGACTTGTCTCCATAGGCCTCCGAAACATAACATCTTATCATGAATTGTCCCAAAATCTCATTAATAGATTTGACCAAAAAGATCCTGAATGGTACTTTCAAGAATTAACTCATCTTAAGAAAACATGAACCATTGAGGAGTTTGCCAACCAATTTCAAAGACTATCTGTTATGGTACCCGACCTATCTCAAAAAAGATTAGTCTATATGTTCATTGAAGGACTGAAAGATCATATCAAGACAATGATAAAGCCCTTCTAACCGCAATCCTTGGAAGAAGCTATTAATAAGGCAAGGAAAACAAAACTTAATACTCCTAAAGACAAGCCCAAAGGTTTCACATACAAAAATTCTTATAGGAACGAAGGGCCACAGAAGGAAAACCATGTTACTTTTGTAAGGGAGGACAAGTGAACCAAATAGAAGAAACACAAGAAGAAGAATATCCAAGCAAAAGAATTAAAATAGACAACCAAGAACATGGGTCCCTAGCTGTCATTACTCAAGTAAACGAGAATAGACCCTTCCGAATTAAAGGGAAACTTAAAGGACAAAGAGTAATCGCTTTAATGGATACAAGAGCCTCACATGATTTCATTAATAAAAGTATAGTGGTGAAAAGGAAATTAAAAACACAAGAATTTAAAGGATTCAATGTAGCAATGGCAAATGGTTCCTTAGACCAATGTACAACAATCACTCCCCAACTTGAGATTAATTTGGGGGGACAAACTATCAAGAGAAATTTTTATGTTGTAAATTTGGACAATGATATTATCCTAGGTATGCCTTGGAAAAACTCTTTAGGGAGATTCACAATAGATAGCCCTAATTTAGAAATATGTTTCAAACATGAGGGCCAAGGGATTACACTAAGAGGACTACCAGATGACTCCCCAAAGATAGTATCTTGCAAGAAAATAGAAAGAATTCTTAGGCATGATCAAGGGGAATGGATGGTACAATGCATGATTCTAGACGAATCAGCATCACAAGACCAAACCGTACATGTGGAAATCCGACCTATTCTAAAAAAATATAAAAGAGTCTTCGAGTACATTCCCCCTTGCCTTCCCCCTAAAAGAGGGTTTGAGCATTCTATAGAATTAGGAGAAAAGCCTGTAATAACAACTCCGTATAGACATCCTTGGAAATTCAAGGAAGAGATTAAAAAAACAATTAAAGAGCTTATAGAGATGGGACATATTCAGCCTAGCAGAAGTCTATTTGCTTCCTCAGTGGTTTTGGTCAAAAAGGACGGTACGATCAGAATGTGCATTGATTATAGAGCCCTCAATAAAAAAAAACTATAAAGAACATATATCCTCTTCCCAGAATTGATGAACTAATGAATGAATTGCAAGGAGCAAAATACTTTTCAAAGATTGATTTAAGGTCGGGATACCATCAAATCAGAATGAGGAAAGAGGATATACCAAAAACAACTTTCCGATGTCATTACGGACATTTCAAATTTTTAGTCCTCCCATTTGGGCTTACCAACGCCTCAACGACATTCCAATCATGCATGAACCACATCTTTATACAACAATTGAGAAAGTTTTTGCTTATATTTTTTGACGATATACTCATATACAGTAGAACATGGGAAGAGCATCTCCGTCACATTGAAGAAGCATTGAACATCCTTGAGACAGAGTCGCTCTATGCTAAGATCTCTAAGTGTGAATTTGGCTTAGAAGAAATTATTTACTTGAGACGCAAAATCAGCGCCGAAGGAGTGAGTGTGGATGAAGAAAAAATCAAGGCCATCAAAGAATGGCCAAGGCCCAAGACTCTAACTCAATTAAGGTGGTTCATAGATCTTTGCAGCTACTACAGACACTTTGTAAAAGGATTCTCAAAAATTGCTGCCCCCCTCACAGATTTAACCAAGAAAGGGGCTTTTTCATGGAATGACCAGGCCCAACAAGCCTTCGAACAACTCAAGAAAACCATGAGTTCATGTCCTGTCTTAGCTATACCCGATTTCTCTATACCCTTTGAATTACAATGTGACGCCTCAGGAGAAGGAATCGGGGCAGTACTCGTGCCAAGGAAACATCCAATAGCTTTTGAAAGCTGAAAGCTCACAGGCTCAGAGAAGCATTATTCCATATATGACAAAGAAATGTTAGCCATCATGCATGCCTTAGCAAAATTTAGGCAATATCTAGTTTGTGGGAAGTTTATTGGAAAGACCGATCATAAAAGTTTACGCTTCTTCTTGAATCAAAAGGACCTTAATGATATGCAACAAAAGTGGGTAAGTAAGATTAAGGCCTATGACTTCGATATTGAGTATGTTAAGGGAGTTAACAACATGGCTGAAAATGCTCTCTCTCGATGAGCTCACATGAACACTATCACTAGTATCACAAAAGATTGGAAAGAAGGAATCATCGCAGAATATGCAAAGGATTCTCAAACAAATGACATAGTGGATGGTAATTTTCCTAATGAGGACTTTAAAGTTAAGGATGACATTAATTTCTATAAAGGAAGAATATTTTTGACGCCTAAATCAAAGATAAAAAATAGTATTCTTAAGGAATACCATGACAGTCCATTAGCAGGACATCAAGGATACTATAAACGTATAAGCATATTAGAGAGAAATATTCATGGACAGGATTAAAAAGAGAGGTGCAAAAATATGTACAAGAATGCATGACTTGTCAACGTAACAAAATAGAACAATCACACCCAGCAGGTCTACTCCAACCTTTGCCAATTCCCAATCAAAAATGGGAAAGCATATCCATGGATTTCATAACAGGGCTGCCTAAGATCCAAGGTAAAGATAGCATCTTTGTGGTGGTAGACAGACTTACCAAATATGCTCATTTCTTTGCAGTCTCAATAGAATATAACACCTATCAAATTGCTGAACTATTTTTTAGAGAAATTTTTCGACTTCATGGACTTCCTCAAAACATTGTAAGTGACAAAGATGGCAAGTTCCTTAGTCAATTTTGGCAAGAACTCTTCCGACTAGCCGGGACAATTTTGACTCTGAGCACCAGTTACCATCCTCAGACTGATGGGCAGACAAAAATAGTAAACAAATGGATAGAAGGGTACTTAAGGAATTATGTTACAGGTCAACAAACCGCTTGGATAAAGTGGTTGCATTTGGGGGAACATTTCTATAACACCACCTACCACATGTCAATAAAAATGTCTCCATTGCAAGCACTATATGGTTATGAAGCTACATCTTTTGGGAGTTTAATTACACAAGGAAGCAAGGTACCAAGGGCACAAGACTTCCTCCAACAAAGCATGAAGATCATAAGAACCTTAAAAGAGAACCTACACTAGGCTCAAAATCAACAAAGAATCTATGCCGATCGTAACCGCATAGAAAGACCATTTGAAATAGGAGACTTAGTATTCTTATGATTGCAACCTTATAAGCAATCCTCTATTAAGAAAAGCGGGGCAGAAAAATTGAAGCCTCGATTCTATGGACCATAGTAGCATTAATCTTTTTGGGAAAAAATCGGCAAATCAAAAGAGTATGATTTTTTCAAAAATTGGGAAAAAATCGGGAAAAAATCAGATTTACAAAAAAACCGTAATAACTTGAAGAAAATTAGTAAAAATTTACTTTTTAAAATAAAATTAAAGGGCATTTCCACATCATAGATATATTGAGAGCAAATAATATATAGAGTTAGACCAGTAGATAGTAGAGAATAGATTTTCAGCATTTATATACTTATTGTTGATTATATTGCATAAAACATACCACAATAACATTAATCTGAAACTAGATAGAGACAATTGTCAAAATGTCAATTACAACATAGTTTGTGACTTTGTACAAAGTCAACCTATAAACTAAGTGTTAAGATCCAAAAACTCAAAAGTAGCCAATGACATGCTAGGGGGCAGGAGGCCCTGTTGATGCTTCTCCTTGGAAAGTCCCTGACCTAACTCCTTCAATGATACTTTCCGGAACATTGGCCTCTATCATGATATCAAGATCTTTAGGCACAACAACATAGTCATCATCACCATCATCATCATCATCACTGTGAAGCGCAACAATCCACTCAGACGCTGGATCTATGTCGTCAAAGTCAATTGGGGAGTCATCCTCAATACTTCATGTTATTTTCCATGTATAAATTAGTCTTTGCCTACAAATGAAAAACACAATGAATACAACTTCAATGGAGTGCAAGTTATTAAAACTCCTACCTTGAGCTTTCTCAACAAATGTAACTAAAATAACTAATAACGCTTAGTCATATATCATCATGCTATGAGGAGAGAGACAGATTCAATCATTCAATGTGCTCATGCTCGGCAAGTAGAGAATTGACGGATTCCTAACAGTTTGTCTATATGCACGTTATTACGGTGGTAATGGACATCTAGGATTATACTATAGTGGTCGAACGTACCTATACATTAAAAACAATACCCATAAATAATAGCCGATATTTGACTTACCAGTCGTTAAGTAATATGACATTATCAATTCCTTTCCTATGGAAATTTAAGATGTCAACCTCTAAACTATTACAATCCATTATAAAACATTCTGAAACATTTTTTAGCATGTTAGGCAAAAGTATTGCTGAAGTGATATGAAAAAGGCTATGTAGGCAATCATATTTCAACTAGTCTCGTGGAAAAAAATTTAATACTCAAAGTTTGAAGGATGCCTTGAGTGGACGAGGCATATTACAGTCGGTTTTTTTTTGTAAATACCTGGCTCAAACTCCTTTGCTGAAACTCCTTTGCTCCACACTTCACTTGCTCCACTTGGCACTTGACAGTCGACACTTCTTGCTCCACTCGGCACTTCACTCCACTCCTTTGCTCCACTCCTTTCCTCCAGACGGGTCGCAGCTGCATCAAAGACTCCACACCTTTGCTCCAGACGGGTCTACGGCTCGAATAAATAGATAAAACAACAAAATTTCCCACCATTTTCGCGTGCCAAAAGTTTGTTTCAATAAATCGTGAAAAATCTTTAAAAAAACACGTTTTTTCTGGATTAATCGGCAAGAAATCAGGAATCAATCGCTGACTGTAAGTCAACGCTTTTTTGACACAAAAAAATGGGAAAAAATCGACAATCTGGCTGATTGGCGATTAATCGCGATTGATTGCTGATCATCGCTACTATGCTATGGACCTTATAAAATCAGAAGAAAGGTTGGGGAAGTGGAGTATGAGCTAGAACTGCCAAAAAATAGTAAAATTCACAATATCTTCCATGTATCTAGACTTACTGTGATGACCATCTAAATGACCACCTGTCAATATTTAATAATATCACTTTACAATGTATATTTCAATTATTGTGTATTCAAATATTCTACAATGTATATTTCATTGAATGTATTAAAATATTGTTATCCTTTACAATGTAAATTTCATATATGTGTCAAATAAAATGTAGTGTATTGAATATATTAATATAAATTATATATATATATATATATATATAATATAAATTAAAATACATATTAATATATATATAACTAAAATAATGATATAATTAATATATATATAATATAAATTAAAATATATATAACTAAAGTAATGTAAATATAAAAAAGTAAAAAAAACAAACAAAATATATATATAATTGCTGAATATATATTAATAAAGTATTAATATATATTAAAATATTAAAAGTAAAAATATTTAATAAAAAAATAAACAAAATTAGATAAACACTCCCCAAAGGAAGGCTGCGACTATAGACGCAGCCATTAAGACTGCGACTAGAGTCGCAGCCCTGCAATGAGGGTGCGCTCAGTCTGTGGGAGGGGACATGACTCCCCCTCACCACACACACACACACACACACACACACACATATATAAACAAGACATTCAAAGGAATAAGGGGAAAAAGAAAATAGACAGCAAAACACAAAAAAAGGAGAATGGAAAGGGTGGAAGAGAATACGCTCAGCACTTGTAAGTATAAGGATATCAGTTTATGTATATATATATATATAATGATACGTGTGTTAGATTCCAGAATTTCATTAATGGATTATTCAGAGATTATGTGAGAATATTTTTAACATAAATTAAATATCTGAATGTGTGTGTGTATATATATATATATGAGTAGATAAGCATTTCAGATTTATAAATGTATTCAGTGTAAAGAATAATATAATGAATTAATTGACGATGAACCTTATGTTGAATTATGAAAGAGAATTGGAACTAGAAATTCCTTTAAACATTGAAAATTAAAGGGGGACCATTGTGCTAGTGTACACTGAGGACTAATGCATATGCAAGTGTGCCTTGGATAGGGACAGCCCCTACCAAGAAGAGGAAAGGACCAAACAATGGTTAGCCTATAAGCCTTGAGTGATGTGTACTAATGAATGACGACAAGATTGGGCCAAAGGAGTACCAAGAATCTTTATCAAGGTCATGAGCCCGACTTAGTAGACGTTGCTCAGGAAGTCCCCAAGGAGACGCTCTAGAGTATGACGACAAGATTTAATCAAAGGATCGCAAGGGTCCTTATAAGGTTATGAGCCCGACCTGGTAGACTTTCTTTGGAAGGGAATAGTAACGGGGTAGATAGTTAGTTAATCAATTCTTATATGCAGATTTAGTTCCATATTGTTCGTACTAACGTCCTTTTTGCAGGTTCGCCTGTAAGAAACGAACCAAGAATACTAGGGACATTACATGCAATAATCTAGTGGGATAAGTATGTTCATTCTTGCTCTACTAGCATGGTGGACACGCCCTTACATACTCAAGGGCCTCATTTTTTAGTCATTTCGAAGTGAATATCTCCTTTATATTCTTGTACGTTTTTAAGAAACCTAGTTGTCCAGCCATAGGTGCATCATAGAAAGTCCTCAAAACCTTCACCTTAAGTGCCAAACTAGGTACTAGGTAAATTATCTCTTGGTAGAAGATCTCATTAGCCACCCTATTCCTATGATCTTTTAAGGTGCCCTCAAGAATATTTGTAGTCCAAGAGTCCTTAGCATACTGTGCTGAAATGAACTCTCTCCAATTAGTTGTAATCTCCACTAAAGAACACAAGTGAGATCTCCTGTATAGGGCATCTACAACAACGTTTTTCTTCCTTTGACATACACAATGTCAAAGTCATAAGCCTGAAGCCTGCTTACCCATTTCTATTGTCTATCATTAAGGTCCTTTTGATTCAGGAAGTATTCGAGGTTGTGATTTGTTTTAACAACGAATCAAGCCATCCTACAAGATGAGGTCTGAACTTGGCCAAATCATTCATTATGGCCAACATTTTCTTATCGTGTATCGAGTAACTTATGTTAGGACCCCTTAACTTCCGACTCTCAAAAGCAATCGAAAACTCATCCACCATCAATGAAATGCCTATTCCTTCTCTAAAAGCATCATTTTCTAACTCAAAAGGCTTGGAGAAATTAGGAATGGCTAAAACAAGGAAAGTACACCACTTGTTTGAAGTGATCAAAGAATTTCTATGTTGCATTTGACAAAGCATGTGATGAGCCCGATTTGATTGGTCTGGTTAGCTAGCCACGCGGTGTTATTTAACATCTGCTTTATTTGTTTTCTTTTAATTAAATAAACATGAAATTTTAAATAAGATAAATATAAATTTCAAGAAAGTTGTTTCCCTCGGCCAATCTTGGGAACCTATAGTTAATAAAATTAAATGAATTTTAATTTTTGCTTTAGCCTACATCTTCAAGCTGTGTCAGTAACCAAGTCAAATATTAATGGATATTAGTCAAAATCCATACTAAAGAATTAATAATATTATTATTGAGAATATATATGAAGATTGATCAGTTCAGGATGTAGATTACGAATGGATGATTGAATCGATGTAGATCCTTAAGTTAACATTGACTAGTGATTAACACCTCTTAATCTTATCATCAATTATAATTGTCATCGATAATATGGGCAGCAACTATAATATGACCTGTTGATGTGAGTTATGCAACTACAACATGCAGAATCAAATACTTCGTATTCCAAATGAAACACCAAATATCCAACTCTCTCTTGAATAAGGAAGCTCGTATGCTAAACAATGTATATGGATTGCGTGATCAAATGAGACAACCCCAATGTTCCTTCTAATTGTGGACTTTAACTCAATTGTAATAATGTGATATGCTAGTATAACAAAGGGAGTTACACTAGTTCACTTAATGGATATCAACTAATTCAACTACTTCTAACCAAACAAACTGCAAAGGATAAGGGTTGAGAAAGCTATTCTACTCCTTGAAGGCAAGAGATGATAAATGTCTTTGTGACTCTACTAGACTTAGTTTAGCCATCAACATCAACCAAGCTAGTGTGATATCTTAAGTTAAATGCAAGATGTTTAAACTATTACCACTCTATTAACACCATCCATTGATGCATATCAATGTGCAAGCAATAATCAAAGTAAAGCTCATAAATATGCCAATTGACCATATTAGACAGACAATTTGGTCAAATATTGAATGATATATTAACTAAGAACGAAACGTTCTTATAGAGTTTACAAAAAAGATGTTTCTAAAAAAAAACGTATAAAAAATAGAAAGAACTTTTTAACAAGATATTTACAATATCTAGAAGTGATCATTAAATAAAGATAATCTAACTTAGGAAATATTATTTTAATACCCTCCCTTAATGGTCAACTTATCAATGACACCAAGCTGCTCCTTGAATTTGACAAACTTCTCTTGTAGTAGGGGCTTGGTGAGAATATCAACAGTCTGGTTTGTTGTAGGAACAAACTGCAAATCGACAGATCCATCTTCAATAAGCTGACAGATGAAATGACAGTGAATTTCAATGTGCTTGGTTCTCTCTTGGAAGATTTGATTTTTGGCAAGTTTTTGAGCACCCTTTGATTGTCGGAGAAGACATGTGACGGGCCTTCCTGAGGCATATGGACGTTGGAAAGCATCCTTTGAAGCCAAATTGCCTCACAACTTTCTTTGACCATTCGCCGATACTTAGTTTTCGTTGAGGAAAGAGATATTGCTTACTGCTTCTTACTGGTCCAAGTGATAGCACCTGTGCCCATATTGAAGACATACCCGGAAGTGGACTTTTTGTCATCAACAATGCCTCCCCAATCCCAGTCTGTGTAGCCAATGAATTGGTGATCTTTGGTTCGTCCATAGAGGATACCAAAGTATGGAGTGTCCTTGACATAGTGCAAGATGTGCTTCGGTGCAACTCAATGATCTAAACTAGGAGCAGTCATGAAGTGAGATATGTAATTGACTTAAAAGATGAGATCAGATCTAGTGGCAGTAAGATAGATCAAACTACTCACTAGTTGCCTAAATGTAGATTCATTCGCAACAGGAGAACCAAATTTGGCTAACAACTTTAGACCAAACTCCATAGGTGTAGATGTAGGTTTGCAGTCCTACATTCTGAGTTTGTCAAGCAAAGCCTATGCATACTAAGATTGAGAGATAAAGATGCCATGTGACTGCTGCCAAACCTCGACACCTAGGCAGTAGTAAAGAAGCCCAAGGTCGGTCATGTCAAAAGACTGGCATAAATTTTGTTTGATTTTTTGAATCAAAGATGTCAAACTACCAGTGATGATCAGATCATCAACATAAATAAATAGAAGGATGGTGTCACTACCAGTAGTCTTGACATACAAATTTGAGTTAGGACTCCTCTGGAAACCCTGATCTGTGAGGTACTTATCAAGTTTCATGTACCATGCCCTAGGATCCTGTTTGAGGCCATAGAGTGCTTTTACCAGTTTGAGTACCCGGTGTTCTTTACCGACACCCTTGAATCCAGGAGGTTGCGTCATGTACACCTCTTCCTGTAGATCACCATTTAGGAAGGCACTTTTGATGTCCATTTGATGAACCTTCCAATCACACTGAGTTGTCATGGCTAGGACTAATCTGATGGTGCTCATCTTTGTTGTTAGAGCAAAGGTCTCCTAATAATCAATTCTTTCACCCTGAGAGAAGCCTTTAGCAACAAGACAAGCCTTGTACTTATCTAGAGTACCATCAACCTTGTACTTGACTTTGTAGACCCATTTGCATCCGATGGGTTTCTTTCCTGAAGGAAGATCTGACACAAACTAAGTGTTATTTTTCAACAGACTATGATGCTCAGTCTTCATAGCCTCTTCCCACTTAGGTATCCCTTTGGCCTCTGCGTATGTTTGAGGCTCATATACACTATGAATGTTGGCCATGAGAGAAAAATTTATAGAATCAGAAGGTTTTCTCTTCTTCTGAAAAGTTCTACCCTCGATGAGCTCATCATCATGAAGATCGCCAATCCTCTTAACCCACCATTTAGGTTGGAGAGTAGAAGTGCCAACATCAAAAGCAGGAGGTGCAACAGGAATATTATCATCAAATTGGAGATTGGATGAACCTTGAGAAAGATCAGGTGGTGTAGCTGCATCTCTAGGTGATCTTGCGAGATAAGTAACTGGTGGAGAGGCAGGAATAGGAACAAGAACTGATGGAGGCTTCCCAACTGGAGCCCTCCCATCAGGTGGACCTAATGGAAGACGGACACCCAAGTCTTGAGCTTTGAGAGACTGGTCTTCTGAATCTATAACTGGAGGAGAGAGTTGAAATGACCCTCAATCCTCATCAAAGACCACATCCCGAATGAAGATGAGATGATTAGTCTCGATGTCAACCAGTTATCACTGTAGCCGGTGAGCATGCATTTCTGGCTCTTGGCATCTAACTTGGTGCGTTTAGGAGTAGGGATCCAAACAAAAGCAATGTAGCCAAAAACTTGGAGATGACTGATTGTGGGCTTATGGCTTGACCAGGCCTCTTCTGGAGTCTGCTTCTTGACAACCACTGTGGGAGAGCGATTGAGAAGATAGACGACAGTGTGGACTGCTTCAGCCCAAAATTTCTTTGGAACACTCTTGTGTTCAAGCATAGATCAGGTCATTTTGGTGATCGTGTGGTTTCTACGCTTAACGACACCATTTTGTTGAGGGATGTAGGGTGTTGTTAATTGGCGCTTTATGCCATGTTGCTCACAGAAATGGGAGAAGGCAGAGGAACATAATTATCCCATATTGGCAGTTCTAAGAGTAACAATATGTTGACCAAACTCTTTTTCTACAAATGCTTTGAACTTTTGAAATAAAACAAACACCTTTGATTTTTGGCAAAAGAAATACACCCACATTTTACGATTGAGATCATCTACAAAAAGTAAAAATACCAGTACCTAGTAACAAAAGGAGTAGCCATAGGTCCATAGATATCAGTATGAACTAGTTGTAATACCTTAGAAGCTCTCTAGGAGTTGGCCATTTGAAAATGGAGACCGATGTTGCTTTCCAGCCTAACATGCTCCACAAATGCCAAGGTTCTGAGTCTGAATCTCCTACAATCCAATAAAAATATTGTCCTGAACAAGCTGAGAAAGATAGTGCACATTTAAGTGCCCATACCACTGATGTCAGTGTTTACTAACAGAAGAGTGATGGGCGGCCATAGAAAGCTCCTGAGAATAACCAAAGTCAACAAGTTTGTATAGACCATGATCCTCAAGACCCACATCAATAGTAGACTGAGTTTCCCGATCAATGATACTCCACTGATGTGAATTGAATATCACGTCTAGCGAAGGGGAATGTCTCATAATTTGACTGGCTAAGAAAAGGTTGAGTTCTATTCCTGGAACATAATACACATCAAGGAAAATTAGTTTTCTTCCTCTAGATTGTATTTGAATATTGCCTTTTCAGACAATGGTGTACTCTTCCCCTCCAAAAATAACTGAATTTGAGAATGGCTGAAAATTTGTGAACCAATCTTAGCGGTGAGTGAAGTGGCGGGAGGCACATGAATCAATTTACTAGGCAAAGGTTTTTGCATGATTTGCAGGTCTTTTAGCCATGAAGGTGTAAAAGGAAAACTCACCCTGCTCAGTGTGCTCCGGAGCATGTGCTTGAGGCTGTGAACCAGATTTCTTGGCTTGAGCAATTAAGCTTTTGCGACACTCCAACTTCATATGACTAAACTTATGGCAATAGTTGCACTGAATATTTTTCTTCTTTTGGCCTTTTGAAGATTGAGCAGAGGGATTCTGTTGAGAAGACTGAGAGAACTGATAGTTGCTTGTCGATTTAGCTGAGAAAGCTTGTGTTTTTGAGGATGAGCTAGTACCATTGCCGAATTGTTGTTTCCAGCGATCTTGTTGTAAAAGCATTATGCAAAGATCAGAGAACCTTACATCAGAATGAGTAGAAGCAATGTTGAGAGTGTCAACAAAGTGCTCATAGGAGGATGGGAGACTCTTCATGAATATCACCACCATGTCTTCTTCCATTTTGCGTCCAATGGCTTCCAATTGATCTCAAATCTCCTTGATTTTATTGAGATGATCCTGCAAGGACACCTGTTCATCCATCATGATCGAGAAGAGCATGTTCTCAAGAAGAATGCATGGCTCTTATCAGAGGTTTCATGCAAGTCTTTGAGATGCATCCAAATTTCAACAACTGATTTGCCAAAAGAAACTTGCGGGAGCTAATCATCACTGACTAAAAGTTTGATGAGCATAATAACTTCTCGTTTTTGCTCATCAAATTTATCTTTCTCCTTGCCTTCTTCTTCAGGACGTTTAGGCTTGCCCAAAACAACGTTGTCAAGACAACAATATTCAAAGACTGTCATCATATGCTATTTCCAAGTATTGTAGTTTTGTCCTTGAACTTTTGACTCCCCTCAAGCAAAAGATTCATCAGAGATGTGATTGTAGAAGACTGAGGTCAAAAGGTTGACCAAATGATGGCACAGATACTGAGGAAGAAGATATTCGACATGTGAAACATGTGTATTGAACAACACTAAGACAGAAGAATGCACTGATTTCTAGACTTAATTAGTAGAAATCTGGATACGGATCCCAAGACAAAATTTTCTGGGTCTTCCTAGAAAATTTTGAGAGAGACCCAATAAAGGTCTCGAAAACCCACCAAGAAACTGTAATCAAAATATTAAGCCGAGAAAAATATCAAGGGTTTTGGAATAAACCCTACTCGGCGGTGATGAAAGTCTGCAAATTACGGAGACAAGTGTAAAAAACAGGAGTCGTCGATGGTGTAGAACCTTAGCCGACAATAAAAAACTCAGAGAAATATGTGAGAACGTGGGTCTGCATAGGCGAAACTTAGACTAGATGCAAAACCGCGAGCCACCAAAAAACGCAGCAAAAACATGTGAAGGAGCTTCACACAATCTATGGATTTTGCAGACGTTGTGTGTGGAAGGAGAAATAGATTGTCGTTTTGAGAAGAGGGTTGTCATAATGCAAAAAAATGGGCTTGAGCAGACCAAACAAACACGATTTATAAATCGCGTGGGCTGGTGTTTGACAGAAAACTCTCATTATTGTTAGAAACGATGCCAGAAATGTAGGTTCAAGCAGCAATGGCTTAAAAAAATGACGAAAAATGGGCCACACGGGTTGCAGATCGCTCATGAAAGTGGTCGACGAAACATAAATAATCCATAGAAAGGGCCACAAAATCTCTACGCGGGTTGCAAAGGAGAAAAATGAACGTGGGTAGGGAAAAATAGTTCCCTAGAACAAACCCACGAATTTCCTCAAAAAAATCCTTCTGAAAAAAAAATTACAAATGAAAAGATTTTTGAAACAGAATTTTTAAAAAAAAAATTTAAAAATCCTGCTCTGATACCATATTAGATAGAAAAGTTGGTAAAATATTAAATGATATATTAATTAAGAATGAAACGTTCTTATAGAGTTTACAAAAGAGTTGTTTCTAAAAAGAAACTTACAAAAAATAGAAATAATCTCTTATCCAAGATATTTACAATATCTAGAAGTGACCATTAAATAAAGAAATAATCTAACTTAGGAGATATTATTTTGATAGACCACACAAGGCAAGCTTACAATCAATAAATTGCTAGTGGTATGGATTAGGCGAGTTTAACAAAGATGAATCCACAATTACTTTCATCCAACTAAACTACTCAAAGCAAATTCTAAAACTAAACACTTGAAAGAAAAGTCTAAACTAAGTGAGGAATGTAAGGAACCATGCAATACTCCAAAAAGTTCACAACTATTCACCATGCAAACACAACAATGAATATAGAGCAATTTCGGTAGTATATTAGCAACAATTCTCCAACAAATCTATCCCTTACAAGTGAAATGAGAAAACCTTATATAGGTGCTCTAAGTACAATGGATGGCTCTGATTGATTCAAGATCAACGACTGAGATTAGACCAACAAAGCCCTAGCTCAACTAATTACTACAAGCATTAAATGTTGGCCAATTACATGAAGGCACCACCATGTGGGCCAATGATAAAATAACAATGCCTTTATGGACCAATGAGAAAATAGGTTAGGCAGAAGCTTATAGAGGAAGGCAGATTCTTATAGAGGAAGGCACCAATCAGTGGGCCAATGATAAAATGCCATGTGGGCTTACAATAAATCTTCCTTTAGACGATAATTCCCTTTGACTTTTCCCTTTTAACAAATTCAATGAATTTGGACATAATATTGTTGAGTTCTTCTATAGGAACACTTGGCGTGACCTGACTGGTTGAAGATGAATGGGTGCCACCTTAGCATGCTTATCTTATAGACTTGATCAATCCCTTGGTGATGAGAACATATCTCTTGATGCTCAACATTATTGAACCTTCAGTTGTGATAGCTCATATTCCCAAATTGCTTCATCTTCACGAATCTTCTCCATCTTTTAGAAATCTTCTTATGGCAATTGTTAGAACTTGCTTGTACTTGAGATTTTGGTGTCATGTTGATGTCTCAACCTTGTTCTTGCACTTGTGAAAATGATGTAGTTGAACTATCCAATTGAACTTGGATTTCCGAAGGAAATTCAAGTTTGCGATGATCCTCTCCCTTTTGACTTGAACACGATGTTGTGCTTGTTCCTCAAATTCCACCTCGATGCCTTGGACTCAATCCTGAACTTGAGAGCACCTTGTCTCTGACTTCGAAGGGTCACCATCATCAGCCCGTGCAACACAACACCATCAATTAGCCCTTTACTCTTTACATTTTCATTTCCAATCAACAAAGAGGCTATTGACAACAAATCAGATTCATGATGGCAACCTCTCTTACGAACATATTACAATTGACTTAAAAATGCACAATTGATTTCACTTGTTTGTAAACTAGATTGCATTTGAACAAAGTGAAACATATTTCAAACACTAATTCAATCAAACTCCCGAATCTGAGATGCCTTATTGAATTAGATTCAGCCCCTTGCATTTAATTTCATGTTTACCTTAATCTAAATCAAAACAACTTAATTAAGTTTCATGCCTTTTCATTTGATTATTGCTTTCTTGACGTTGAATTTGTGCCTTTTCAACTTATTGCAATCGGACATTCACCTCCACACAAGGCGGAAATATGATAGTAATAAGGGGTATACATGACTTTTTGGGTAGGGATTACACATGTATAAGGCGCCCATGTTGTACCTTGGGCGGAGTTTACATATTAAAAAGACACCCTCATTATAATATAGGGTGGAATTCGCTCATAGATAAGGAAATCTTATTACACATTGGGCGGAGATTGCATGGTAATAAGGCGGGCTTAATATACCTTTATCGGAGAATACATACCAATAAGGCGAGATGCCTTAGTGGAGGTCGGAATCTGCATATCATTAAAGTGAGCTCTGCATAGCCTTGGTTAGAAATTACATATAAATAAGGTGGGGTCTTGGCATGTTGATCAGAAATTACACCAACATAAGGCTCGATCATTATGATTTGAGTGGAGATCGCTCATAGATAAGGCACTTAGACATGGTGGCTGATCGGAATTTTCATTCCAATAAGGCACCTTTACCAGATCTTGGGCAGAAATCACACACAAATAAGATGCACTTATTAGGCATTGAGCGAAAATCACACACAAATAAGGCTCGATCCTCATGTTTTGGGCGGATTTCGCACACATATAAGGCATTGTGCATTATGCCTCAAGCATGGTGTTAAACTTAATTCCTTCCAAAATGGCTAATTATGAACACTTGTTTGTGCATCATCATGAATTTCATATTCTTCCTTGATCTTCTTGAACACGAATTCCATCCCCTTCAAAGCCTACACACTCACCATGGTTATTCACCCTTACCTCGACCATCACCCACCTTGATATTACTTCATTCATTTGAAGTTCTACTCGGAATATGTTAAGCCCTATTAGGCTTGATCCAATTTTCTCCTTGCTTGGATCTCAGGAGTTTCCCAATCTCAGTTTGATCATGAATCATCCATCTCATTGCATCTCCCTCATGTCTTGAACCTTACAACTATGTTACATACTTGTAGGATTGACTAGGTGGTTGAGAGTGGATGTACGCCTTCCTAGCACTGTCGAAGTGTCCTTAGTCTCAGCACCCTCTAAACTCATATTTAATGAAATCCATTTTATTTTAGATCCTCCAAAAGGCATTGTGTTGAAAGGACAAGTTTCCCGTCCTTGGTCTTTCTATCGTGAATAAACTTGAATTAGTTTTGGTTCACAACTAAGATACCGGGTTCACCCCTGAACCCTCCCGGACCAGGATAAGTTCCACCCGGTCTGGAGTTTGGGTCCGGGTCCGGTTCGCTTGTGGGTTCGGTCTAGGTCAAGTCCACAGGGACCAAGTTCAAACCGCCCAGCAATCTGTTCGGACCCAAACGAACTTGCCGGAAAATGACAAACGTGGAACGAACTTGGCTAAATTTTTGCCAGTGGAAGGAGTTTAAGACATTTTTTTGGTAAAATTTATAAATTTTTGACATCCACAACCCAAATTTTTGACATCGCCGAACTTGGGCCCGCTGAAAAATAACTCTCGATGCCTTTATAAAATAATTAAGTCGGTTGAGCTTTCGGGGGTGCTGCCCCTCGACCTCGCCCTGTACTGCGACAGGGAGCGCACAAGGGGCGCTGCCCCTAGACCCTGTCTTGGGGGCTTTGCCCCCAAACCCCCATTTAATAATTTGGGGTGGAAACTGTGCCATTAAAAGTGGGGAAAAATTAACCTTCGAGTCTTATTAGGCTCCATATAGAAGATGATGATGATGAAGAAGAAGAATATCAATAAATTGTTAATCCATTAGTTGAACTTCAAACAATGATACTTGAACTGATGTTATGATTTAATTTTAATGTTTTGATTCTTGAATCTTTGATGTTGAACTTGCACTTGAAGTATATGATGGTATGATCATGATT
>MU224171.1:918274-931484 GCA_018584345.1 Thuja plicata | reverse complement strand
CATGCGAGTCATGACCCATGACTCGACCGGCGAGTCATGAAAACGGGTCATGATAACCTGCTAGCAATGACTCGACCGGCGAGTCATCACTACTCGCATGACTCGTGGCGAGTCATGGAACACTGCTTCAAACAGAGTTAGTTCGTATTGATATTAGCTACCTTAACTATCAAGCGGGAGGGGTCATACGCTTAGCCCGCTGCCATCCAATAAACCTCAATATGTAAACCAGCCTTTGCAAACGGCCCCACCGACCTACCTTTCTCTGCTCAAAAGTAGTTACGACCCTACGGGGGCTGATGCATCATCTTGTCGGAGGCTACGAGCAAGACGACCATCAGCGATCGAGACCCCGACTGCTTCCCACTCTGACGAACTACCAACCTCCCAGAATTTCAGTCGAGTTGTAGACAACTATAATGAAGGGAGGGAGGGAGCTTCACCCCCTTCTTGGGAACTATAGTAACACAAAACTCAACCATCTCTCCTGCCCACTTTATTCAAGATGTGTATGGATAAACATAACCTGGTCCAGAATCCATCTATGCCTTGGTTGCTTTTGCATTCACTTCTTGCTTTGATACTGCTGGGTGAGATGCTGCTTTCCAATCATGACATTAGCAAGAAAACATTGTATATAAATTGAACTACTTTCAAAGGGAAAAGGAGTGGGAGAGGGAAAGAAGTGGAGAGGGGAAGGGGGAGAGGGGTGAAGAGGACAGGGAGAAGAAGGGACAGCGGAGAGAGAGGGGGAAGAAGAGGGGAGAGGCAAGGGGGTTGGGGGGGGGGGGGGGGGAAGGGAGAGTTAGGCGGTAGTTCTACATAATAAAACTTATATTTGTTATTAGTTATAATGTGATATTGTTAGTTGGGGAGAATAGTTACATCTTACTCACTATATGAAGTATTTTTGGGTAGTCGATGGTTGGAATTCTTTGGCAATTATCGGCAAGTTAATATACTTGTTCTGTAGTCAGGAAAAGGAACCATATTCTTCGAACATCATTCCCTTCACTACAACATGATTTTTGTGGTCAATGAAAGCATTCCATTCTTATATTTTGTTGTGTTATTATCATGCATTTATGTCGTTTCTCATTATTCTTGTTTTTGACATAACTATAATATATACCTACATTTCTGGTGTAATTAGTGTTTTGTGTGTCAACTTCCTATGTGAAACTATAGTGTCATCGTCCACCATTGTCATCATACCCTTGTAGTCAATAATGTCACAGCTTAAAATCTGTACCCTTCATCATTTTTATGGAAAAAGGAAAAAGAGCGAATTATAGAAATCAGATTGTTGGGACATTAAGTTGATTATAGGCTTTTGAATGAAGTATTAAGAATTCATTTCTATTTGGGGCATTCAACATTTTTAGAGATGAATTTTGTCTCTAGGTAGTGAGAGAGAATGGTTATTCTTGATGAAGTGATAAATTGGTGGAATGAATTTGTTGATTGTTTGATGGCCACAAGGGTCAAGAAATCTGGTGTGTTCGGACATTGACTTGCACAAATGTGTAGATGGTAATATTAGGAAGACGCTGCAACGTCTCTTCTTAGTATTTTGAGAACCTTGCGTTATCTTTAGGTTCCCACCTCTTTAACTGTGAGGAACTTCTGACATATGATAGGTAGCTGAATACATATCCAATATAATTACAACAGTTTGCCTACTTATAAATTAACATAAAATTCTACTCATTATGAAAAGTCTGAATTTTCTGATGCAAAGAATGTATCAAATTTGCTACTAACAAATTTTCATTGAACATTGAGAATATTATCAAAATCTATTAGGTCCCAAAGGCACAAGGCCAAATCGTGGAATTTTTTCTTCACCTTTAGGGCTAAGGGTTTTTGGCAAGAAGACAAAGGGGAATTCATCAACAAATTGTGGATGGTTGAAATCCTATGATATGAGTGGCTAAGTTCCTACACATTTCAAGCTCAACTTAAACTGTTAAACCTACGAGAGTGCCCCTGGAGGTATTCTCGAGCAGGCATTCTATATCAATTAAAATGTAACAAAGCAAAAAACAATACGCCAACCCCAATGCACATTTGACCCCAATTTCCATCGTTAGGTCAAAGTTATACATTTGAAGAAACCTATTGCATCACATAAAGAAGTGAATACATGGATTAACCAACTTTCAAGGATGATTTGGGATCCCGATATTTTAGAGGTTGTCGTTTGGGACCAGAGCTACCAAATTTGCATTGCTTGAGGACAAGTAATTTTGGGAAGTGTGAGCTGTCATGTCCTCTTTTCTAGTTAAATCAATTGAGAACTCATTTTAAGCTTAAGGGATAAAATTAAGGAAATATCCAAATGATAATGCTTTGAGTTAGTCTTAGTAAAATTATTTAAAAAACATTGTAAAAGCACAATTTAAATATTATTCGTAATTAGATAAAGCAGGCCGTTCAAATGGGACATAATAAGGCCTTTTGTAATATTTATTGAAAATATTTTCAGATGAGCACTTTTGGAGGGAAAGGTATTTTAAAATATTTCGACCAAAAAGGAATATATGAAAGAGAGGTAATTGCTCATTAAAAGATCATCCAAGTTGTATGAAATCAAAACCTTATTTCATAATTTGAATTCACGTGTTCAACTATAGTACTTGAGGACAAAATCCCTCAAAAGTGTGAAGATTCGGGGGAAAACCTCTTGATTTCAAGGTAGGAGTGTAGGATGGAAATCTTCTCGTTCTTCGAGGCAGTTTCACCTAGGAATTGTAGTTGTGCAAATAAGAGTGCACGTTATTTCTAGTTTTAAGTTTGCTAGAATACTGTGGTGGTAGATGAGACTAAATAATGTTCCATCTATCATTAGAAGAAAATGTGTACTTTTGTTTGGAACAACTAATATGGTGAACTTAATTGTAGAACTAATAGCTTATGATTGTTTTAAAGTGAAATATGTGGTGTGTTCGCGTTTCTTTCTTTTTTATTTTACTTATGTTTGAATGGACAACCAATTTTTCTTTTTTGTATATCTCTATGCCTTTTGTACCAAATACAGGGCCCTATGAAGAATAAAAGAATATAGAGCTAAAACATGAAATCCATATGAAATTCACGTAATTACTATGAAAGTCAGCTCCAAAATAAACTATAAACTCCACAGTCACACATAGTCAGCTCCTCGATTTCCCACCGAACTCTAAAATGTGTAGGATGGTAATAAAGCATACTTAGATAAGTGATGAACAAGATGTGACACTTGTCATGTCCCCCTTTCCTAATGAGTCCCATTAGTGGCATTTTGGTTAAGGTCCTTTTCATCCTTGTGGGACCTTGCATTGCAAGGGAATCGTTATTGCGGCGGGTTCCATCTGCATGCCATCATTTGGCCCCATCCTTGTTTTATTTGTGGCACCAATTTTGGTCCACTCTTTTCAAATTTATGCTTGGCCGACTTGCATCCAGTGGAGGTGAGAAACCTCATATATATATCGGCCTATTGGTGGTCTTTATCATTATCGATCATCGATCATCAATCATATTATTGCATCAGCAAATTAGAGGACAGTGGCAGCAGTAGGAGGTTGATTGGACAAGCTCCTTTCAATCCAAACATCGCTAATCCTTCCGTGCTTTCTAATGTAGATCATCGTTTCTAGTCCAAGGTGCATTATCTATTCTCTGTTATACACAATGTGTTTATCTGAATATAAAATTGTTGGTCGTTTCCTTCCGAGCATAATGCGTTGCCATACTTTTCTTGTGGTTGCATACTTGGGATATTGCATTGGTATCAAAGCCTTGACCTTGACAACCTGTAATGTCCCCTTTTTGGGGCACATTATTTCATGCCTTATAGTTAGCCTTTCATCATGGTCCGGTGGGCTAGCCGAGGCTTGGCAGGTGATCAGAGGGATGTTGGCCTTGGTGTTTTTAGTTTCAGGCCAATTGGATCAGTTTCTACAGGGTTTCTAGGGTACTTACTATTTATAGTAAGTTGGCAGAACTCAGTTTTCCTGGCATTTCAGTAGTGGACTTGGAGTGCCTCGCCAAGAGCTTTCCGGCAAGCTATCACACATCTTCATCCAAGTTCATTTGGCCCTCCGTTTTAATGCCAGAAGATTCCTACTTTATTTTATTATGTCACTTTATAACCCAATGTTATATTTATTTAAAAAATGACTTTAAGTGGAATATGAAGAGACAAAGTGGGGAAACTGAAGTCACAGCTGCAACTTTAAAAGAAGACTTGGAGTCTCATTGTGTTATGCTTAGTTTATGAGTTTATTTTCTCTTGGAGAATCCAGAGAGCTTCCGCTTTTGGTTTTGGACCCTGAGGACGGAAACCTTCATGCTTTCTCGGTGGATTGGACAGAAACCCAGTTCATCTCCGGTATGGATTCACAACAGAGTTCGTCATTGTATTCACAGGTTCTTTTCTATTATTTGATATTCTATTGCATGTTGAGTTCAGATTTGGATTGTGAGAAATCCCACTGTTATTTTATAATGCAACAATGTTGCTGAGGGTTTTAATGGAATATATATTGTTGGCTTATTACTGTTGAATCCATGGTTATTTGTATGAATGTATTTGTTTAAATCTGCATGAGATATATTTGTGAAAATTTTGGGGAGATACCCGGTTCGGGTCATTACAGTGGTATCAGAGTTGGTTTTCTTGCCAGACTGTGGAGACGAATTTGCAAATAATTTCTCTTGTCAGATTTAATATCGCGCTTGCCTGAAAATTTTATGTTCTGGATTAGAAAAAAAAAAGAGTCCCAAGTTTTTATATGGACGATTGTTAATGTCTGGAAATCATGATTAAATTGTGGAAGCTGCCTTGTTTGAATCACACAAAATAGGAGATTAATATACAATGGTTTGTATAAGGAATGTATTTGGCGAAGGGAGAAATACATATTTTGATATCTGGCGCAAACAGCAGCTTCGGGGAATTTATTTAATCGAAATTTTTCTTCATTAATATAATATCTCAGATTAAGTTCGGCATATGCTTTGAAAATTAACGGGCCCCAGTCTTTTTCAAGGCGCCTCATAAGTGATAAATATTTGCATTGGCCAGAAGAAATACATTTATACCAAGCCAAATATTTCATCGGGCTTGATACATTGAGAGACTTTGACGTGGGTTCATCTAAGTTTGCCGTAATAAATTAAAGACTATTACTGGTGACACATTATTATTATTTTAGGCATGAAACATTTATCGTGGTCCTTGTATTAAAACTTTGGTGTATCCAAAGAATATATGTGAATGGCAAATCAGAGTATTGCAATCGAAAATCATATTGAAACTATGTAATGCTTATAGTTGGGTTAAATATTCAAAAAGGAGAAGCGTTATGATTGGCTAGGAAGCTACGGTGGGAAAAATATATTGCTGTGTCTGAAGAGTCGTGCTTTCTGTGGTCTCGAAGCGGACATGAATCTCCAGGCTCGTGGTCATTAATATAATATAATGATAATGAATCTCCAGGTTCGGGAATTTATTTAATCGAAAGTTTTCTTCATTAATATAATATCTCAGATTAAGTTCGGCTTATGCTTTGAAAATTAACGGACCCCAGTCTTTTTCAAGGCGTCTCATAAGTGATAAATATTTGCATTGGCCAGAAGAAATACATTTATACCAGGCCAAATATTTCATCGGGCTTGATACATTGAGAGACTTTGACGTGGGTTCATCTAAGTTTGCCGTAATAAATTAAAGACTATTACTGGTGACACATTATTATTATTTTGGGCATGAAACATTTATCGTGGTCCTTGTATTAAAACTTTGGTGTATCCAAAGAATATATGTGAATGGCAAATCAGAGTATTGCAATCGAAAATCATATTGAAACTATGTAATGCTTATAGTTGGGTTAAATATTCAAAAAGGAGAAGCGTTACAATTGGCTAGGAAGCTACGGTGGGAAAAATATATTGCTGTGTCTGAAGAGTCATGCTTTCTGTGGTCTCGAAGCGGACATGAATCTCCAGGCTCGTGGCCATTAATCTCAGACATTGCCAAAGAAGATCAAAGTGCCTTATTCTGGAATGGAAGGCCTCAGCGCTTTCGTATGTGAAGCTGTGCATTACCAGTGATCTAAGGATCGCGTGACTCCCAAAATGTTCGGGCACCTTGATTGGAGTTATCCCGCGTGAGCTGGTGTGTATGTGAGCAGCGGACTCGCAGGTGAAGCGGGCTGGAGTTGCTACGGCAGATTCGCTGTGGGTTATTGCATTTGCTAAAGTCGGGAATTGCTTGGACGGCAGGCTGTGTTGGGTAGTAAGCACATGACAGGGGTGTAGGGATGTGGTGTCACGCAAGAGGACATTCTGAGTTGTACAGAAGCAGCATTCGTTCTTTAAACGACATATGTACAGAATAGTGAATAACTGAACTTGCGGGCTTTGTTAGAAGTCTCCCCTTCTCCATAGCGCATTGATTCTAGAGGTAAAAACTCCAAAACAACACAACACTTGCATAGAACTAGAATAGACTGGAAACATAATTTTAAGAATACAGCCAGACAGTGATTTGAGCAGAACATTTCAGTGCAAACGATGTGGCATGGTATGGTTGAACATTGACTAACTCCACGTAGACAGAATGTTTCATTCCGCAATATTAGAATAGAGTGATTTGTATGTTGAGACAATATTTGTATTGGGGGTATTTTATTGAATCCCTTCCTAGTCGGGTCGGGTGTATCTATGCACAGGTGAGAATACAACGCACAGGCCTTTAGCGGATAGCTTTGGCAGTTAAGCTCGACAGTACCCTCACCTTCCAGTCCATTGCCTCGCCATATGGTGTCCATTACCTTTGAGGATTCAAAATCAAGGATATGGTAACTTTAAGTTTGTAACAACTAAGAAGAACTGTATGCTGGGAATTAAAATTGTATGCAATCAGTTCAGTATAACATTCAACATTGTTAGTGCTTGGCCATCTGTCAACTCCGAATTATTTATTGCAAGGAAATATTGTGACGTGCATTTGCGATCTCTAATTGGAAATTTGGGAAAGGACCAATTAGGATCATTACAGACTCTCAGATTTGTTAAACCTGGACAATCATCCACCCCCAGCTTTCAAAAAGTTGCAATTAGTTTTAATAATATCCAGCTGAGATCCGTACAGTGGTATACTTTAGATCATTACTTATAGGCAATATTCACTTACAGCCTTACAGTAACAGCAGTATTCGGAATTTCAGAGTCAGTTACAGGGGGAAATACCTGTTCATATTAGCAGCAACTACTTTTCACCATCAGAGGAAAGGGATTTATGCCACAGCTACAAGTTAATTTGAAGATTTTGAGCAGTGTAAGTCTGAACATTCACCTGTAGAGACAAGTAGTGTCTAGCTAGGAAAGATGGGTGGTTTGGAAAAAGTCCTGAAGGATCTTGCTAAGGTACAACAACAGTTAGCCCAGATTTCACAGCCTAATGAAAGGACAAAAATACTCGGCATGTATGAGGAGTAAACACACTTTCTCCATAGGTTTAGAGAGATTTAACCTTCTCTAGTTTCATGGACTTTCATCCAAAGCTACAACACAAGACTTTAATGGCAAAGAAACAGTATCAGGATTTGGCTCGGAATCTACTTGCACAACATAGGTGCAGAAATTTATATGAAGAGTTTCCAGCTATCATTAATCAACCTATAAGTGAACAAAAAACTAAGTCAGTTATTGAAGAAAAGCTTTATGAGGTTGTGGTTGAAGCTGGGGATTGCAAAACAAATGTCGAATCAATGCATGAAGGAGAGGCTAAAGAAGAGGTAGCAAATATGCAGGTTACAAAATATGAGGAATCATGTGATTTCTATAGCAGCGCATCACGTATGCATAAGTATGAAGTGGATGAACAATCAGAGAATGTGTCTGAAAATGATAATGATAAGGAGCACGCCTTGCAGCGATAGCTGAAGGTCAATAACGATGCAATTACTGCAACTCTTGTTCACCATGATAGCACTCACCAGATCATTGAGGATCTTTACAGGAAAGCTCAGAGAGAGACAGGACAAGGTGGTATAAGGATTGGATCTTATGTTGCAAATTTACAGGAGGTCAAAACAACATTTGAGGTTTCAAAACCAGAATATCTATGCCTATTGTCGGATCGCGACTACCTGTTACAGGTTGCAGAAAATTATGCTGAGCAGTTCAGGAAAAAGGATGACGAGGCTAATAAGCTCAACAAAGAGCTTAATATTGCTCAAGAAACTTTGGAGCACACACATCTTGCTCTTAAGGAAGGAAGAAATCAGATTGTTGCCACTAGTCAGTACAGGGAACAAGACGACAGGAAAAGGTCCGAATTCTTTCAGGAGGTGATTCAGGAACTCGATAGCATACAACAAATCTATGACTTGGATAGTTGTCCCAAAAGATCTTTGGATCATCCAGAGTTTCCTTATGAGTTAGATAACTTTCAGGTGATTGACAATTTCTTGTTTGAGATGGATGCTGATTTGATATTTTATAATCCTTTCTTTGAGCTAGATGAGGGAGGTATTTCCTATGCCCGTGAGGAGGATGAGGTCGATTATAGAATTTGGGACCCAAGGTCAACTATTAGAGGTGAATCTTGGTTACCAGGTTGGAGTAGCGGGATGAGCTCAGTTGCTGAGCAGTGTGGTTTTTACACCAGCAGTCCAGGATGGGCAGTTATGTCTTGTGGCATGATGGGTGATTTGCCTTTCCTTTCACTACCTCTCGTTGATGGTGAGATGTCTCGTGCTGGCGAGCATCCTTTGGATCATTCCTCTTTCCACACAGCCGCGACTCCTCTACATTACCATACTGATTCATCCAGTGCTTATGGTAATTCTATCACCACATATTTTAGGCATGATGATAATGATTGGGTAGAGCTTATTCAGTACGGGGTTATCGAGCTTGGTATGATGATTATGCTTGTTGAGGTGAATTTTTCACACCATGGTATACACTGTATGACTCCTGGTATTGAGAGACAGTTGTGGAATCCTTATGTTGTTTCAGGAATTCCAATAGAGCTAGTTAGTGCATCGCATGTTGGCCACACTATATGGGATGCATTATGTTTTCCATTCAGCCCACCTACGGAGAGCTTCCTTTTCCTATTATTGCAGAGGTGTGGGGTGAGTGATTGGTTTGGTATGCTTCCTTGCTTGCAGGTGGAAGCCTTGTCCGACAGTTTGGGTACCTTGCCTCTTCAGTACAGTTTCCAGTTCGGGCGACGGATCAGAGGGGCAGTGTTATGGTAGTTGGACATTTCTGGTGATTCATTCAGTATGGGCATAGGGCATCAGGATATTTCAGCCAGCTGGGGAGATGGATGGCCCTTTTGCTTATGGGGTCCAAGAGGGACGTACTTGTGGTTGGTATTTATTCAGGGAGCCAATCGGTGTGAGGTTTGGTTTCCCACTGCATCTGACCGTAGAGGTGCTGGTGATCTTAGTTGGAGTGAGGTTCTCAGTTTGGTTGAAGACTTTCTCACAGATGATGGCGGCACTGGACAGATTGGTACGATTGATCCTTCAGGGATTTGGGATCCTGGCATTAGACTGGTTGTTGTTTTGTTGCTGAGTGAATGGCTTCACAGGTCAGGGCATAATATCTGTTTCAGTTTCCCACGACAAATTGGTGGAGCAGCTTCCCTGAGGATGGTTTGGGATCCAAGGATTAGGATCACAGCATGCAGATACCAATTGCTTGAGGGCAAGCAATCTCCGGGAAGGGATGATTTGTAATGTCCCCTTTTTGGGGCACATTATTTCGTGCCTTATAATTAGCCTTTCGTAATGGTTCGGTGAGCTAACCGAGGCTTGGCAGGTGATCAGAGGGATGTTGGCCTTGGTGTTTTCAGTTTCAGGCCAATCGGATCAGTTTCTACAGGGTTTCCAGGGTACTTACTATTTATAGTAAGTCGGCAGAACTCAGTTTTCCTAGCATTTCAGTAGTAGACTTGGAGCGCCTCGCTGAGAGCTTTCTGGCAAGCTATCATACGTCTTCATCCGAGTTCATTTGGCCCTCCGTTTTAATGAGAGAAGATTCCTACTTTATTTTATTATGTCACTTTATAACCCAACATTATATTTATTTAAAAAGTGACTTAAGTGGAATATGAAGAGACAAAGTGGGGAAACTAAAGAGTCACAGCTGCAGATTTAAAAGAAGACTTAGAGTCTCATTGTGTTATGCTTAGTTTATGAGTTTATTTTCTCTTGGAGAATCCAGAGAGCTTCAGCTTTTGGTTCTGGAACCTGAGGACGGAAACCTTCAGGCTTTCTCGGTGGATTGGACGGAAACCCAGTTCATCTACGGTGCAGATTCACAGTAGAGTTTGCCATTGTATTCACAGGTTCTTTTCTGTTATTTGATATTCTGTTGCATGTTGAGTTCAAATTTGGATTGTGAGAAATCCCATTGTTATTTTATAGTGCAACAATGTTGCTGAGGGTTTTAATGGAATATATATTGTTGGCTTATTACTGTTGAATCCATGGTTATTTGGATGAATGTATTTGTTTAAATCTGCATGAGATATATTTGTGAGAATTTTGGGGAGATACCCGGTTCGGGTCATTACACAACCTACTGGGTTGAGGTTGATGAGTGGAAAGAGACAAGATTATAGTCTATTAGAGAAGATACCACTCGCTAGTTTGAATGGTAGATGCTTGGCTAGATATTCTAGCTAGTTTGGGTGATTTCGCGAGAGGATAGAAAGGGATAGTTGATGCCATCACCCGTTTGACAGAGACAAGGAATAATGGTGCCAACAATGAAGAGAACAACAACCACTATGATTATTCATTTAGTGGGAGGACCCGCATTCATCGATCCCTGTCCACCAATTCAACACTTATGATGCCCGTCTTTCCACCAAGGACTGAGAAACGAGAGAATCATACCCCTTTATTGGTAGAGTTCCAAGAGAAATTCAAGTAGGATTGGCTCAATGGAGGATGGCAATTGGACATGTCTCTCAAGGACTACATGGATCTAAGGATGAGACACTTGCCCACCAAGGGTAATAGGGACTATAATAATGATTTGAGAGGCAAGTAAGCCTCCTTGTCTTAAATAAATCTAGAAGATCAACGCCACACACTTGGGTGCAGAAGGATGACACATATTTTTAGCTCAATCCAATGTTCGAATATGAAGCAATCAAGTACATAACAGTACACCTCGATGGGATTGGTCATGAGTGGTGGCACCACAAAATAGTAACATTGGGACATGATCAAATCACATATATGCCGACTTCATGAAGAGACTCATTGATATATTTTTGGGGAAGTATTCCGAGCTCAACTTCAAGGAGTTAGCACAACTAAGGCAAGGAGGATCAGTGAATAGCTATATCACGAAGTTCCAGAAGCTTTTGGTCTTGGTGACTGAAATATTTGAGAGGAGGTTGATAGCTTTTTTCATGGATGGTTTGATGGATCCTTTGAGGGTTGGGTCAAAGCTCTTAGCCCTAACACACTTTTGGAAGCAATAAAAAAGGTTCATGATAAGGCCACATCTACCTCCAAGAATCAAACTCTTCCTAGGGCATCCATTCCACAGAAGAACAAATGAAAGAAACTGTTTTAGAAGGATTGGCCCAAGAGGACTCAAATGGATTATCTTACCTAGCAAGACCTTATGAGAAGGAAGCTTTGTTTAGCTGCAAGGAACCATGGGAGCCCGATCATAGATACCTTGGCAAGGGGAAGATTCATTACAGCAAGGTTGTATCAAACAATGAGGAAGACCACATAGCTGAGGAATTTGAGGAGCACGATGAGGAAACAGCCCATGTAGGGAAGATATCCACAATCGTAAGGAAGGGAGGTACCATTGCTACGTTTTCCAATACACCACGATGCAACGGATTTATGTTGCATGGCATACTACAAGGGAAATAGGTCATTGTCCTTGTCATCCTCGATAGTGGGGCCACTCTCAATTTAATCGATGCCTCTTTAGTTACCATAAGAGGATTGCAAACACTCAAACATGAAGAATTTGATGTCAAGATTGTAGAAGATCAACTTCTACCTTGCACACATTTGGTGTCCTAGATGAGCGTCGCAATGGGGAACTACATAGTCACAAATGGCTTCTTCGTGGTGGAATTGGATGATATAGATGTTATTTTGGGTATTTAGTTGATGGAGGCTATTGACAAGTACACTCTAAGCTTTAAACGTTTGGAGTTCACATTCAAGGTGGATGGGAAAAAGGTGGTTTTTCTAGGAATGTTTAATGGAGGGCCTAGAGTAGTTTCGGTGAAACGTATGGAGGCTATTTTCAGGCATGATGATGTGGTATGGGTGTCACAGTGCTTGGTCTCTTCAAAACCTTTGGACAACCAGCCTACACATTACCATGATGATGAGCTATAGATAGTGTTGGATAGACGTAGCTTGGTTTCCAGTGACATTCCTCCTAAACCATTGGACAGAGGCTTCAAGCACATGATAGATTCGGAGGAGGGAGCCAAACCCGTCATCATGACTCCTTACAGACGTCCCAAGAAGTTCAAGGTTGAAATCAAGAAGGCAATTTTAGAACTTCTAGACATGGGTCACATCAGACCTAGTTTAAGCCCTTTTGCATCTTTAGAGGTCTTGGTGAAGAAGGATGCGACTATTAGGATATGCATGGACTATTGGACCCTAAACAAGAAAAAATCCAAGAATAGGTACCCCATCCCATGGATTGATGATTTATTAGATGAGCTTCATGGGATGGTCTATTTCTCGAAGGTAGACCTTGTTGGTTCCCAAAACCGACGGATTGGAATCCTACAAGTCTCGCCAACTTGATGCTGGATTATCCAACTGGCTATGGCCAACCTGACAAAACTGAATCGTATGATCCGAGTTCCCTGCACTTCCGGCTCTGCAAGGCCGAGGCGGGTATACCTGATCCTGAACAAATAACTTAAATCCAAGATACTTATGGCAGATTGGTTAAATCACGAACGTAACGGAAGATTTCCAGATGACAAGGATAATAGAAAACTTAAGACTTCTTCAAATAAAATGAATTCTAATGATAGCTCCAAAGTATGAATGCTTTTAAACTTGTAGGTTGTGAACTGAAAATAAAACAAATAATTATATGAATATAGGAATAAATAAAATGGAAGATAATTATGATTTTGGAAAATAAACAAATATATTAATTCTTTAAAAGAAAAGTATGAAATAATTTC
>MU224171.1:841612-893292 GCA_018584345.1 Thuja plicata | reverse complement strand
AAATTTTTTCAATGATGTGTCTTAAGGTTATACCATGGTCCACTGTAGAGTGTTTAGGTCTAAAACCCGCTTGCCCTTTAGCACGTTTATCATTTTTTTCTGCCCACTTGCTGATTCTGTTTTCAACAATACTACCAAATAATTTAGCAAACAAAGGATTAATCATTATGGTTCTATAGTTGGACGGGTCATTGACGTCACCGCTCTTGAAAAGAGGAATAGCAAGGCTAGTTGTCCAATCAAGAGGGAACCCCTGCTGAATGTTGTTAAAAATTTTAGTGATGTGAGGAGCAAGAATTACCATCCCCCACTTTAGATACTCTGCTTGAAGGTCCACCAGATCCTTTGCTTTACCAACACCTAATTTCTTGATTCCCATCTCCATCTCTTGGACAGTGAAAAGTAAAGTAGAAGTGTTGACCCAAGGAGGATTGTCAACCTTGAGTTTCTGCTCATACAGTTGCCTAGCATAATTGAACCGCTGAGAAGCTATGATATTATTTTCTATTTGTTTTTTCTTTGGTTGCAACTCTTTCCAAAATGCCTTAGGATTGTTTTTCCCAAGAAAGATAAGCTCTTCCCATCTTGTAATCATGTAATCAACTTTTTTTTCCTTAAAATCTGCTTGTAAGCTTTGATTTTAGTTTTTTCCTTTTTTGAATCTTTCAACGTTCTCCTTGCCCTTTTGCATTCTTCATCAAACCAAGCATTAGCTGGAAAACAATTTTTTTCAGATTTCTTATATTTAGTCCTTTTGCACCCATCAAGTGCACTAAGAATTCTTAATGAGTGTGAAGAAACTTTGAAATAAGACAAATCCACGACAAGCACGAAAATCCGCTCTAAGCGCATATCATGGCCAGTCAAGGAAGGTTTGACAAATCATAATCCATGGAATGTTCGAAACGCGCTCAAAGCGTTATTTTGTTAGAATGAAGGGACTTTTGCAAGGGGTGTCCATGAGTGAAGTCAAAACGTGCCTAGGGTGCTTATTCCATAAGATAAGGAATTTTTTAAAGAGAAATCCACCGTAAGGGTCTAAACGCCCTCATTTTTATATTTGTGTTCAAAAAGACAATTTACTCATGGGGTTAAGGAAATAAGTGCTTCAAACTCATGTAAAAGTGTTTAAAAATGATGGAACTCCCGTGAAGATAAGCAAAAGGTTTGGTTTGGGGAATTAATTCAAAGGAAGTTTGGGGCTTTGGTAAGTAAAATTTACTATTATATTCTCCCAGGTGAAACATTACAAAATTTGCGGTGAGGAATAATCACAAATTTAAAACTTTTAAGATTGGATATTGAAATCCTACTTTCAATTGGAAAACATTGAAGAACCAAGCTTTGGGGTTAAAAGCAATATTAATTCAATATTAAAAAAAAAAAAAAAGCCACGAAAGTGAATTGAAATTGAAAAGCAGCAAAATGAGATAAAATCCAAGTTGGAAAATAAAAGAATTTTTTGCAATTAAAATCTAAGGTTAATTAAATATTGATTTTATTGATATTTAATTAATAATTTTTTTGAAAAAATAAAAAAAGGCGGTAGAAGAGAATTGAAAATGAAATAAATCAATTTCTTGGATTTAAAGGATTGAAAAAGCAAAAATAATTAGAATTGGAAAACAAGTCACTTTTATGAATTGTTTTGGAAAGAATATTAATATTGAGATTTATTTTCAATATTCAATTGACAAACAATCAATTCGTTTTCAATATTTAATTCGGAAAATTGAAAACAAATCCAAAAAACAGAAAACTTCCTTATGAAGTCAAAACTCCAAAAATGAAAATTTCAAAAAAAAAAAAGAAGAGAAAAACAGAGACAAGTGGCATTTCTTGGGGGAGAATCTTCGTCCAACTTAGCAGTATCCTAATTTTAGCCCCCAGTTTCAAAAGCAAGTTTTCGTGGGGAAAGTCTATATAAGAGAAGCTCTGCTCATTTCATTATCACACAAAGTTCGAGAAGCAAGTTGAGAACTTTTGAAGAATCAAGAGGATTTGAGTAAGCTTTTCTTGAAAAATTGAGGAAAATTCTCAAAAGTTGAGAAAATTCTTGGAGAGAAAATTGTTTTTTGGGAGGTGTGAAGCATTACTTTCAATTGAAAAGATCCATGAAGTCATTAAATCCAGAGCAAGAGGATTTTGTAGTAAGTTTGGAAAGCTTGTGAAAATACATAAATTCCTGGAGGAGAGAGTTTTGTTGTGAAGAAAAAATGGAGAATTTTGATAAATTTCTGAAATTTTCTTCTTCTTGGAGAAATTGTGTTGCTTTTCACATGTTCTTGCACGTAGTTATGTTCGTTTTAATTTCTGTCTTGCAGGAATGACTGAGCCCAAAGGAACAAGCATGACGAGGAAGTCGCTGATAAAGAATGAACAAAGGGGGTTTTATCCAGAATCCAAAACTATTTCAAAATGGACAGAAATTGGAGATATCAACCTCGGTGCCTGGACATGAATGAATTTCATAGAAGAATGTTTGGATACAAAGATCATCAGCCAACACACTTGGCCACCAAAATTGTAAATAGTGGGATCGTAGTTGCAACTAGCTTTCTTCCAGCTTTTCAACTTTCTGAGTTGATCGTGGAATGCGCCAAGCACTATAACCCTGGAGATAGAACAATTAAGGATTCAGATGGAAATATCATTGCAGACCTTTCTCCACTAGCTATCGTTGAAGCATTTAGAATCCCCTCTTCCCGAAAGTTGGTATTAAAGACAAAAGAACAAGCACACAGTGTTTTCACCATCGGGATTCAATATTGTGAGAACATCATAAATGATAAATGGTTAAAAAAGAATAGATCACACCATTCCAAATTGTCGATGGAGCTGGTATGGCTTGATTTTTACAGAGAATATAGCGACTTAGTCATGATGCTGAGCAGGATTTTGGCATGCCACAGTCCTATCTATTTGAATCCTAGATGTGGTACTTTGTCGAGCAGGTAGTTGAGGAGCATAACCATATGGATTGGGCTGGATTGATCAGTGACAACCTAAGTGAACAGTTGGTGAATCTGGAGCAATCGAGGAAATTTTATGAGCTCCTATGTCATATACATGTTGGCCAAAAGTACGAGGTATGACGGATTGCAGTGTGAGGGAGCAATCGGAAGTTGCACTCCACGTTTGAAAGTACACGAGTGGTACCCTTAGTTGCATTTGCAGGCCACAGATGATTATGTCTGAGTCAACGATGCCTTTGCAATGCGTATTGTAAGGGCTTTGCACAAAAGATTGCACATAAGGTTGTCAGTCAAGGCAATGAAGTTGGTGGAGGAATACGGAGCTTGGTTCATTCATTTTCCTACTTTCTCCTATATTAGAGTTCAGGGATTTTCAGCACAGCCATACAAACTCCTGCAATACCCTACTGGTAAAATGGTCCTGTTGGAGATCACTCGGCAGCTGACGGTGTATGATAAAATCCAGAAAGGAAAGAAAAACTTGGGATTGGAATTCCCAATCTCCATAGGTGAAGATAAGGCTGAAATGTGTCCGTGGTTGAAGGCAGCTGAAAGGTCATCTGATGAATTGGATTTCTTCCATCTTCCACTTCGTCCAGGAAGAACAAACTATGACCCATGTAACAAAATTAGATCGATGGCAGGTGCGAGATATTACCACAAGATGCACCTTGAAGGCTTTTGGGCCAATGTTGTGGATGAAAATGAAATGAGAAAAAGGATGTATTCCAAATTGCCACTCAATTTGATCAAAGCATGCAAGATCTTCTGAGTACTTGATCAGATGGGAGAAGATTTGAACATGATATAGAAAGGATACAATCCTGAGAAGGAAAAGGTCATCCATCCCTATGACTGGTCAAGAAAAGAGATTACAGGCATTGACATATTATCTACACCAGTCTTGGATTTCACAAAGTGGTGGATTGAACGACAATTGGACGAGCTCGCCATGCCAAAGGATAGTTGGACTTACAAGCTGATGTGTCACTTGCCATTAAGAGATGAAAGACCACGACAACCCTCCGGAAATAGAATTGAAGAAGGAGAAATCCCGTAAGGAAGTGCTGAGCGAAGGTAAAGAAAAGGTGTTTCTCAGGAAGTGCAACAAAGAGGTATTTATATTGAAGAGCCCCAACAGAAGAGTCAGAGATCAGGAAATGCACCATCTTCGCCTAGCCGAACTCCGAGTTTGCAGGAGATAGACCCTTTTCCCAGAGGAGCAGAAACCAGCAGGAAAAGGTTAGAGAAAGAACATACGACTAGGTCAGTACAAGGCGGAGAAAGTATCAATGCATATGAGCTTGCCCAAGGAAGAAACAGGGAACAAGACGTTGCCATTGAGGAGAGTCTCGGTGCCATTTTGGAACGGGAAATGATGGAAACGGAAGAGGTTCTTGCAATAGAAGCAGAAGCAGTGGCTCCAGAAACAACGACTGAAAGTCATGTGGCCGAGGAAGAAATTGATGCAAGGGTGCAAGGGCAAGAATAGTTGACAACTCAAAATGATCAGGCTGTTGCTATTCGAGAATGGTTAACAAAAAGAATATAGAGAAGTCAAGAGAAGGAAGTTGACCCGACAGTCGAATTGTAGGAAATCCTAAATCGAGTCAACCAGTCAGAGGAGAAAGGAAAAGCTAAGAAATTTGCAAAGGTAGTCAGAGGAGAATCCGGATCCAGAATCCTTTAGTTTGCAACTCCGACAATTGATAAGGCAAAAGATCACATTATTCCAAATGAGTATAATGTGAGGTAGATTGATTTAGGCCATGCCTCCCGAGAGCAAGTATTTGAAGAATTTGATGATTCTACACAAGCAGTAAAGGACAAGATGAGGAAACTAGAAGTAAAATACCAAAGGCAGAAGGGAGAGATCAAAGCATTGTGCAACTACATCAACAACCTACCTCATCTGGTGAGGGAAGAAGGTCCAACCTTTGTTCCTCCTTCAGTTGTTCCGGTTGAGTCAATGGAGAGTATAGATAGAATCAGGCGAATTGCTCAAGGAGCGGAAGTTTGGATCGAGGGCATCCAGAATGAGGCTTACAAGCATGCTGAGGACTTAGTATGAGTTTATGACAAGGCACTAGCCATCCTTTCCCGGATTCAGTGCATGGAGTCGTAGGAAGATGAGCATATTTATCGGGATGAGATGATTACGGAATTGCAGGAATTGATGGAGACACCCAGGCAGGTACTAATTGGTTGTGGGGTCATTAAGGAGCATATGATTTTAGCCGATGGTATGGGGCAGTGCTCATGGCAAAGGAAATGTTTGGATATTTCGTCGAGGAGTCCACTCGATTGAGGGGGATAGCTGTGAATATCAAACAGGAGATCTCCAACACTATTGCATCACTGGTATCACAAAGTTTTGTTGAAAATGAGATAACTATAAGCAACCTGAAGAGTAAATTGGAAGAGTCCTTTAGATTGAATTTCTTCACCAGGGATGACTTTGAGAACTCCACTTTCTCGAATGACATACATACAACTCAGGATTTATTGTCGGAATGGGAGGACATCTTGAGAAAATCTGAGTGAGCTATGGTAGCTTTGGATTTCAAACAAGAATCAGCACCAAGTGTCAATGAGGACGAATTAGAGACAGTTTTGGGAAGATTCCAAGCATTCAAGCAGTGAGGTCAAAGCTAGGCTATTTTGGTCAAGGATGCATTTAATGCATAGTGGGTATGTGTGGTAGTCATTTATTTCACCCCACTCTCTTCCTAGATAGGTGTGCATGGTGGGCATTTATTACCCACTAAGGTTGTGGATTCTTCTTGGTTGGTCAAAGTTGACCTTTGCATTAATGTAGATTCTCTTTTCTTTGCCCTAACCCTAATTAGGGCTGAGGTGGCAAAATCTGGGCCATCGGTTGTTGTTTTGGTCCTGGCCACCCATTGTATTCGAGGACCTATATAAAGGCCTCACTTCTCATTTTTAAGCAGTGGAACTTTGAGATTGTTGCTAAGGGCTATTGAGACAATAAAATTTTCCTTGAAGTTTGGTAATTATTTGATGTGTCTTGAAGCTTGCTTGGTTTCATAATTCCCTCATTTAGATTAATTTGTTAGATACAGTGTTGTGATTGCAATGAAAAATATGATGGTGTTTTGATGAATTCCTTTTGTTCATATTTTTGAGGTTTTAGTGATTGTAAATTGTTGTGCAAAGTTAGCTTGAACCCCATTCTTGCATATTCTTAACTTCTATCATTCACGTACATTGTTCGTTCTGATGGTGTTCGTGGTGATATGAAAATCAATTGCATAACCCATTGAAGATTGCACCGGTTCACGCGTAGTTGTAGTTTAACTTGGCAAAGCGGAGCTCAGATATTTGGAATTTGTCCACCAAAACAATTTTCATTGTTGTCATTACCCTTAGGAGTAGATTAGAACTCCTAAACCCTACCCTCTTTGTTTTCTACATATTCTTGAAAAACCCCCAAAAAAAGTGTTTCACTATAAAATCTATTGATAGCTCCCCATCTGGTATGATCTGAAATCAATTTCAAGTTTACAAACGTAAGGTCCCTCATGATTAACAAAAAATCACATCAACCATTGAACTTATTGTAATGTCCCCATTTTTAGGCATATGGGATTAGCTTATTTTTGTGACCCTTGTAGGCTAATCGGGATGTTGGAGGGGCTCGTGTGGCAGAGTCAGTGGTCAGTTTCCACTCTGGAGGTCTGTGATTCCAGGATTGTTCTTCGTTTGGGTCAGATTGATAGAGTTACTATTTATAGAAGTGCTTATTTTGGGTGATCGTCATGATTATTTTTAGCAAGGCGTCTGTGCATTGGTATCAGTAGAGTTGTGGATTCATTTGTAGAGTTTCTAGTTTGAGGGACTTACTATTTTTAGTAAGTCTATTTTTGGTAGTGTCTATTTGGGGCAGGGTCTCCTAATGATAGACTTGGCAGAGCAATTGTGCTGACTTCAGGAGTTATTGTTGAGTAGTTTGTAAATTAATTTAGTTCACTTAATTAATTATATTATGAGCTTATTTAATAAAGTCAAGTCATTAATTAATTATAATGACTTTATATTTAAATGCTATGTCATTTAATGAGGTGAAATATAATGAAGTATTATATTTCAATGGAAGGGTTATGCAAATATAATGTTTAATTGGCATAATCATTTAAGTTATGAAAAGTGTCTTGGAGAAGATAGAGTTCGATTTGTATGGAAAAATTATAAATACCTGAAGAAGTGAAATTCAAAAGTATTCTTGATACATCATTTTTTAGGAGTTTGGTCGTTTGGTGTGAAGTATGGAACCAAGGGTTTCATTTTCTTGATCTGGAGAATGTGAATTCTTTCAGATGTCATTGCACTCTGAGACAACGTTTTGGCCGGTGAATTGTGCCTTCTACAGTGGCTGCAGTCAGAGGTCGAGATTGCAATTAATGGTGGAGGAGTTTGTTTTTAAGTTCAACATTTGAGGTGTGGTGATTTAATTCAATCAAGCACCCATTTTAGAGCAGCGTTTTTTTCCTTAGCAAGCTGCGTATGCAGTATTTAGATAGTTGTGGCTCATTGAGATATCATCTTGATTTTCAAGGCAGCGTTAGATATTTCAAGATCTACAATTTAAGAGCCAGGCACGATTTGGTCACATTGGGAGCTAGCATAGTTGTTTCCAAGCTTGACGCCAAGGGAGCAGTATTGCATATAGCTGCGATTTATTTCAGCATGAGCATATGAATGTTGAATTCTAGTATTCAGTATTCCAAGTTCCTATAGATGATTTTGATTTGAATTTAATTGTTCTAAATATAATCTCTTCATGCGCCTTCCTTTAAAATATGAAATCTGAGAGGATAATATGCTTGTGAATTGTATCTTCAATTCTTTTCTTGTATTGCAATTGATTTATGATTAAAATTATAAAGGCAAAAATCACTTCATTGTTTGAAACCGGAAAGGATTCATTAATTTGGTGTTAATCAAGGGTTAGAGTCAGACTGGCTCTTTACAGTGGTATCAGAGCGGTTTCCTGCCATCCTCTGGGGGTGGAATTTATTGGGCTTAATTATTTGACTTGAGTGTTCAGCACTTTAGTTATTATTGTAGTCATGGACAAACACAGGAAATCAAGAAACAAGGAAACCAGTTAGACAGTATGTCTCTTCTTAGACAGTAGACAGATGCCATGATGAAAAACATGGAGAGACTAAGGAAAAGTCAGGAAAGACTTAATGCAAGTCTTTCAAATCCGGCAACTGTCGATAGAGCAGCATATTATTTGGTTTCTCTGTTCAATAGGTCCTCTTCACAGAGAAGATATGAGGAGAGATGTGAGTATTATACAGGTGAGACATCTAGAAATCTCCATGTGGAGTTTTCAGCAGCTACGGATTTTGGTGGAGATGTGCCTATACTTAGTGGACCAACCACTAGTCCTATTTGCCCACCTGAGGGTGGAGATTCTTTACAAGGACATGTGGATGCTCCTGTCTTGTTGGCAGATAGTGGTACCGAGTTTCAGCATCCTGAGCCTACTAGAGTTAGTGACACGGATCAGGCTGGTGACATGTCCACTGCCACTGATAGCAGTCTTGCATCAGTTGGTAGCAGTATCAGTGATACAGGGTCTGATTTTCCAGACACCAGTCCTTTATGTGAGCATGTCAACGATGTCGTGGATAGTATGAGAGTGGAGGATGTTGTAGATACCACTTTGGATTCTGACACCTTGGATAATGGTGTTATTTTTGAGGATATTAATCTTAGAAAGTTGGAAGAACTGTGTTTCCTTTGAACTTTTTTGGATCTTACATATGATTTCTGAAATCACCTCTATACCGAGGAGTATATGAGAGATCCTTGAGTACTTTTGGGTAAAAAGTACATATTTGTGTAGTTTATTCATAAATTCCTTGAATATTTATAAGAGGGAGCTATACCTCGTAAAATTCAGAGGGAAGCAATTACTATATGCTTACCCAACTGTTGTGAATTGTTTGTCTTTAAAAGAAGGTATAGGGTCAATTTAGATATCATTTAGTGAAAAGACAAATTTGTTCACCAACAAATGCTTATCAAAGTGGTTGATAATTCATTGTTGGTTTTTCATGGTGAATTACTTAATATGGATTTGAAGTGTTGCATGGTTTCCTCAATCTTTCTCTTAGATTAGGATTTCATTTCATGTTGAATAGAAGTAGCTTAGTTGGATAGAAGAAATTGTGGATGCTTACTTGTTTGACTCAAAGAAAACTAGGCCACTAGCCTCTTGCTGATGGTAAGAGTGCCTTGCGTGGTAAGCTAGTGATTGCACTTAACTTCAATTGGTATTAAATCTTTAGTTTGCATCCATTGATGGGATTGAAGAGGAGATATTGATTTGAAAACCATTTGAGTGTTCCTTAGAAGCTTGCACTAGGTGGGTGGAAGTCCCTAATAAAACCACATCTAGTAGAGTCCAAGTCATCCACACTTCCTTCTATTCATAGTTAGGAGTAGAAGAAGTAGAAGTTAAAAGTTCAAGTTTAAGTTGAAGTGGAAAGTGGAAAATCAAAACTACATTTTCATTGCACATTGTGAAGCCAAATCTTTAGAAGTGCAAGTAGTTGATATCCATTGAATGAACAACGTAAGTCCCCTTAGCAATTCCAGCAAATCACATCATTTCAGCTGAGCGATTGTCCACGATAAAAGGAACCTTGAAGTCATTTCATGATCTTACTTTGTAAGCTTAGCATGAGAAGTGACCTTATTCAAGAGAGGATTGAGTGTCTAAGTGTTTCACTTCGAAACATTGAGGTATTTGATTTTGCATGTTGTAGTGGAATAAAACTCTCATCAACAGGTCACTATGTAGTTTTGTGTGTGTTCGTAATCTTATGTTGACATTGAACAAACATTTGATTAGAATGCAACTGCAATCATGTTGTTGTATATGGATTCGGTTGGAAGCATAAGCTCAAATAACAGCTATGGCTTAAAGAGAGGTCAAACATCTCTTCCTAAATGTGTGGTGAAGTCCTATTTTTATATGTGAACTATGGTGTCTCTGATTCTTAGAAAGTGATATATATGTAGGGCCATTGCAAATGAACCCTCAAGGAATAGGTCTAGGTCTAGGAATTAGCTGTGATTAGTGATTTTTTCCTCTATGGTGCCATTTTGTACATTTGTGGTATAGATTTGATTTTCTTGCTGGGGTTGGGTATGGTTATGAAACTAGCCCTTCTAATTGGAAAAAAGTTGCTTGGTCAATTAAGAGGGTATATGTAATCAAATTGGTTTTAAAAAGATGGTAGTAACCAAGGGTGGTTATTACGTAGCCTAGATGAAGGTGCAAGCATAGATCAAATTACCGCAGAAATATCGCCAATAAGATAAGTTATGCATGGCGATAAAACACGTAACTTTATCGCACAACTTATCGCAGATATTTTATGTTTTTATCGCCGAAAAAAAACACAACTTATTGCCGGTAAATCGGCGATAAGTTGCAAAAATATCTGCCGCAGTGATATTAAAAACTATTGGAGTGATTAAAAACTACTCGGGGTGAATCATGTTGCTTCTCTTGACAGTCCTAATGTGTTTGCCACTTTTGACAGCTGAGATACAGCAGTTAGTCCACCGGGAACATAATAAAGGTAATGGCAATCATCGCCATATGGGCATCTAGATGTACTGCATTAGAACAGACATACATTCAAAATGTGAGACTGAGAACTGTCATAATAATTTTAAATGCCAGACAATTAAATAGCTGAATATGCTACATCATAATTGCATATAAAGTTTCCTCCTCGTTCACAAAGGCAGTCACAAAATGAGTTGGCAGTCTTACATAGTTAACCAAAAACAGGCATTATGATTAGAGATATTGCTCTACACCAATGATGGATCCAAGCCCTTGAAAATTCAAAACATGGAATGAACTCTTCTACCGATTAGAGGGTATCTTGCATCTTAAGCTTGCATCATCTTAACCAGTATGGCCAAAAATTTACCTCTTAAAAACATCCTCAAAGATGGTTATTTTTTAAGGCAGTCATTTATTTGTTGTGGTTTTGTCATCTCATATGCCATGATAGGTATGTTGCTCTACAATCACATGAAAATTTTCAAAAAATGCAAATCTAATAGCAATATAATCCATCCTAAAAAAATTATAGTTTTGCAAAGACAATTTGCTATTTTTAGTTTGCTTCAGAGTTCAGACTATCAGACTATGGCTACCAGCCATCAGCATTCCACATGAGGATGCAATTTTGTGCTCTATTTGCATTTATATATATCTAGACTCAGCTTGTTTGGTTTGTTTACTCATTTACTGACTCATTAGATGCGTCTAATTGAATTTTGCAAAAATAATGCATTTCTAATTAAATTTAAGCAATTTTTTAAGTTCCCAATAAGTTGCTGATTTATCTCCGACATTTTCCCGATATTTTTTTTTGCCCTTGGTGATAAGTAGCCGATAACGATATTTTGAACTATGGGTGCAAGTATTGGGAAAAGCCTCATAGTTGAGTGGGAGAATGGGATAGGCAGTGCGGAGGAGGAGACTGGCACATGTACAAACAACCCTATTCTCCTAGAGGAGAATAATATTCTGGACTAACCAAAGACAATCAAGGAGGACCTAATTAGTAAGTGGAGCAGGGTAATTTTAAATGAAACTATTATTGTTATTAAGGTTTCATGCAACATGGTATTGTTAGCTAGTACTTGTAAGAAACTAGATAGTTAATATTGGTATGTTAATGTGGAATTTATCCATCTTTGTACATGGAATCCTACATACACTTGAGGGTGGGGACTGTTTTTCATTGAACATATATTTTTCTTGTTAAACTAAAATTTACAAGCTGCAATGCTAGCATTTTTCATTATGTTTAACCAAGTTCTACAATGCCTTTTTTCCTTTGCTTGTCTTCTATACTTTATGCTGTTGGGTAAGAACATCTATTAGACATATATAAACCAGAACACTCTTGTAACGTTGACCTTTAAGGTTGTTTCTCCATTTGGTTCACTGTGTACAAAGAACATCAATGACAAATATGGTGAACAATTATTGTAATTGTACTTATGAAGTAGATCCAAACTTGGCTAGCCAAAGTATTGAAAGTTTGAAGGGCTAGGTATATACAATTCATTTGACAAACTTGTCCATCTCCCATGCATTGGTGCCTATAAAGGAAAATGAAAATATATCAAGTGGACGGTGGTACCATCTCTGGTATGTATGACTTGGGAAAGCAATAGCATTAAAATTTAGAAAAAATGTGTTTTGCAGGTCTAGGCTTGCTTTAAAGGTTATTTTCCCTTTTCTTGTCAAGCTGTGATTTAAGGAAAGGAAATAGAGAACTGAGGAATTTGTTTTTCCATACATCAGTAGAAGAAATCACTTGTGGGATTAAAGATGGTATGCAAAGTGCTTTGAACTGTTTTTCAAATATTTACTAATAATTTCGATTTCAAATTTCACTCACTCAGTCACTTATACAGAAATCCAAAATAGCAAGTTTTAATTAATGTACGTCAAATGCCTTTGGCCTTTTTAAGTTTGCTAATTCTGTAATTTTCCTCTGTAGGCACGTAGGAGGTCAAATCAGGCCAGGGATACCTGCCATGATAATTCTAGGATTTTTCCAGAAGGTAATATTATTGAGGTACACAATGGGAAAGAAATAGCACAAAGTTTTCCTATAATGAACATCGTTCTTCATCCACTACTGGAAGGACGTATGCACCAGCATCAGCTTGATGGTTTTGAGTTCTTGAGAAAAAACCTAATTACTGAAAAGCCTGGGGGATGCATTTTGGCTCATGCTCCAGGGACTGGAAAGACTTTTCTTGTAGTAAGTTTTATTCAGAGTTTTCTAGCCAAGTACCCAGAAGAGAGGCCCTTAATTGTAGCACCAAAGAGTATGCTATGCACATGGACGAAGGAACTCGAGCAGTGGGAAATAGAGAAAGTTTCTCTATATAACCTCTATGAAGTCAGCAACAGGCTGGAACCATCAAGGTGTAACCAGCTGGAGATATTGAAAGAATGGAGAGAGAGAAAAGGCATTCTTCTTGTCAGTTATGCTCAATTCTCGAGCATAGTGTCTGAGAAGCTGGAGAAGCCTGGGAATGATCTGAAAGCCAGCCACCAATGCCGGAAAATTCTTTTAGAGTGTCCTGGATTGCTGATTTTAGATGAAGGACACTTCCCACGAAATAGTAAAACAAACATATTGAATTCCCTTATGCAGATACATACTAAGCGTAGGGTGCTTTTATCAGGGACTCTCTTCCAGAATAATATTACAGAGCTCTTTAACCTTTTGAGGCTTGTTCGGCCCGATATTCTTGAAGAGGAACTTTTTAAAACCATTTACAAACGGATTGTGGAAGGTGAAAAGCATTTCATAATGACACGAAGAAAGCAACATATGATTCAAAAGGTCTTCTGTGAAAAAATGGATTATAATTTGCAGAGTGGCAGTAAGGAAATGAAAGCATCTGCCGTGGGCAATCTTCAAGAGTTGCTTTCACCATTCATCCACTATTATAAGGGAGGAATTCTTGAAAGATTGCCCGGACTCACAGAGTTTGTGGTGATTTTAAAACTCAATGCAGCACAGTTGGAAGCACTTAATAGTTTGAAAACCTGTGCAGGGTTCAGACTCACAAAAGATGTACAGTCTTCTGCTGTTTGCGTACATCCTTCACTGCTGAAATTAAGTATAGGAAAAGAAGGCAGTGCTTCTGACTTGTTGGATTCTAACATTAGCAATGTTGGTGATATAGTAGCGGATCCTAACGATGGTGTGAAGACTAAATTTGTTCTTGACATGCTTTCACTTTGCAATGTGAATGAAGAGAAGCTGTTAGTTTTTAGCCAGTTCCTTTCCCCTTTGGACTTAGTTGAAGATATGATTACTAGAACAAAGAACTGGACTAGAGGCAGTGAAATTCTAAGACTTGATGGTAACACTACTTCAGAGGATAGGGAAACAATAATTGACAAATTCAACAAGCCGAAGGACACAAAGGTGCTTTTTGCCTCAATTAAAGCATGTGGAGAAGGCATTAATCTTACAGGTGCTAGCAGAGTTATCATCCTTGATATTCCATGGAATCCTGCTATTACTCGTCAGGCAATAAGTAGAGCTTTCAGAATAGGACAGACAAAAAAGGTATATGCATATCGTCTCATAGCTGCAGATACATTTGAGGAAGAAATTCATAGAGCTTCTTTTGACAAGGAAATTTTGTCAAAGATGATTTTTGATGGAGAGGACCAGTGGGAGAATTCAGAATCCCTTATGATCGAGGTAAATGAAAATGAATGTGACGACCCATTTTTTGAAAGTAAAGCATTGAAAGAAAATGTCAAGACCCTATACAAATTGAAATTAGTTTGATGTGTCCCAGTTGAAACAACACCACATAAAACAAATTGGTATCTGTGATTGTGACATACCATACTCTCTATAAATCAGAACTTTAGGTTCTTTTTTTTGGCAGATTTCCTAAGATGAAAGAAAATAATTCTCTGGTTGTCTTCAATCCTTCTTCCTCAATTTACTCCAGTATGAAATCGTGATACAATTCTATTGAGGCCAGAGCCTCATTGAAGATCTATATTTCATTCCATATTCTGTTTCTTGGGCATTGTAGTAGTCCTTGTTTTGTTCAGGTGTAATTACAATGGCAGCAAGGTGAGGTTGTAAATTTTATGATTAACCCTTTATGTAAATTTTATGGCCATTTACATGTGAACTTCAATAGTTATATTCATAACCTAATACATATTAATATAAATATCTTAAATATATGTAATAAAGATATTGGAAAAATGCTTCTCTAATGTTTTGAATATTTTATTTGCTGAAAATTAACTGTGTTTAAAATAAAAGAAAGAAAGATTCTTTTATAGTCTACAATGTGGGACAAATTGAATTCAAAGGATTGGTTATCTCATCTTGAGCATTATGTTTTTTTTCAGCGTAATTGGCTAAGTGTGACATTTGATCATATAAAGTATTTTATAAGCACATATTATTATGATTTAATTTTTAGTACTTATCGTTTAGGCAATATTATTGCATTCACTTTAGTTTTTATTGGCTAATAATCAATTGGCTTTTTACCAATAAAAAATAATTATTGATTTCATTTGAGAAAAAGTCTAAAGTTAAGATGTAAATTTTTTTATTTTATATATTCTAAAGTAATTTTTCTAAGATCTTATTGGTTTAAAACATGGTGTCATAAGGACAAATTTGTAGGTGATTTTTTTGTTGTCAGTTTTATAATTTAAAAAAAACTGATATTTTGAAGGTTATTTTCACATTTGAATTGTTTAATTCCTATATAAAAAGAATTAACTGCGACCCTAGTGCATTATTTTATCAATTGGCAACTTATATTATGCATATATAAACAAAATAATGTATATTAGGTTAATATGCTATATTATATGATATTTTTTATAATTTACCTAATATACATTGTTTATTATTTAGTAAATTAATAGAAATTTAGTATAGTATTATGAATAAATTATTGAAACGAAAAGTCCTCAACCATTTGCTTTGCAATTTGTATCCTTGGAAAAGCCAGACTTACATGAGCGTGCCATTGGCTCACCACGGCTGAAGGTTGGTCATCTAGTCCTTCATTGCCCTCTAAGGTGGTGTCCTAGATTTTATGGCAGATGAATCTCTTGGTGATGAACATTCAACGGACAAGTATGTTAATGAGCAAATTGGGAGCGGAGGTAGATCCTTCAAAGACGCGTTGGTGGATGCTAGAAGACTATCTATGAACACGAGATTCATTCATCTATATCAAGACTCTTGCGACAATCGCAATGGAGAACAAGGTAAGCATTTTGCTTCCATTAAACTTACTGTCAAGCTCAGTATTCATATGGTTAAGGCTATTTCAGATGAAAAAATTAAACTAAAAGATACAACAATCTTACTTGTTGCCCTTGATATTAACAAAATGTCCTCCCATAACTTCTTGAATTCATAGTTGCAAAATATCTGGGTCAAGAAACTACGGTTTGTGTTCTCTTTTTGTAGGATGGTGCAAAAGGGATTATTTATTATTTTTTTCCAAACCATAGTCATCAAAAGGAAGTTATCAAATAACAATTTTGGAACATTGGTCATACATGTTTTAGGGCTCTGGACTAGCCCCTAGATGCTAACAATGATGAAGTGCTAGCACTTTCTTGCCCTAGAGGGGTTACAATGCACAATATACCCCCTTATTTGTGGCATTTTATACCTAAGGCCATGGAAAGTGTTGGTAATGTCCCTAGAGTTGATGACTCTCCATTGTTTCTTCTGCATCTTGATACTAGAATGTTGCTCTCGATTAATTCGAGGCAAGAACTTTCTAATGAACTCATTTTGACTTGGGCTGTCTAGTGCAATTCATGGGGGGCATAAATGCTTGTTTTCTTTGTAAGATGGAAGGTCATGTGAGGAGAAATTGTCCTTTGTTGAAGAACAAGAGGCTTGGACCTATTCCTTCATCCAAAACTATCCCCGTTGTTAACATTGGGCATGTTGAGGCTGCCTCTTTTGGTTCCCCTATTGACCCTATTCTTGCAACGCTTGTTTCTCATTCCACTCCCCATACTAGGGATGACACCTCTCCTGATGGTTCTGGGGATGTTGAGGTGGGCTCTTCCTTGGCTGATTCATGCCCTAGCGCACTTAATGTTGTCGCTCTGCTTAATGTCCCATCCCATTGAGTCTTCTCGTCCTAATGTTCCCCGACTGCACAAGACATTGAATGCCCAACAACTTGCATTGTCGAAGATCTATAACATTGTCAATATTAAAAAAACGATAGATAAGATGTACCATGGCTTGGACAAGAGGGTTAAAAAGTTTTCTATTCCCAGTAGTGGTGAAAAACCTACTCTTGTCAGCACCCCTAGCAAGGATGAGAGAGGAGTCATGGATTGTTTGGACCCCATCACTTAAGGGAGTGAAGCGAAGCTTTCTAGGGGGAAGGGTGATGTGGAGATAGCTAATATGGTGAACTTTGCTTCTAAGGTCTTTAATGAGGCATATTTTGATATCAAGAGAGCTTATAACCCTAATGTTTCCCTTATTGATGTCTTGATTGCTTTGGAACCCTCAACCATTCCCCCTTTCAATCATCCCTTGAAGCCCATTAGTGATGTTGTCCTAGTTGCCTGGGACTCTTGCTACCTTAATAAGGGTCGTGAATAAATGAGCCTGGAAATTGGAGAGATGGAGTTAGGTGGTATGGAGGAGGAATGGGCAATTATCCCATATGAGGGCTCAGCCTCTGTTGGGTTAGTAGAAGAGGCTATGGAAGAAATTGGATCAAGGAAGGCTATGATAAAGAAAAAGAAGCACTCTAAGAAGAGTAGTAAAACCCTTTCTCACCCCTGGGAGTAGATCAAATTTTTGAGTTTAAAAGAAAAAGGGGTAGACCTAGCTATTCAGTTGCCAAAAAACATAACCAATTGGATCAAAAAGGTCAATTGCCCAATATTACAAATTGTCAAGGGCACCATTGGACACCACAGCCCGCGACTTGATGGACTTGAACTGTGTCTCTTGGAATGTTTGGGGATTGGAGTCCCCGAACAGAAAATATGTGGTCAAGAGGTTCTTAAAGATGAAAAAGAATGTAGATATCTTACTTCTATAGGAAATCAAAGTTGTTAATTTCTCCCTGTACATTAATCTTAAATGTATTTGGAGGGAGGCAAATCACTTTGCCACCAATCATTCCAAAGAGAAGGGGGTGTGTCCATTCTAATATGTAAGAAATGGGCTAAGTTTGTGATCGGGAGGGGATGTTCTTCGTGTAATTGGGCGGTATGGATCATTATGAACTATAAAGTCTATAATTATGGAATTGCCTCCATCTATGCCCCTAATGATCACAAGGAGAGAACCAAACTTTGGAATCAGATGTCATAGTTGGAAGATATTCCTTTGATTTTGGGGGGTGATTTTAATATGAAAGAGTGTGCACAAGATAAAGGTGGGAGGGACTAAATTTGAATGGAAACTCAATGAAAACGTTTACTAGTATGGGATGATCAACAAACTTAGAGTTATGGATCCACTAGTAGGCAAGAAAGATGAGCATAAGGAGATTCGGCACACGTGGTGCAGTTTCTAGTAGGGGTGCAAGAGGATTTATAGAAGATTAGATAGGTTTTATTATAACAAAGATCTAATCAGTGTGAAGAGGGATGAAAAGGGATGTTCTATGAAGGGTTGTCCCTTACACATTATCATATCATCATCCAATTCAAGCCTCATTTTGTCTAAATACACCCCCCCTCCCTTCCCCCCACAAATTCCTTTAGGGATGTGTGATTCATTTGCACTTAATGAGACAATTCAACTCATGGAACCCTAGGAAGAAAAGTTCTATTAGCAGATGGAATCAAAATGTCATAAGGTGGAAGCTATTGTTCCAAACTGTGGGCAAGAAAAAAGCTAAAGATGCTAGAAGAGTGGAGATAGAATTACATAGTAATCTATACAAAGCAGAAGTTATGTAGGCACACCTAGATAATGTTGATGCTACTGAGAGACTCAGAATTGCTAAGGAGACTCTGAGAAAGCTAAAGAATGTAAGGATCCGAGGAGCTAAAACAAGAGAAAGGATTAATTTGTTGGAACATGGTAACAAAGGGTCAAAATTCTTCTTTCATATTCTTAGAATCAAAGAAGCTAGAGAACTCATTGACAATATCTGTGAAGATGGGGTAAATATTACAAATCAGAAGGATATTTAAAAGCATTCGCCCAATTCTATCGTAAGTTGTTTTCTACAGAGGACTATGGTGTGAGTAAAGAGAGTGTTAGATAGAGGATTAGAAGCATCATTCCCCAAAAGATTAGTGAGATAGAAGCTTGCGAGATGGATAGAAACTTGGATGTTTAGGAAATACAAAGGGTCATTTTGGCCCTTAAAAATGACAAGGCACTTGGTCCCAATGGGTTGCCAATTGAATTCTACAAAATGAACATCAAGTAGATAGGGGATGACTTGTGGCATATCTATAGAGAAGACATGGATTCTGGTTTTTGGGGGAAAACATCAACAACAGACTGATTAAACTTATCCCCAAGGATGGGGATAAAACACTCATTAAGAACTGGAGACCAATCACTTCACTGAATGTCTCATATATGATATTGGCAAAAATCATGGCTAAAAGGTTGGAGGATATCCTTAAAAAGGTGGTGAAGGGTTACTTAAGCTCTTCTGCCAGATGGTTAAAAGTAGATATATCTTGGAGAACTTGATCACTTGTTGGAAAGCTATGAATTGGGTTTAAGAAGTGGATCAAAGAGTGTCTATGTTGCTCCTTTGTTTTGTAGAGGCCTATGATAGGATTGAGTGGAGCTTTATCCTTATGATGATGGAGAGTTTGGGATTTCCTAAGCTCTTTTGCCAGATGGTTAAAACCCTCATGAATGATGTCATGACTTGTGTTGAAGTGAATGTTCTCAAGTCAAAAAGCTTCCAACTAACCAAATCCATTAGACAGGGTTGTCCCTTAGCCTCGACCTTATTTATTATTGTTGTTGATGTTTTATTCTACATGTTAAGAGACATCACTTTGTCTACTAGGGTGAAGGACATTGATCTGCCCAATGGAGAAGAACTAATAAACATTTAATTAACGGATGACACTGCTATTTTGGTTGAGCTTGAGGAATCTAACTTTAATGCCTTAATGAACAAACGAGATATTTTTTGTGATGCCTCTGGTAGCAGGTTCTCCTTGCCAAAATCAATTATGTTGTGCTGGGAGAATAATCCTCCTGGCTAGTTCCAAAGATTCTCTCTTGTTTGGGGTGGTCATAGCCACCAAGTTGGGTACTTGGGCATACCTTTTTCTATTGATCCCAATTTAAGGGATATGTGGGAGTAGGTTAAGTCCAAAATTGACAAAAAGCTCAGGAAATGGAACAAGCATTATTTGACACTGGCTGGGAGATTTCAAGTATGCTAGAAGATCTTGTCCTCCTACAATATTTATTATACCTTGGCTTGGGTTTTTAGTAACTACCAGTTCTTCTTCATTTAGATTTTAATCAAAGACTTTTCGTGTTCTAATGGTAAAGGTGGTAAATAGCAACATGCAGTCAGATGGAGATGGTGCTCCATGAGTAAATCCAAGGGGGGATTAGGATTGAAGAATTTGAGACTTCAAGGGATTGTATTAGTTGCTAAGGGGATCTGCAAAGCCCTTCAAGGAGACGATCCATGTAAGATTCTGGTTAGATATAATATATCCAAATCAGTGCCAAAAAGAGGCACATCTTGAAAAGGTCTTCCCTTTTGAGATCTTGTTGTTGGGCAGTTTGCAGTATGCCTGCAGGTTTTGTAATATTCAAGTCTATCTAGAAGGCGTGGGATAATGTCAGACAATATATAACTAACAATGGGATTATTAATAAGGACAAGAAGATATGGGGACATAGATGAATATGGTTTGAAAGTTTTTGATGACATTATCAAGGATGGTAGGTTAATGTCACGGTAGGAGATCAGTTGTAAGTATCAAGCGTCTATGTCCCATTTCAGGACATACTTTATGTTGAAGGAGGCTAGTGCTTCATTACCTCATCCCCTCTTGTGTGTTGTTAATTGTGATAGTGGGCCTGATTTCAAATGGATTGATGGCATTATTCTCCTCTCCTTGAAAGCCAAAACCATTTACCTCACCCTGGCAAACACTGAGGATATTCTTAACCATCTTGAATGTAGTTGGAAGCTTGGCCTGAACTTGGTCTCTTGGGTCCAGACCTATTGAGCCTAAGAAATTTTTTTTCTTGTGGCATCCCTTGTTACATATATTACCTATAAAGAAATCAGATGGAGCTGGAGAGTTTAACTTTTTCTCCTTGTGTACGTTTCTCGAGAATGTTAACCATATCTTTCTAGATTGCCTTTTTCCTAAAGAAGCGTGGGGCCTCTTTGGTTTATCTATTTCATGCAATATTTATGCTTATGATATTCTGTTTGGCTTTGTTGAGAACCTCAAGAAAGATTATAATCTCTTTTAGTCTTGTCTTTCAACTAAAATTCTTTGGACTATATGGAAATTTAGGAATGATAGATTGTTTAACGATAGAAGCAGGTTACTTACTGAGTCTTTGAGGAGACTCATCTTTCATAATGTGTGTTCACAGGTCTTGGTGGTGATGAGGTTGTCAAAAAACAAATTTGAGGACGTCATGAATGGTGGATTTTTCAGAGTCTTCAAGTGGGAGTTCTCACATAGCTTCACATGGTCTACAAGAAAGAGGAAGAAAGAACACAATTCGAAACAACAATTTTCAATTTCACAAGGGAGATGAATGAAGTTAGGAGAATAGAGACACAACAGCATGGAAATCAACATCATGAGGCACAACAAAAAGGAACTATGCATGAAATACTCCCTTAGGAGTCATAACAGTATGAGGCACATATTGAAGAACAACATGAGACACAACAGCATGGATATGTACAACATGAAGATAAAATCCATGAGGTAGAGCAGCATGGGAACCAATGGTCAACAACAGGTGGTGGTCCTTCTGGTTGCATGGGTTTTTATGCATTCCTAATTGGATCACATTTAGGAGGGTAAATAATTTATTTAGATGGATGGATAGATGGGATGGGCGACATGGGTTGGTTCCTATGGTGACAAAAGCCACCTAGATGGATTAATTAAATTTGTATGATGTATATGCTACTGTGTATGGACTTTTTATAATGAGATGTAATTTTGTAGTAATGATTTGAATTGTATATAGGGGGGTTGAATGATGTATATGTGGTATGGATGTAGAGTAGTTACAGTTATAGGGGTTGTAGTAGTTTGAACTCTCGGATATCTCTTTTCATAGTATGAATGCATGATATGTAACATTAAAAAATAATTATTAATGTATGAATTTTTTTTTTGATAAGAGGCGCAAGGCCAAAGAACAAAAGTCTAATTTATTTTTCTCTTTTCTTTCTTGTCATCCTTTTCCTTTATCAAGATCTACATGTTGTGAAGAAGTTGAACTAGACATTCTTGAAGGTAGACTTTTTTATTCTTCTTAAGAATATTCTTGAGTTCATCAATATCCTTCTTGTAACAATGAGGCTCATCATGTCCATTCTTCTTGAAATATGTACAAGTAAGAAACTCCCTGAATGATTTCCCCTTATTGTTGAAATTGCCTTGTGATGAGGAGGTCGATTGTGCTTTCTCATGTTGGGTATTTTGTTGCCACTATTTTTGCTTCTTATAACAACCCTTTCCTTGATTCCCTTGATTATCCATCAAATCAATAGACTTTAAAGACTTGAGAATCCCCATGATTATTAAATTTGATTATTCAACCATCAATATATTCATGAAGGCTTGGTGAATGAAGCACCCATAGTCAACTAATGGGTATTGAAACTAGAAACAAACACTGAATACTCTAATGGAAATTTTCTCAACAATTTGTAGATCAAATTTTCATCCATTATGTCAATTCCATAATCCTTAACCATTTCTCTTAGTGTTTATACTATAAGGTCTAGGATTACTTAGAGGGGGGTTGAATCAGTAATCTATCATATCAGAAAATTTTCACAATTCTTTCAACACCAAAAACCACATTCATCCACTTTAAACCTTTTGCATATAATAAAAAAAAGTAACCAAACAATCATCCACACATTCAACAAAATGACACCATTATTTTATCATGGAAACCCTGACTAAGGGTGAAAACCATGGTGGGGATTAGCACCCAAAAATATTTGCACTCTTATGAAATGTGCCCTGTTAAAGGTCCAGCTCTGTTAGGAGCTTACAATAATGCCCTGTTAGGAGAAGACCTAGTTAGGAGTCACCTGGTTAAGGGATTTACCTCTGGCCCTATTAGGAGCTTTACCCTATTAGGAGTAACCTTGCATCATGCCCAAAAGTTGGGCAAAAATACACCAACAAATTCTTTAAAATGTTAAAGGTTTACTAAGTTATCTTAAAGATTTTATATGCACGCAAAATGATGCAGAGGGAAACAATTTAACTAAAATAGTTTAAGTGTCCAAAAACAACATAAGGGTCCAACCAGCAAAAGGTTGACCAAGTTTGACCACGCTCACTAAAAGTCAAACTATGCAGGATAGTGCTCACAACTACCCTACAGGGTTCCCCAAGTTGCATGCTTCGATCGGGCACACAAATTGAGATGGTTGACTAATGTCAACTATAGTTGACCAAAAAGTCAACCATGCATCGATAAATGTAAAGCTAGGATATTAGGGTTTGTTATACTGCAGGGAGTGTCTGTGCACAAAAATTGAGGTAATTGACCTAGGTTTGTCCGAGGGTTGACCAAAAGTCAATCGTACATGAAAACGGTCAACGATACCAGTTTGACTAGGAAAAGACTTAGATAGATAAAAGGGCAATAAGTCCACAGGTTATTTTAACATTAGACGACTATAATTAAAGAAATTGAAACTAATATAATTCAACAAATGAACTATAACAAAAGATTTAATTAAATATCTTAATTATATAATCAAACAAAATTTAACAAGTGGTTAATACGACCAAAATAAGTTATATCTTAATTGATACCCTACTTAACTAAATATTAAATTATTAAATTCTTCTAGCACCCTCTATTGAAGAAGTCAACATTTTTTACTATATATTATATTGGAAACTATTTGACATCCAAATAAAATCTAATCAAAAGAAAATCAAATCTAAAATAAATTTCAAACTTATAAATATATACTCTCCTTCATTCACTATTCCTAAAAAATTGCCTCTGCGTATTTTATTATTTTATTTCACATTACTCCTTTTTATGAAGTTTCATTATATCCTAGTGATAATATATTATTTATTTTAAGATATATTATAAAGGCTAATATAATATTCTTTCTTTTATTTGGCCTAGGGTTTCGAAGGGGGCGATTGTGGGCGAATACGTTGAAGCGGTCGAGAGGGGGAAAAGGTCGGCGGAGAAGCAGTGGTCGTAGAAGGCGGCGCTCCCAGTGCGGGTGCGCGGAGGGTAGATAGAGGTCGGGGACAGCAGAGGGAGTGGTCATGCGAGGCCGGGGCGGCGCTTCCCTCACCCACTGTGGTAACACAATGGGCGGGACAGGCCGGTTGCGGCTGACGCCTGCTCTCCACTATGTTCCACAGTGGAGTGGGTTGTATCTGCGCAGCCTCCACACCATCAAGGTGGGTCGGAGTAGGGCTTCGACCCTCCCCACCCGAAATTGCTTTTTTGTTATTATCTCTTTTTTTAAGATTTCGGAAAACATTTTTTTTTCTTTACTTTTAAAATGTTTTAAAATGAAAAAGTTTAGGTATTTAAATATTAATATGCATCTCCCTTTTCTTATTTCTAGGGTTAAAATAGTCATATTTTAATTCGACTGGTTAATAAATTAATGAAATCTTTGTACCTAAACAGCAAGCATTAAGGCAAATAATTTTCAATTTTTAAATGCATGATAGGAATCTAATTTATTAGATTTATACTTTGTAAGAAGTAAAATTTTATTTTGGGCATTTATTTTTTTGCTACAAATTTTGAAATCTCTAAGTGTCACAGGATAAATTTCCCAAAAACATATACATGTATCATTCATTAAATTTCCATCCATGCTTAATAAATTTCTCCCTTTTTATTTATGAACATTCAAAACTCTTAAATCCATAGGAAGTTTAAAACTATGGTTATGAGTTTGATTTTTAAATTTATTTAAACATAATCTATAGAAGCACTTAGACTTGATTTTTTTTTTCAAATACAATAACTTATGAATTTACTAATGTTCACATGTTTAGAGATATATAAAAACTTAGGAATTGAAATTGCATAAAATCCCATAATTTATACCAAATAAAACATACATTAATATCTTCCCAAAATCTCTTTCCCAATAACATAATAAAATCTAGAATTACATAATCCTTAAATCCATTTCACAATTTAATAACAAATCAATTACATGACATTACATGGTACAATGGAATCCCTGATTCCAAATCTTCAAGATAAAAATACTTTGCAACCTCCTACATCCAGTTGAATCCTAACAAAATGAGGTTGACCATGGAGTCTCACCTTCCAACCTAGACCTTTTCAAGGTCACCCTCGAGCTAGGGGAGCCAGAATGGAACGGGTAACACACAAGAACTCACAATCTTACAAAAACATAAATATTCACAAAACATAAGAAAACTTCTCATACATGGCAAGACAGTGAGAAGGTATCCAAGAGACCTTAAAAATAATGGTGGTGGTAAACAGTCTCAGGAGGAGAAGCCTAAGTATACAAGTAAAATCACAAGCCACACATGGACTTGGAAGGACCATCTACACAAGATGTTGTCATAAATAAAATCATCCTTATGCCCCCCAGGGGCCCTTAGGTCATACTTGGAATCATGGGTATCAAGAACCTCATATATTTCTCTCCTCACATGGGAGACTGCACTAATCTGGAGTCACTTCCTACCACCCCCTTCAAGGTTACTCTTCCCTCCCAAGGGTGAGTGTGCCTTGAAGAATCCCATTCAAAAAAGAGTACAAAGCAAACACAACAAACTAAAACCTCAAAAAATCAAAACTTGAAATACATAAGATTTACATAGGACTCCATTAATGGAGTTCCAAGCTAAGAACATTCATAACAAAAGAAAAACTACTCTAAGAGAAACCAACCTTACTCTAAGCTTAAGGAAAAATTGAAAATCTGAGATGAGCTATCCTTCCAAGTCTTTTCTTTAAAAAACTCCTTCAATTCTGGAAATGTCTCTAAAGGTAGAGAGTGGGTGAACCCCAAGCTCTCCCTAAAATCTTCCCTATAAAGGAAGAAAAAGAGAGGTTAACCAAAAGTACACAACTCTTCAAATTCGCTCAACTTTGAAAATGAGACTTTAGAGGAGTAATAATTGATTTTTAAGGCTCTTAATAAGTTGAAAATGACCCCTAATCCCTAGGGTACCAATTTGGGAAGCTAAAATTGACCCCGGTTACCTTCTGGGAGACTAAAAGACCCTCCTAAACTCCATCTAAAGTTCACCCACGAATTTTTAAGTCAAGTTGACCATTTAGAAACTTCCTAACCTGGGGTAGAATTGGGTACTACACTTAGGTAACCCTATTTAACCCTACACCTATGCATGATTCACTTAACTAGCCATGCCAACACTTAATTACAACAATTTCCAAAATTGGCACAATTTAATTAAACAAATGACATGACTTATTCACATTAACTATAACTGAATTAAATACACACATACAAACCACATTCACGAATAAATAACTTATACAACGAGGTCCATGTTTCTTTGTATAAAAAGGACCTTGGAATTCACATAGTATAACATAGGTTCCAACTCTGGGTCCCCGATTTAAATCCATGGTCAACTATCCCTGCACACTCATTGCACACATCAATAGGTCTAAAATAACATGATATGAAAACATAATACTATATTGCATATAAACTATATCTGCATTTGAATTAAATAAATATATCATCGATTTCCTAAACCAATTTCCATCACAATTGCATCCACATTATTATTCTCATATATGACATCATCATAAACTGAATCTGAATCAAAACATAAGGTATCTCGAGTGTACCCTGATTACATAACCAGGTACTGAATATATAACATAGGATTCAACAGATCCTCAAATACGTAAGAGTCTCAATAGTCAAAGTATGTCTAAGTAAATAATCATTGAAAGCATAGAAAATAAAGTAGTAAAACTATGACGGTCTGAGGTAGGTCTCACACCTTGTTAAAGGAATTAAACCCTAGTTAAAGAGTCACCTGGTTAAAGGATTTATAAAATTAGACCTGTCAAAGTCTACCCGATTAAGGGATTTTCTTGCATAAATTGTTAGGAATCAACAAGCACAATGATCTAGGTGTAGCATGCCTCCTTTTCTTGTTTAGATCCAATTAAGCACAATACTTCTTCTTCTTGCAGACAATCTTCTTTTTTTAGTCGACCGCACCTTGGCATCCACGATCTACACTTGCGTAAAGCATTGATTTACATATATATACATTACATGTCCATTAGGGAATTTAACCACCTTACAAAACATATTAAATTATTTTCCACTTGATCCTTGAACCCTAAAACATGTTACCAATTTATAACACTCACTAACAAACTCAGATCAGCCATAAGATTCATCATACATCGATTTTAATCAAGAATAGTCAAACCTTTTTTACTTCTTCAAAACGATTCCAAAACTTGATTAAATCCAATCACCTTGAGTAATGAAATAGAAATTAGTCATTACAAATCTGTTATGTCATGTCACCTTGACACTTGGATCATTGAAAAATCCACTGCAACTAATCGCCTCATCACCGTACACCGATCTAACACCAACTTCTCAAACTAGTTCAAAACATTTAGCTATTAGGCACAAAATGATCTTATGTCAACTGAAACGATGCCTTCCTATAATCCAATCATTTTGCGATCATAGTATCGATAACATATCCTAGTCAAGATAAACATATCATGACCATAACACTTGGATCCATACTGATTTGATATATAATCAAATCATTCATTGTTTGTCATTGTCTGTTCTTTTGTCTGTCCTATTGCTCTTCAATCAATCATAAATTTCTACATGTTTGTTCCCAACATATGCGATCATACATAATACATCTAGAGACATCCTTGAGTCTCCAACCATGATCGCACACTCCAATTCATACTACAACACATAATTCATATGTACTCATACTTAACAGCACATCAGGAACACTATCAACAAATACAACACCAAGTTGACATCAATGACAACATAATAACTGACCTCCCTGTCATCAAACTTGTACCAAGAAACTCTCAAAAATATCTCCACCACTTATGCCAAAAATATACCCCTTTGGCATTGATGGCAATACTGCATTGATCTGATAACAATCACTCCCCTTAGATGCACCAAACCTATTGTCTTAATCTTCCTGGCCTTCTCCTTTAAATTCTTCTTCTGATCTTCTCCCCTTTTGACAACAATGCCAAAGGTGCCACATAGTTCACCGACTTCTGGAACATCTTTCCTTTGCCTCTAATTGATCCCCCTAAAGAGTAGACCCTCTTAACATCAACCCAATAGTGAAATATATTCAATGAGTCCACCTGATTTATGCTTACAACATCTTAATGTCTTTCAAGTAGGGAAATAACCCCTAACTTACCTCTCAGATACTCAAAAGTATCTTTAGGTAGGGGTTTAGTGAATATATCTCCTAGTTTCTCCTTGGTTGGCACATATTCCAACTTGACTACCTTTTTCCTGCACTTGCTCCATTAAGAAATGATACTTGATTGCAATATGTTTAGTCTTAGAATGCATTGTTGGATTCTTTGAAATATTAATTGCACTTGTATTATCACAGTAGATAGTCACAGGTTCAGTTACCTTCTATTTTATACCTTCTAGGATCTGCTTCGTCCATGCAATTTGTGTACAATTGATAGTTGTAACATACTCAACTTTTACACTAGATTAGAAGATGCAATTTTGCTTCTTACTTGTCCATGACACAATTCTTCCTCCTTGGAAGAAATCTCCTCTACTTGTACTCTTTCTTTCATCAATTTTTTTGTGCCCAATCTACATCAGTAAAAACACTCAAAGAGAACTCACCTTTGTGAGTATACCTAAAACCATAGTCTTGTATTCTTTTCAAGTACCTGAAAATTCTCTTTACTGATACCATGTGAGATTCCTTAGTATTAGCTTGAAATTTTTCCACTATTCCCATTGCTTGTGTAATGTGTGGTCTACTATGAACAACATAATACAACTTACCAATCATTGATTTGTATAGAGTTGCATCCACTACTCTTGAATCATCATCTTTAGGTAGCTTGCATCATGTCACCATGGGGCTTCCAACTAGCTTGTAATCTTCCATTCCAAAGTTCTTCAGTACTTCCTTTATGTACTTGGACTGACTGATATAGATACCATCTTTTAGTTGTGAAATATTCAATCCAATAAATTTCTTAATTTCTCCTATCATCGACATCTCAAACTCTTTCTTTGTCTCTTTTGCAAACTCCAAGCTCATCTCATCATTTCCTCAAAAAATTATGTCATCCACAAACACTTCAGCTAACAGTATCTTATCACCTTCAACCTTCAAATACACATTACTATCTTCACTTGTTCTTATGAAATTATTCTTAGCAAGATAAGAGTGTATCATTTCATACCTTTATCTAGGTGCTTGTTTCAATCCATATAATGCCTTTTGTAACTTGCACACCATGTCCTTATTCTCTGTCAGTGCAAACCCATCTCGTTGCTCTATGTAAACTTCTTATTCAAGAATATCATTTAGAAAATAAGATTTAACATACATTTGGAAAACCTTAAACTTATTATAGGAAGCATAAGAAAGTAACATTCTTACCCCTTCAATTATTTCTACAGGAGAAAATGTCTCTCCATATCCAGTCCTTCATCTTGTGCATAGACCTTACACACAATTATTGCCTTATTTCAAACCACTTCTCCATCTTCATTCAGTTTATTCCTGAAAACTCACTTTGTACCAATCACATCCTTGTTTGTTGGTCTAGTAACTAGTGTTCATGTGTCTATCTTCTCAATATGATCAAGCTCTTCTCCCATATCTTTTATCTAATCATCATTCTTCAAAGCTTCCTTCATAGTTTAGGCTCAAAATTTGAAATCAGACAAGTACTCTCTTTGATTCTTCCTCTTTTCTACACTTCAGCATCTTTATCACCAATGATCTGATATGTACAATGATTTAATTTCACATACCTTGGAAAAATAGATTCAGGTCTAGGTTATTCTTCTTCTTGTTCCATTGGTTGAACCACTTCTTCCTCAATGTTCTATTCAATAATTTCTTGCACTTCAAGTTGCACATATACAATCTCCTTGACATTCTCTTATTCTATCTTGTTGGTTTCATTAGATTTATCTGGATATTTATCTACCTTCACATGTACACTTTCAACCATCTTGTTATTCCTTTTATTGAAACACTTATATGCCTTTCTTTTGGTAGAATATCTCAAGAAAATACTTTCATCACTCTTAGGATCAAAATTTCCAATGAAATCATCTCTCTTGATATAACATCTACTACGAAAAAAATTGAAATAATTAACACTAGGTGTGTGACCATACCAAAATTTCATAAGGTTTCTCACTAGTTCCTTTCTTCACTTATACTCAATTCATTGTGTAGACTGCGGTTCTAATGGCTTCTCTCCAATATGACTTAGGTACATCACCTTGAATCATAATTTTCCTAGCAACATCAACTAAAGTTATGTTCGTCCTTTCGGCAATTCCATTTTTTTTAGGAGTCCTTGGTGCTGAAATTTTTCTTTTGATTCCATTTTATTCACAATACTCAGTGAACTCCCATGAAGTGAACTTTCCTCCTCTTTCTAATCTTAAACATTTCAAGCTCTTACCTGTTTCATTCTCAACAAGTTCCATGAACACTTTGAACTTATAGAAAGCTTCATATTTATCCTTCAAGAATGTCACCCACATCATTCTTGAATAGCCATCAATAAACAACATGAAATACTTATAACCATGATAACTCTTTGTCCTCATAGGAACACAAAGATCAATATAGACTAAATCCAATGTGTTTTTACAAGAAAAAGACTTACTACTAAAAGTAGAACAAGTCATCTTACCCAACTAACTTACTTGCACATTACATTGTCTGGTTTCACAAGTTGTGGCAATCCCCTAACAACATTTTACTTACTAACCTTGATCAAGGTATCATAATTCACATGACAGAACCTTTTATGACACATCCAACTATCTTCAACCTTAACAACCAAACACCTATTAACAATACTATTCAAATGGAATACGATACCTTTAGTTTGTTTCCCAGTAGCAATCAGATCTCCCAAGCTTCTACATATCCTGCACATACCTCCTTTGAACTATAAATGATAACCTTTTTATTCAACTGACCAACACTCAACAAGTTATATGTAAGACCTTCAACCCAATATGCATCATCAATATTACTTTTACCATTCATAGAGATTTAGCCACTACCTCTTACCATGCAGGGTGTGTTGTTTCCAAACTTGACCACACCACCATGAAATTCATCTATCTTTATGAACTTACTTTTTTCGCCAGTCAAGTTATGTGAGAACCCACTATTAATGACCCATACATTATCATGTTCCATGTGAGACACCAATTACTTCTCATCTTCAGAATTTTCTTCTTTGATTGCAACAAACACTAATTCTTCATCATTGTCATCAGATTCTTCATCGGTCACAGCTTCATTCACTACAAACATATCATTGTTTCTTTCCTTTTCCCTTGAATATTTTTATCTTCTCTTTATTTTCACCATTAGGACATATAGTAGAAAATGTCCTATCTTTTTACATTAAAAAAATTTCAAAGGTCGCTTGCCTTTATACTTACTAGTACCTCTAGGTAGTCTTCTTGCAAGTAATGCTTTAAGTTCTTCTTGCTTCTTTTCTTCATCCAAGATAGATTCAAGTTCCCTGGAATAACTCTCACAGATTATCTATTTTCCCTTCTTCTCTGACTCTAATGACAAAGAAGCCTTAAAGGACACTTCAACTTTAGGAATATTGTTATCATAGTTATTTAATTCAAAAGCAACAAGCTTACAAATCAATCTATCAATAGAAACAGTGTCAAATGTTCTCAATTATTGTATAGAAGAAAATCTAATGGCATAAGTAGGTAGAAAGGTTCTCAACATTTTACTTACCACATCACCTTATTCAATGTTACCACTAGTAGATTTGATAGCACCAACTACTTCATTTATCCTTTTACCATATTCAGCATGATAGAAACTCCTCAATTGTGTTTGCACAAGCCTACTAGGACACTAACTGTTCCTTGTCCTCCCAAGACCCTTAGCTTCCTTCTAGAATCTTCTAAGTCCTTCCTTATCTAACTTAGGACATCTCCAAAACCTCTCTAAGAGATGATATCCTTTGTGCTTCACCTAGGGGTATATCCCAACAAGTTTCATCACTCTCTTATACTCCTTCTTGGATGACTCCAAGTGCCTTTTGGTCCTCTTTCCTTAAAAAGTATTTGTAGGGGTAATAATCCATGCTTGGAACACTTCTTGAGCTCCACTTGATCTCATTTGGATAGGGTAACAAGGCTTTTTAAATCAATTTCAAGACCATTAGTGTATTTGGTCTTTTAGGCCTAATACTCCTTCTAGCCCTAATTGACTAGTTTTTCCCACTTCTTTCAAAATAATCCCAAACAACCCCAAAAACAAAGTTGATATTCTAATACCCTTTTCCAAGACATGAGATATTTTGTAGGTCTTAGGGTTCTAAGGTATTCGTACAATGGATTCCTAGAATTAAGGGCAAATAGGGCTATTCTGGTGCAGTTTGGTGATTTCTAGTTGGAAATGTATCCCAATGGATTGGGAAAGTCATAATATTCCTAGGAGTTGTTTGTATGAACTCAGTTCTCACAAAACCATGCTTGGTTTCATTCTTCCAATCACACCCCTACATTCAAATATCATTAGTTTACTGGCAAACTCCTAACCGGATGCTTTGGACTCACCTAGGGCTTGCCATTAAAATTGCTTAAACTACTTCTCTGAGCTCCTCCCTCCATATTTACACTATAAAAGGGTTCCCCTACCATATCCCTCATGGCCGTGATGAAATGCATAGTGGAGATCTATGGGGGAGCCATTTTACACTAAATTGCTCTGTCAACACCAGCAAACTGCTAAACTAGATAAGAATTTACAAAACTAATCTAATGAAATCCTAGAAACTTAAAACCAAAACAAAATATGTTTTAACTATCCCTACTACACGAATACAACAAAACATTGTGTTCTTCAATCCATCTAAAAAAAATAACTATCAAAAAGCATTCACATTGCACAAGAACAGTGGACAAAGTAACTTTAGACAATTCAAATTACTTCTCCACCTCATACAACCTCGGTAAATGGGCCTCATGGTATTTTATGCTTTCCCCATGTTTTTAGGTGGTTAAAACAACTACCCATCATCAAACATTGAAGGGAATCCAATATTGTCAATGTTGTAATGCAACTTTGAAAAGTTGCAAATGTTGTCATGCCAACATTTTGACAACTTTTGCATTTTTGCCTAAATCATAACCTAATGACCCCTAACCTATATGTAACGATGTAGAAACATAATAGAGGCAATTTTAGGCACATTTCCAATCCTTCCTAATCCTTGAAGTCTTTTAGACCGAATTTCCACTTTTTAGGCTTTCTGGCACTAAACACTATCAAAACACAAACCAACTAGGTTGGATTAATCCTAATCAAATCCACCTAGGTACAAACTCAAAATACCTTCTAAGGTCTAAGAAACTACATCTGACTTGGATAGGTTCAGTACAAGACACAACCAAAATTGAGGATGGGAGTTAGCCTAGGTGCTCCTGCACCATACTTCCCAAACAAAAAGATTTCAATCCACCCTTGGATTGAGAAAGTTGGAATCAATTACCAACTTCTTAAAATTTGTCTCTTTGATCCAAGTGGCCTCTGTATCTCCTTGGCCATGCCACTTTATCAGATGTTCATAGTAAGTCCTTTGTCTAGTCTTCTTGTAATCCCTAGAATCAAGCACCTTCTCTGCTTGCTCAGATGGTGTAGGGGTGAAGTTCAGGTCCTCCACTTCCTGTATTACCTCAATAAGGCTCTGATTTGGATCTAGAGTAGGCCCCTTATGAAGGACTATATCTAAAACAATGAAGACTGGAGATAAAACAATATCCTTGGGGAGTTCAACTTTATAAGCATTTTTGCCATATTTAGCAAGAATTGTACATGGCCCTAATCTCCTCATCTGTAACTTATTTAACACTCCCTTTTGTAACCTTGCATTGTTCAAATGGACCATTAAAAGATCCCCTACCTAGAATTGTACTTCCTTCTTCCTTTCACCCACCTTCTACTTAATCTTTGCAGTGTTCTCTGTCAAATTCTTTCACTGATTCATGCACCTCTTTCACAGAGTGTGCAAAGTCTTATGCATAACCACTCCCTTTGGCTCCATCCTTTAACTCTCTGAGTTCAATATCCTTCTAAGGTGTAGTCCACATACAACTTCAAAGGGACTCCTAGTGGTTATGTTGGTTGTATCATTGTAAGCATATTTTTTGTCCTAATAGTTATTCCTAAGCTTGACCATACTCCTTAGTGAGGCACCTCAATAGGTTCTGTAGACTAATATTTAACACCTCAGTTTGACCATTTGTCTAAGGGTGATATGCAGACCCAAAGGACATATTGGTTCCCAATTTTTTCCACAGTGTCTTCCAAAACCAGTTCATGAATTTTGTGTCTCTATCTGAAACTATGCTTAAGGGTAACCCATGGATTCTCACCACCTCCTTGAAGAAAAGATGTGCAATGTGAAAATCATCATGTACATTCTTACAAGGGAAAAAATGTGTCATCCCCATTTTTTTCCTTGTGAGGCACCTTAATAGATTCCCTAGACTTCAATTTACCACCTCAGTTTGACCATCTGTCTAAGGGTGATATGCAGACCCAAAGGACAGATTGGTTCCCAATTTTTTCCACAGTGTCTTCCAAAAGTGGCTCATGAATTTTGTGTCTCTATCTAAAACTATGCTTAAGGGTAACCCATAGATTCTCACCAACTCCTTGAAGAAAAGATATGCAATGTGACAAGCATCATGTACAGTCTTACAAGGGGCAAAATGTGTCATTTTTTATGAATCTGTCTATTATGACATATATATTGCCAAATCCTTGTTTTGTCCTTGACAATCCTACAACAAAGTCCATGCTCAAGAATTCCCAAGGTCTAATTGGAGTGGCGAGAGGTTGGTAAAGGCCTGCATTGGAGGATGTTCCCCTGTCTTTCTGACACACTACACAACACTCCACATACTTTTTGATATCTATACGCATTGTAGGCCAAAAATAAAACCTCTGCACTAACTCTTGGGGCTTATTGACTCCAAAGTGACCACCAAGAGCCCCATTATGATTCTCTTGAATCAAGTTTTCCCTAATGGACCCCCTAGGGACACATAACTAACTTCCTTTAAATAAAAAATCACTCTGCAATGTATAATCAAGAAAAATCTCCATGGAAATGATTCTTATATTCTTTACATACCTTGTATATCTCTACAAAGTCTTCATCCTCTGCATACAAGTCCTTGAAACTCTCAATGCCTATGCTCTACAATTGTACTTCTTGTACTATCAGAAGTCTCCTACTAAGTGCATCAGCTACTTTTTTCTACAATCCCTTCTTATGCTTGATGTTGAAGGTGTAATCCTACAAGTACTCCACCCATTGCATGTGTGTATGACTGATCTTGTCTTGGGAGTTCAGAAAACTAAGTGATTGGTTGTCTAAATACACAACAAATTCCTTGGGAAGAAAACAGTGCCTCCATTTCCTTAGTGCTTGGACTAGATAATACATCTCTAAGTCATAGGAAGAATACTTCCTCTTTGTATCACTAAGCTTCTCACTGTGAAAAGCCATTGGCCTTCCTTCTTGGCTTAAGACAACCCCTATAGCAACATTGCTAGCATCACACTCAACTCTAAAGAGTCTCTCAAAACTTGGTAGTGTTAAGATATGTTGAGTGGAAATATTCTTCTTCAACAAATAAAATCCTTGGTTAGCTTGCTTATTCCATACAAATTTGATCTTTATCCCACATTTTATGTTATCCAACATAGGAGCACAAATTACACTAAGTTGCTTAATGAATTTCCTATAGTATTGAGATAAGCCATGAAAGTTTCTCACCTCTGCTGTAGTTTTGGGGGTAGGCCAATTGATGATGGCTTCTACCTTTCTTGGATCCATCTTAAGGTTTCCTTGAGACAAGATAAAACCAAGATACACTAGCTCTTGCTTTAAGAACTCACACTTATCTAGATCGATCATTACATTTTCTTCATGCAGTCTCTTAAACACAATTTGCAGATGCCTTAGATGTTCTTCTTTAGTCCTACTAAAGATTATGATATCATCCAAATACACTACAACAAACTTACCAATGCAGTCTTTAAGAACTTCTTTCATCAGCGTCATGAATGTGGATGGGGTAGTTGATATCCCAAATGGAATTACAAGCTATTCATATAAACCTTCTATGGTTTTGAAGGCAGTCTTCCATTCATCTCCCTCCTTGACCCTAATTTGATGATAACCACTCTTTAGGTCAATCTTTGTAAAGTACTTTTCTCCTCCTAAACAGTCCATTAGGTCTTCTATCCTAGGGATAGGGAATCTATTCCTAATGGTGATTATGTTAATGGCTCTAGAATCAGTGCATAGCCTCCAACTTCCCCCCTTTTTGGGTGCTAAGACCGTGGGAACAACACATGGGCTTATACTCTTTCTAATGAGGCCTTGGTTTAGGAGCTCTTGGATTTGGTTGGCAATTTCCTCATTTTGTTGAGGTGTCATCTTATAGGAAGCCTTATTAGGTAGGGTAGCTCTGGGAATGAAGTCTATTTTGTGGCTAATAGATCTCTTAGGGGGTAGGCTTTATGGTTTTCCATCACTGACAATGTCTTTGTACTCCTTAAGCAACTCTTGCACTTCTATAGGAATCTTTGTCTTCTTAACTATCTTCTCTGCATCTTCTTCCTTTGGCTTCAAAACCAAAGCATATCCTACTCCCTCTCCTTCTTCTAGATCTTATAGGAACTCATTTTCACTCACCAATAGAACATTAGGGCCTGTAGACTTCACTTCTCCTTCCAATAGTGACTGTATTTTGAAAGTCACACCATCTCTCTTGAAATAATATGCATTCTTGGCTCCATCATGCATGGATTGTCTGTCAAATTGCCATGGCCTTCCTAGTAAAAGGTGACATGCATCCATAGGTAGGAGGTCACATAGAACCTTATCTTTTTACTTTCCAATTGAGAAGTCCACCCATGCTTGTTCATTCACAAGGACATGTTTTCCTTTGTTCAACCAAGTAACCTTGTATGGATTACTATGTGTAATTCTCTTCATTTTCAATTTACTAATTGTCTCCTCTGACACAATATTGTTAATAGACCCTGAGTCTATGATGATCTTACATGCCTTACCCATCATTTTCCATTTCACTCTGAATAGTGACCTTCTTTGGCTTGGTTCTTCTTTCACTGGTTCTTTAATCAGTGTCCTCCTTATCATCATATTTTCTCCCTCTTCTGACTCCAAGGGTACTTCAGGGTGTTTTTTAACACCACTAGATTCTTCTTGAAGAAAGTTGACTCTCTTATCACTCCCTTGGGAATTAGAGACTTTCTCTGGGCACCTATAGTCAATATGTCCCATTTGATTGCAATGATATCATTTCATTGTTGAAAAGTAAGAACCTCTTCCTTGGCTGTTGCTTCTTCCTCTCCAATTACTATTAGAGCCTCTTCCTCTATTGAAGCCTCCCCTATTTGAGCTTCCCTCTTTTTGTTCAGTTAGCTTAGTCTCTCCTTGAGTTTTGGATTATGAGCTTCTACCACCATATCCACTTCTTTGGCCTCTACCATCTCTTCCTCTTCCTTTGCCTCTGGTATTTCTTGTATCTTGTTTCTCTTTCAACTTTTCCTCCACCTTAACTACAAGTTGGTAGCATCTCTGGACTATGGTGGGAGTCAAAAGACTCAACTCATCTTGAATAGTCCATCGTAGACCATTGAGGTATCTAGCTGGCTTCACACTTTCATCTTCTGCAACTCTTGACCTCACACACAAACTTTGAAACTCCTTAGTGTAAGAGTTGAAATCCAATTCCTTTTTCCTTCAACTTTTCCTTTTCTTATACAACTAAATTTCATAATCTTCTGGCACATATGCCTCTCTAATTTTGGATACCATAGCTTTCCAAGTGGCTATGGATTTATTTCCTTCTTTCTCCCTCTCATCTTGGATGAATTTCCACCAAGTGAGTGCACACCCTCTAAGTCTTTCCTTTGCCACTTTTACCTTTTGGTCTTCTGTTATCCCATCACACTCAAAGTGGTTTTCAAGTCCTTCAATCCAATCTACAACTACCTCTGGTTCCATTTTCTCACTAAAGATTGGAATTCCCTCCAATGCCTTTCCACTTAAGGCTTTTAAGGCTTTCAAGAAGGGTTCTTTAGTGAGTATAGGGTCTTGTTCAGGGACCTCATCATCTATGGCTATCTCTTTACTCTTTCCTTCAACTTTATCCCTGACTTCACCAGTCTTCTCTTCCACTTGGTCCAATTTATGCTCTAATTGGGCCAATTTATCTCTGAGAAACTTATTCTCTTCTTCTTGCTCATCCATTTTCTTTGGAAGTTCTACATTTGTCACCATTGTAGACTCTCCTACTCAATCTTCTGGTTAAAACATTCACCACAAGCCAAATCTTATTTTCTCTGATACCAATCTGATAGAAACTCCTCAAGTGTGCTTGCACAAGCCTACTAGTACACTAATTGTTCCTAGTCCTCCCAAGACCCTTATCTTCCTTCTAGGATCTTCCAAGTACTTCCTTAGCTGACTTGGGACTTCTCCAATGCCTCTCTAAGAGATGATATCCTTTTTGATTCACCTAGGGGTATCTACCAACAAGTTTCACCACTCTCCTATACTCCTTCTTTGATGACTCCAAGTGCCTTTTGGTTCTCTTTCCTTAAAAATTATTTGCAGGGGGTATAATCCATGCTTGTACTACTTCTTGAGCTCCACTTGATCCCATTTGGATAGGGTAACAATACTTTTTCAATCGATTTCAAGACCCTTACTATATTTGGTCTTTTAGGCCTAATACTCCTAGCCCAAATTAACTAGTTTTTTCCACTTCTTTCAAAATAATCCCAAACAACCCCCCCAAAAAAGTTGATATTCTGGTACCCTTTTCCAATACATGAGATATTTTGTAGGTATTAGGGTCCTAAGGTCTCCGTATAGTGGATTCCTTTAATTAAGGAAAAATAGGGCTATTCTGGTGCAGTTTGGTATTTTTACTTGGAAATGTATCCCAATGGATTGGGCAAGGCCTGATCTTCCTAGGAGGTGTTTGTATGACCTCAGTGCTCAAAAAATCATGCTTGGTTTCATTCTTCCAATCACACCCCTACATTCAAACATCATTAATTTACTGGAAAACTCCTAACCGGATGCTCTGGACTCGCCTAGGGCTTGCCATTAAAATTGCTTAAACTACTTCTCTGAGATCCTCCCTCCATATTTAAACTATAAAAGGGATCCCCTACCATATCCCTCATGGCCTTGATGAAATGCACGGTGGAGGTCTATGGGGGAGCCATTTTACACTAAACTACTCTATCAACACCAACAAAATGCTAAGCTAGAAAAGAATTTACAAAACTGATCTAATGAAATCCTAGAAACTCCAAACCAAAAAAAATATGATGTAACTAACCCTACTACATGAATACAACACAAGATCTTGTTCTTCAATCCATCTAAAAACACTAAATATCAAAAAGCATTCATAGTGCACAAGAATAGTGGACAGAATAACTTCAGACAATTCAAATTACTTCTCCACCTTAGACAACCTCGTGAAATGGGCCTCCTCATGGAATTTTATGATTTCCCCATGTTTTTATGCAATTACAACAACTACCCATGATCAAACATTGAATGGAATCCAATATTGCCAATGTTGTCATGCAACTTTGAAAAGTTGCAAATGTTGTCATGACAACATTTTGACAACTTTTGCATTTTTGCCTAAATCATAACCTAATGAACCCTAACCTATATGAAATGATGTATAAACATAATATAGTCCATTTTAGGCACATTTCCAATCCTTCCTAAGCCTTGAAGGCTTTTGGACCTAATTTCCATTTTTTAGGCTTTCTAGCACTAAACACTATCAAAACACAAATCAACTAGGTTGGATTAATCCTAGTCAAATCCACCTAGGTAAAAACTCACAAGACCTTATAAGGTCTAAGAAACTACATCTAACTTGGCTAGGGTTAGTACAAGCCACAACCAAAATTGAGAATGGGAGTTAGCCTAGGTGCTCCTGCACTAGAGCAATTTTCTCACCTTCCACCATTTTCATGTCGTCATATTTTCCCTTCAAGATGTCTACCCTAGCTTTTTGTACATGTTTGTCTCCACTATAGATTAGCTTCAAATTTTCCCAAACATCAAAGGTAGTGTCAAGTCCATGAATTTCAACATACTCAGTATTAGACAAGGTACTTACAATTTCTTCAAGTGCTTGTATGTTTTCTTGTTGCTCCTTTTATTGATCTTCATTAAGAGGCCCATTACAAACTGTATATTTTGTTACCATATGATCCTATAATTGTGGCCCCATGCCTTCAGATAGATGTTCATCTTGATGTTCCATATTGTGTGCTTGTCTCTTGTAAACTTAGGACCTTCCTTCTTCATCATTAGATCTTTCCCTCAAGCTGTTAAGCTTTACCACAAAGAGGAACTAGGCTAAGATACCAATTGTTAATACTATAAGGTCCAATCTTACTGAGAGGGGGGGGGGTGAATCAGTAATCTATCATATCAGAAACTTTTCATAATTCTTTCAACACTATAAAACACATTCATCAACTTTAAACTTTTTGCATGAAATAAACAAAGTAACCAAAAAATTATCCACACATGCAACAAAATGACACCAGTATTTTAGCATGGAAACCCTGACTAAAAATTAAAAGCACAATGGGGATAAGCACCCACAAATATTTGTACTCTTCTTAAATCTGCCTAGTTAAAGGCCTTGCCCTATTAGGAGCTTACAATAATGTCTCGTTTGGAGTAGACCCTATTAGGAGTCACCCAGTTAAGGGATTTACCTCTGGCCCTTTTAGGAGATTTACCCTGTTAGGAGTAATCTTGTTAGAGTATTTAAACCCTAGTTAAAGAGTCACCTGGTTAAAGGATTTACAAAATTAGACCTATTAAAGTCTACCCGGTTAAGGGATCTTCTTGCAGAAACTGTTAGGAATCAACAAGTATAATGATATGGGTGTAGCATGTCTCCTTTTCTTGTTCATATCCAATTAAGCACAATAATTCTTCTTGTAGACAATCTTCTTTCTTCACTTGACCACACCTTTGCATCCATGATCTACACTTGCATAAAGAATTGATTTACATATATATACATTACATGTCTATTAGGGAATTTAACCGGCTTACAAAACATATGACTTTCTTTCCGACTTGATCCTTGAACCCTCAAACGTGTTACCAAACTAGAACACTTGCTAACAAACATAGATCATCCATAAGATTCATCACACATTGATTTGAATCAAGAATAGTCAAACATTTTTTACTTCTTCAACACTCTTCCAAAACTTGATCAAATCCTATCACTGCGAGAAATGAAATAGAAATTCATCATTAAAAAAAATTTATACCACGTCACCTTGACACCTGGATCATATAAACATCCATTGAAATTTATTGCATCATCACCGCACATAGATCTAACACCAACTTCTCAAACCACTTCAAAATATTTAGCTATTAGGCATAGAATGGTCTTCTGTCAACTCAAACTATGCCTTTAGGTACTCCAATCCTTTTGCAATAATAGTATCAATAACATATCCTAGTCAAGATAAACATATCATGACCGCAACACTTGGATCCATACCAATTTGATAGAATAATCAAATCATTCATTATATGTCATTGTTTGACCTTATGTCTGCCCTATATCTCTTCAATCAATCATAAATTGCTCCATGTTTGTTCCTAGCATATGCGATCATACAAAATTCATCTAGAGACATCCCAGAATCTCCAACCATGATCGCACACTCCAATCCATACCACAACGCATAATTCAATTGTACTCATACTTAGCAACACATCAAGAACACTGTCAACAAATACAACACCAAGTTGAAATCAATGACAACACAATAACTGACCTTCCTATCATCAAACTTGTACCAAGAAACACTCAATAATCTCTTCATTAGTTATTCCACCACTTAGCTTATGTGCCTTAGTGATATAGTCTTGGATCATGTCAAAATCCTTAAGATCAAATTCATGAGATCATTGTCAATCTCGTAACCCCTAGCTTGATCAAATTGACCATACAAACTAGCAAACTTATCACATGCTTCCTTGATTATTTTCAAATGGTCAATATGGAAGATAAGGTCATATGATACATACTTCCTCAAAGTTCAAAGAGCCATATTATTTGTATCAATCCATTATATTTGAGCATTAGGATTAGCTGGTACAACTATAGTTCCATCAACATATTTAATTAAACCTTTTTACATCATCTTACTTCATGCTTTAATTTTACTGTGTAGCATAATTATGTGGAGTTAAAATTGAATATTTAGGAGAACCTATAATGAAAAATTAAAAAAACACAAGAGAAAGAGAGGCACAATCAATCAAGGCACGATTGCCACTTGCAAAACAAGGCAAAGTGGACTTCTACATTCAATTATTACAATTGCCAAAATAAGGCTGTATAAGACTCAAACAAATATAACACAAGATCACTCAAGGATCTAATCAATTACAAGTGTCAAAAATAGGCCAAGATAGACCAAATGCTAAAAATGTTATGTCCACTCACAATGTCTACAAATTGATGCAAAACCAAAAAGTAGATGAAAAATCATGCACTTTTAAAAAAAATGGCACCTGAAAATGTGTCGGTATGAGCCCGAACGAAGTCTCTGAAGTTGCATAAATTAGGATTAGACAACTATATTCATCAAAAATTGTAAATTCTGGAAAATGTGTCCTTCAAAATCAAAAAATAGATTTCACTACTGAAAACTTCAGGAGATTCTACCCAAAATAAAAATAAAAATAAAAAACATTCACTCAAAAAGGAGTCTGTATGACCAAGTTATGGTCTTTCAAAGTTGAACTGCAAAATCAAGACTGCAAATGGTGAGGGGGAAGAAAATTCAAAATTTGATGATGTAAAAAAATCATGGCATTTTATTTTATGGTCAAGTAGTTATCACAGGAAAAAAAAAATACCCAATTTTGACGGTTAAACGGTTGTCAAATTTAAGACATTAAACATGAATGCCAACTGGGCCCAAATGCTTTAATGGCAGAAAGGTGACTCGGCAGATCTATATATCTGTGTTATGGTAGGGAAAGGCCACAAGATGTGTACAAATGGTTGCTAATATGGCTTTTTCTGCAAGTGATATATATATATATATATATATATATATATATATATATATATAATGCCACATATCAACCTCTAGTTCGTGTTCTGGGTGATGTGATTGTCTCTATGTTAGCAACTCAAATGAGCCACACTGGATCTGTACTAGCTTGGAGAATGAGCTCATGTTGGAAACTAGCACAGAACTGGGAAATGAGCTCAAGGAAGCAGGAGCTCAGTGTAGGAAGGTGTAAATTGTTGTGGGTTGCAACAAGTTGCAGTAGAATGCATAGTGCTGAGGGTGAGGGATTGAGTGGTTGAAGTCAACTCACCAACACAATACTACAATGCAGATCGAGGGTTTGTTGTGATTGCATGGAACATGGTGCGAATCGAGGGTCTGTTGTGAAGTCAACTGGTCAATGTAGTGCGTGATCAGGCTTTCAATCTCAAAGATCGACGAGCTCAGAGCTTAGCAAGGAGCATAGTGAACATCTTGAAATTTTTCCCACGTTCATTAATATACTACCCTTTCCACTCTATAAAATGGTAATTCCGTAGTAGAAATATAAAGAACGATTGGCTAGTTGGTTGTGAATATTTTTCAGGTGAGATGGGGGTGTCGAGATTTGGTCGTATGGTATTGATTGGATAGATTTTCCCTTACGTAACTTGCAACTCTGCGATAACTAATAGAATACGGAGGTCGACCTAGCCCAAAAGCCCAAATTTTTCCTAAAAAATACAAAATAATCAATTGACAAATTTAAATGATTGAATTTGAAAATAATATGCAGATCCAAAAAAATTCTAAAAATTCTTACCAACTTGCAGATCAGGCCTTACAAGTCTGATTTGCAAAAAAAAAATTAACTTTTTCCTAAGGTAGGAAAATTTATAGTCAAAACTTGTTGACACAGCCTCCCAGATCCAATGGCCAGGTTAAATCTTTCTCTATATGCTTCCACAAGGTGCTACTATTCTGGATCTGAATAGAAGCCCTCCAACAATAGAAACAAAAGCTCTCCCAAGGCTAATCAATGAATGTGCCAATGGTTGTGATACCATTTAAGAATTTACCTAAGGTAATGAATGAATATGCCAAGATCTAGAAACTCAATGAATAACACAAAAGGGAGTCAAAATTATATGATCAATTGATTGACTTGATTCAATGATGATCAACAATGAAATACAAAGTAGATGTGCCTGAATATATAGGCAATGTGTGATAACTAGGAGATGTGCAAATGATAACCTATCAACCACACAAGGCGGGATCACATTTCCACCAAAGGTGGATCATCCTCCATTGTACAAAAAATTATGTGCAAACATGTGCAACAATGAGAAGATGATAATGTGATAAGAGCACTAAAGGTGGATCTCACACATAAAGTGGAATGAGATAACAACTAACTCTACCTAAAGTGGAATTCTCCTACACCATGTGCTAATATGGGATGAAAAATTTTAGGTGTCTCATATGTAAACTATTATGAATGCATTATCCTAAGTAAGCTTAAGTAAAGTGTAATTAGGAATATTTAATTACACCATCACATATGAGTCAACCCACCATAAAAAAACTAAACATGTGGAGCATAGTTTGATTTAACCTCATTAAAATCCCAACCAAAGGGCATGAAAAACATCTTTACCTATAGTGATTATTTTCACTATGCTCTATTCCTTGGTATTTCTATACTTATGAAGATCCCACCACAAGGCCACCCCAACGAGAACCACTGTAGCCATGAAAAAGGGGAAGGGAAAGAAGAAAACCCCAAGCCCTTGTTACAAAGCACCTCAAAGAACCTGCAAGGGGCATCATGAACAACAACCCCCTAGTTCCACAAATAACTACCAAAAAAGAGAAGCCCCCATCACTAGATAAAACACCATCAACCACCAAAGAAGGGTAGAGAAAAACACATCCATCATGAAATAAGGAGGCCAAATCTTCCATGCAACACCCATAAGCACCAAGCCACACCCAAAAGTTGCAACACCAGCCACAACAACACCAAAAGCTTCATAAACTATAGAATTTCCCCTACCATAACCATTGAAAATAGCTTGTAAAATAGGGGACCAACCACCTTGCATCCACCAATAACCCACCAATGATTTAAAGTGGGGAACTTCCAGCAAAGGAAAGAAATAATTTTCCCTTCCCTCAGCCAAGCCACATACCAAGAAGAGAAGAATTGGACCAAAACAAATCCCCAAACAGGGTCAGGAACCAACAATATCCAGCCAAAATAAATGCCAGAGATGAGTGGCCATACACTCAAAACCCATGAAAATCAAACTGCAAGACACGGATAAAAGAATCTTTGATCAAAGATTCCCAAAATGTGCCCAAGAATAGGGTAAGGAAAAACATAGGATGAGAGGTTGCAACCATCCACAAAAACTTTATGCTCAAAAAACACCGAACCCTAACCACTACACCCACACATGAAGCTCATACCACTCCGATCACTAGTCAAATAGCAGCACAAACACCCATCCACAGAAAAATAAACAACTTGAACAAACCCATACATAGAAACAAGGGTGACCAGAGACATCGATCCTTCCCTAAAATCCTCTTCAAAAAATGATACCATAGAGTAACACATTGGCAGCCAAGGGTCAAGAAGAACCCCTTCTACACACAACAGAGATAATAGGCATCCCACAGATGAAAAAAAATTGAGGCCACCAAAACTATTCACACCTATGTGGGGACACTCTTAAATGGTAGATCTGACCCATAATGCTTCTTAGTAGCAACAATAGAAACACCACCAAGAATAGCAAGGGAATCCATGAACAACCAAATACAAGCATGAGAAACCCACAACAAGCTTACCGATGAACCATCCACATCATCATCTACCTCATCCTCCATTACACGCCCATTGCTTGAATTTCCTAAAATACTCCTCGTCCCACTGGTCTCCATTGAAACTTGATTATAGAATGACATAAATGTTTTAAATTAGGTAACATATATGCTTTGAATTGTAAAGTGATGTAAATTAATAAAATATAATTTTTTGTATGTTTTATTTTTAAATTTGCCAAAAACTTAAAATATTATTCAACTATACCTTTTTTATAAAATAAACACTAAATTTTAGTTGTTGATAAAATGTTGAAATTTAAGTTACATGGAGCATTACTCTTTATATAGTAAGTTTTATCTATTTTTTTCAAAAAAATCGTGTCTTAAAACTTCAATGGATAGATATATTTTGAACACTATTTTTATTAATTTATATTTTTAAATAAATTTGAAATTTTGCATACACTACAATATAACTCTTTCTCAAGTGACCCATTAAGAGAAGAAGTTGAAACACTTTGTTTTTGAGGCTGCAATCAAGTTTTAAACCCTCTTGGGAAATTGTATTTGTTGGCTTTGTGCTTATGTTGGGTTATTGAGCTTGTGGGTTTGAATTTGTGAAATGTTTGACACCTTCAAAACTGTCATTTACTAATGCGTGTGTGTGTGTGTGTGTGTGTGTGTGTGTGTGTGTGCGCGCGTGCGCGTGTGTGTGTGTGTGTGTGTGTGTGTGTGTGTGTATGTATACATATGTATGTGTGTGTGAGAGAGAGACAAAGAGTATTCAAAGATTTATAATCAGCAAAATGGAGATACAAAATGTGCCACAATTCCATAATTTCATTGTAAATAATAGAGATAAACTTTTATATTTACATACACATACACATACACATACACATACATATGCACATATGGACACATACACATACACATACACATACACATACACATATACATGCATATAAATATACACATGCATATACAATCAATATTTCATATGGGAAATGAATATAAGTTATATAATTTTTAGTAAACACATCTATCAATGCATATGAGATCTTTGCGAGAGTTTATCAAGAAGAGTATACATACTATCTAGAAAACAAATAATAAATTTCTCAATATTGTTGGAAATGTTGGCCTAGACACTCAAGAATGGGTGTCCCAATCTATTATGTCTAGTGTGCTTCAAGAACCCTCTATATGCAAAGCTTTTTTGGGTCAAAGAAAAACCCAAAGTCTACTTTATTTTTCTCAAGAAATATTGTTCTTTGTCTCCAAGTAGTTGTGTATCCTTAGAAAAAGGCAGTGTGTCTTTTTTAAAGAGGGTGTCCTTCCTTTTGAGCATCCCAAATATTTTATTATTTGTCATTTTTTAGCATTCAAGGATTAGTCAACTCACTATGAGGCAGTTTGGCTTGTCATTTTCTCCTAAACTCAAACAAAAGTGCCTTAATTTTACATTCAATTCAACCCTTCATGGGTGCTTAAACAGTTCAAAGGGAACTAAAATATAAATTTAATTTTGAACTTCACTTCAATATCTAATTTTGTGTATGTATTAATATATGATAAAAACCGCACAAAGACTTATATAAAGTGTAATACAATGACCTTATAAAATAGGGTTTCCTTCTGGGGAAAACAAATCACACATAATATTCATCATTAGATCTATGAACTAATGATAAATGGTTAAAGATTTACAAAAATGAATTATACATAAAGTGTCTTTTAGAGGCACTGTCCTTGAAACCCTATTGGGGCATGAAACTCTTGAACCCCTCGTTGGTGGTGGGGGCATCCCCCGGACCTTTTTCTCATTTATCAAGAGTATTATTTTATAATCACAAGGTTGAGACACTATTTTCCTAACAACCCTATCCCTAAGATTTGATTATAAAGTATCTACAATAGAAGAAGCTAAATGTATGAATTGTCTAAAAATGGATGAGTTATATAGGATGTTTAAACATATGTAATGAGGATTGTGAATTTTAAAACTTCAATGAAATAGGTAGTTTTCAAGGTATCAAAAAAGAATGAAGATTTTGGCTCCAGTGCTAAATTTGAACTTGAAGAAGAGAATTTTGTAAGGAACTTAAAAAGGGGTTCTAGCAAGTAAAAAGACACCTTTCAAATGTTTCAGTTATGGTGAAATAGGCTAGAGTGCTTCTATATGTCCTTTTAGAGTTAGTAATGATGTAGGAATGGAGTACAAACCCTATCAAAAGATCTATAAGGATTCAAAGCATAAGAGAAGAATTTTCATAAGATTTAGAAGATCTTATACTTTAAGGAGGATAACCATTTATCTCATGAGTGTGATTGCTGCACCTTTAGAAGTGAAAATGGAAGGAAGATGTGTTATTAATTAAAATGGAGACCTCAAACCATAATAAAGAAAAGTGAACTCCAAAGATTACAAAGAAGATGTGAAAATTGATCTAGAAAGAGAGCTCATCTTTTCCCTAAATGACCTTAGAATAGCAAGGAAGGAAAATTAAACAAAGGTAGTATATAAAATAATTAGAAGAGTGGATTATAAATGTGAAAGATCATATTGAAAAAGAACAAAGAATAGAACATGTCATGACAACAAGATAAAAATCTAAATAAAAAGGATTGTGAAAGGCTTGAGGAAGAAATTGTATCGTTGAGAAAGGAATTGAAAAAAACTAATAGTCGAATAAATAAATATTTGAAGATTGGAAAGAGTGCAAAGATTATAGAAGGTTTCATTAACAATTAAAGGTCACTTTGCTTCAAATCTAGTATAAGATTTGATGATAATTAGAACTCAAACATTCTTGAGAATATCATGAAGACAACTAAAAATATCTAAATGAGAATGCCTTTGGAAGTTCAAGATGAAACAAATCTACTAAAACTGAAGATAGCAAGGAGGAAGGAGATACATTTAGTTCACAAGAAGAAGAGGAGATCCAAAAGACAAAATGAAAGACAAAAAACATATAATACTAGGTTACATTATTCTTATTTTTGTTATTGTTCCACTTTTAATTAGTTTTGTCATAAGGTAGTAGATTGTAGAAGGTTACCTAAAAGAACTAATTTTGTGAGAAGTGTCTTTGTATTGTTGTTTAATTTAAATATCATATATTATAAGTGCAGCAATTTTGGACATTAATACCATTACGAGTTTCTGGATTTGATTGTGTTGTACATTTTTTTCCTTATGCTCTCACAATTCTCATCTTGATGATGGATCACAGAGTGTGATATAAAATGTTGATGAAAAATTTTACAACAAAATCAAATCTAGAAACTCATAATGGTAATTATGATGGATTATGGAAATCTCTTCTCTTTAATTTTGGACATATTGCCAAAACATTGTAGAAGTGTTTTTTGTGAATCCTTCTAAGCCATATATGAAAGAAAATATTTGTACTCATCAGAAGAGTGAATCTAAGAAGGTGTGGAAAAGGAAGCAGAAAGAATAGAGATCAATCATTTCTCAGACCATATTTATGCATAGAGTGAGAAGAATTCATGGATCAAAGATAGCGGATGTTCTAGCCACATGACCAAAGATAAAGAAAGTTTATCTATCTTTAATAATGGAATGGTGAATCACTTAGACTTGGTGACAATTATATTGCAAGAATTTTTTAAAAGGGAACCTTAAGTCTTTGAAGGTGGAAAAATCAATACACGCGGTGGTTTATAGGTTGAAGGTATGAAACATTACCTTCTGAGCATAATACATGTGTGTAACAAGAGATATAATCTCTCATTCAAAGCAGATGGATGTTAGATTAGAGAAGAAAGGACAAACAAGATTTTTGTGAAAGGAAGTACGACAAAAAATGATGTATAAAACCTCAATGAGATCAAAGGGAAGAAATGCCTTTTGGGATAGAAAGATGAAAGTTTTTCATGACACAAAAAGTGGAGGATGATGATATAGTTTAGTATCTTGTGAAAAAGGTGAAAGTGATATCTCACTCCTCTTGAATCAAGACAAAGTACAATTTTAGGGGGAGTCTTAGTTATGTATTAACTCCCTACCACAAAGAACAGATGTGATGAAGTGCGGTAAGATACAATGAATGGGTTGCATAAATATAAGGGATGAGAAAGCCTCAATAGAAGGATCCAAGTGTCCCTTTCTCATTGATATCAAAGGGGGAGAAAATTCCTCATAGGAGGAGAGTATATTTAATTTTTGACAAAGGAAGCATTTTATTGTCATTAATGACAATGGGGGAGATTGTTGGACATAGTGTTGACATTGATGTCAAGGCAACTTGAGGAACGTGTCATAAGAATTAATGATCTATCAAGGAATCTTGAGGAACATTTCAAAAGGATGAGTGATGTCAAGTTAGCATGAGGAAATTGTTGGACACATTTTCTTGAAAGAATATTTTCATTGATCTCAAGTTGGATTATTAGTTACTAAATCTTAATAGCATCAGAAGCAATATTGGGAGTATGTGCTAGAATTAGGTGTTCCTGAATGGCTAGCACATTTGAAGAAGTCTATAAGTGTTTGTATTAAGATCCTAAGTTTTCATTTGTGAAAAGTGGTATTTGTACCTAATTACACTGTCATGGCTTTTGGTATTGCATTCTACTTTAGTTGGTTATTTTTTCTTACAGGTTAGAAGTTAAGAAATGCATAAAACATATAATATCCAAGTTTTGGATAAATTTATATTCCGACATAAATTTAGAAGTGGTTGTGTACACTTTTTTAATTTGGTGATTTTCCAAGAGTTATGTTAGATGCACCGGAAAAATGAAATGTGTGCCAGTTAGAAAAAGTGTGTCAAGGTAAAATGGGACTAATCGAGTTCATGATAGGAAACACAGTGTATTATTACTCCTAGGGTGATGAATTTAGTTTTGGGTTGAGCTAACTACATATTTCATGCTATTTGAATAAAGGATTTAGTTATGTTGGATGCACCAAAAAAAGGAAAAATGTGCTAGTTAGAAGAAGTGTGTGAAGGTAAAATGGGACAATTCATGTTCATGATAGGAAATGCATAGCGTGTTCTTACTCCAAGGGTGACACATTTAAATTTGGGTCAAGCCAACTACATGTTTCATGTTATTTGAATAAAGTATTTATCCTTGGTTGACAAGGTGAGTTGCAGATAATATAATTTGTTTCTAGGTTGACATGAAGATAATAATAATAGAATAAATTGATTTATATTACCAATCATGTTGTAAAAAAAATAAGAAATTTGTATAATTGTGGTGAAGAAAGGTGGTGAGTGAACATATGTGGTAAAAGTGTGTGAGAAAAATAATGCATCTTATCTATATTTTGATTGTATTGTAAAGAGGATCTCATGAAGTTGGGGTTAAGTATAAGGATGTTGATGAGTAGGCTGGTAATGATAAACCAAATATAGTTATTTATAACATTGTACAAAAAAGAAGCAGTGTGTATAATTGTTAGGTGGTGAAGATGTTGGAACTATTGGAATGATGTACTGAGAGGGGAGGGGTGAATAAGTACCTCTAAAACTTTTTATGTGGTTGGCCCATTAACCTTTGTGTCATCGGATTTGTATATTCCTATCTATCTGTTTATCTTTCTTTATGTATGTGAAATCATAATATAAGTTCTTTGCATGTGTAAA
>MU224171.1:818582-841562 GCA_018584345.1 Thuja plicata | reverse complement strand
ATCTATCTGTTTATCTTTCTTTATGTATGTGAAATCATAATATAAGTTCTTTGCATGTGTAAACATTCAAGAAACATACATGAAAGTAAATAACACATTACACAAGATATGATATCGTAGAAAACTCATGTTAGGAAGTAAAAAATGTGGTGGGGATGTTTACCCACAAAACTTCACTATCTGCAAATAAGAAGGGAGTCGGTTAAGGCTTACAATTTGATCACTTCTGATGATCTACCCTGTTAGGAGTATTATAGTGGAGACCTGTTAGGATATGCTTCATTTAAAGCTTTAGCAACACCGTTAGGTGTGCACTTTGTTAAGAGATTTATCAAAGAACTGTTAAGTCCACCTTCTACAAAAGGATTTATGTTTTGATGCACTTGTTAGAATGCAACTACAATATAAATGTTGATCTAATAGTATATGCAATCTCTAATTGCTGATAATAGATCCTGTAAAGCTTACAATGTATATGTAATCACCTTGAGTGATTTGAATAATACCTTGTCTCTGCTTGTCGGTAGCCTTGTCTGTGTTCTTGATAACTAATATAATCTATTTCTGAACTTTGCATGAATTCTCTTCTACTTAGATGCTCTCCATGGCTACAATCATTTATCCATTTATTACCTATTACAAATGATTGAACATCTATTTATACTAGTTTCTAGCTCTATTCTTGATTCATGCTTTTCAGATTAACTCTAGATCCAAGGTTTACAACTTGACCTTGATCTTTAGTTAGTTATGTTTTAGATCTATTAGGATGCTTTAAAACATTTACAATATGCTTTCTTGACCCTCAAGTAAAGTTTTAAAACAAGTAAAACTCTATAAATAGAATTACAATGTTTTATCTAACGTGTAAAGTCATATCCACTTTTTGCGGGTTCTGTAACTAATTGTCAGTTCTGATGGTTGGGCTGCTCTATCAGTCTGTCGGTTTTCTTTCATTCTTTGCTCTGTTGGTTTTCTGCTCCGTTGGTGTCCCTTAATTGAACTGTTCATCGAGTTCCTTCCTTTTTTTCTCTGTCAATGATGTTCACAAAACTGTACTGTCAGTAATGTCCTTTATGCTTTGTTGTCGGTTGAACTCTTGTCAGTTTTCATCGGGCAATTCTATACTTATCATTTTCTCGATAGACATTGTAATTTCATCGGGTATGCTTGTTGTCCATCGGTTATGCCTATATCGATGACCTTTATCGTGTTTTTCACTTTAAGTATACTAATGGAAAAACTTAATGTCATCAATCTCCCCCTTTGACATTAGTATCAAAAATTGATATGTGCAATATACTTGATGTACTAGTATGTACACCTATGTATACTTCTTCCTTAGTCATGAAATGACTCCCCCTATGCATATGCTAGTAAGTGTAAGTTTATGTATATGGAATTGACTTCTCCTTTTTGTTTCCTTTTTCTGATATATTGCACATATCTATCCTTGTTGTACATACATTATACATATCCTTATCTCCTTTCTTCTAAAGTAGTATATTGTACATATGTACTATACATTCCTCCTTTTTTGATAATGAGGGCAAAGGTACTTACAACTTGTCAAAAATATGAGAGTTTGAGGCTTTGATTTCCTCCATCATCTTCTCCCATTTCTCCTTCAAATTATCAAGAGCCATGTGCTCAAGTGATATCCTTACATGCATGCCATAGATATTGTCTACCATAGACATCTCCAGGGTTGAGATCAGATTTCTTGCATCTGTTATGTGTTGTTGCAGAGTGGTGAGGTTTGGAAAAATGTGAGCCTGTAGCTCGGTAACCTCATTTATGAACTGTGTCTCTGCATCCCATATCTCTTTCCACAATCTGTTTACCTTTGTGATCTTGTCATGATGCAACTTTATTGTGTTTGCATCAAAGGTTAAACTTAGTGCACTAGCTGTCAGATCTGAATCTAGTTGGGACAGCTTTTCACTATTTTCTTTTGTGAAATTTTCCAGTGTGCACAATTTCTAAACTAAGGTAACAACTTTAGCAATCATAGGTTCTAATTGACTTGTTAATTCAGAGAGCTTTACCTTGTTCTCTGCCACTTCTTGGATGATCTTCTCAAGTAATTTGTGTTGATATTTCATCTCTACCTGTTCTTCCATTGCCTTCTCTACATCTACATTTTGATTGGTGATGGTGTCGGTAAGAACTGCAATTTGTTCCATGACTGATATGCCATCTTCAAATTTTGTATCAGGAACAAGTTGATGTAGTATGTCTCTTGCTTTATCAAGTGCTTGGACTTCCTTGTGTTCCTTTTTCATTTTCTCCTGTATATCTTTTCTTTGGCATATCAGTCCAAACTTTTGAAGTGCTTCAGTATCTAAATTAGATACATCCCACTTGGGTATCTCAATTACCTCATCAAGTGTTACTACCAAGATGTCTTTCTTCATTACCTTCTTCTTCTTCTTCTTTTTCTGGGAGACAGATTGGTGCACTACCATTTGTAGACCTTGAGATTGGATTGATTTGGTAGGTGAAGGTCGAGAAGATGAAGCATCTTGCTGCTTTTGTTCAGAGTCCACCGATTGGTTTTGTGAAGACGTCTCTTCATTGGCCTTGGGTGTATCAACATATTTATCTTCATGTTCTTTCATTCTCTCATCTTGCTTAACTTTGTCACTCTTTTCTTTCTCTTCATCCTTTCTCAATGTTTCATTTGTTTTAGTATCTTCTCCTTTGTCTTTTTCAGTAGACATGTTTTGTTGATTGTCGGTTGCATCCTTCATCTCTATATCTGTATCTTTTTGAGTGTCCGATGCATCTTTATTTTCATCATTACCCATGTCCTTGGGTATATCATCATCTTTCTTAGATGATTTTTCCTGACTTGATTCAATATCAATAGCTTGTATCAAAATTTTCATATTGGTTGGTGTATTGACCTCTGCAGTGCCAGTAGGTGTATCATATTCGTCGGTATTACCCTGTGCAATATTGATATCTTCATCTTTTTGCACTTCTTGTGAAGGGTCTTTTCCTGTAGTGTCATTGATGATGTGATCCAACCATGTTTCATCATTAATATTATCAGTTATGTTACCTTTTATTGTCAATTCTTCTTTGGTAACCTCTTCTTCATTACTCAAGTCAATATGAGTTGGACTTGGTGGAATTTGGCTTTCCTCACTCTAAGTTTTTTCATGGGTAGTGTCAGGCCATACCTCATCTACAACTTCAGTATGTTTGTTTTTGGTTGCCTCACTCTCTTCTTTGTCCAATTCCACAGATGAGTCATCTTTTGCATCCTTAATGATGATGTTTTCCTTCTCTGGGCTAGCTTCCTTAATGGGCTTCTTAAGTATCTTGCTCCACTTTTCAATGTTGTCTTGATCAAGCTCAATTAGCTTCCCTATGAGAAATTTATATGCTCTCATTTTGGGTGAGAACTCCTTTTCATACTTTTTCATCATTTCACTTATCTCTTCCTTCTTTGAATCAGAAGGCATAAGAGTAACAAGTACTCTTTCTCTTATCTCTTTTTCCTGATGTAGTGCAAATTTCTATCTTGCACATAATCTCACTGATAGTTCCTTGGGAATGTCATATTCTAAGAATTGTAGTGGAACATAATGGTGTTTGCACATTTTAGCTATAATATTGTCTTCTATCTTGTTTTGATCCTCTAGATCAAATTTTAACCATTTCCTAATGTTAGGATCAGAAATAGATGGTGATTCTGAAATGCTCTTATATATTTCATCAATGGTTTTGGGAACCAAGGGTACTTTTTCCTTTTGAATTTCTATGTCAGCTTCATCCATAGCTAAGTCATCTAGATCCTCTTTTGTCCTAACCCATTTCCTCCTTTTTGTCTATTTCTCCTTTTGTGAGACTAGTTTTCTCTTGTAGGTTCTCACTTTACCTTTCTTAAGTGGTGAAGGAGTTGGTTCCTTTGTTGTTTTGCTTCTTGTTCTTGAAGCAGTTGTTGTTCTTGCTTTCTTAGGTGGAGGTGGAGGTGGTGAATCTGACTGTGTACCCTCTGAGTCATTCTTCTCTGTATCTTCACCGATAGGTGACTGACCCTTGGTTTGTTCCTCCTTACCTTCTATTTCCTCTTCACCTTCTTTAGTAACTGCAAATTTCTTTGTTAATATTTTAACCATTTTGTTCTTCTTGTTTATAATTTTCTTGACAACAAGATCTGTCTTGACCTTTGGTTTGGCTTCTTCATAAGTGCCAAATCTTGCTTTCTTGTTGTCCACTGGTTCATTCAATAGTGCCTTGATGCACTTAGTAGCTTTTCCTATTTTAATCTCATATTCTAATGGTGATAGCCAGGATTTCCTAGGTACTACTAGTTTGATATAGGTAAAATCAGTATCTACCATAAAACATATGTCCTCTTTGTGTTCTTCTATCAAAATCTCAAGTATTCTAGTTCTATCTTGCATCTTTTCCTTAATACCTTTGAAGTATCCATTCATTAGGTCATCAAAATTTGGTCCTAATGACTCTATATGCTCACATATTTGTATGGTTACAGGTTTGCTTGTGTCCCATACTACTTTGCCTATGGAAGGAAAGTATTCATCAAAGTAAAAGAATATGCACATAATGAGGGAACCAAACTTACAAGTGTTTGTCCTTGAAGATCTTATGGTTTTCATGTTCTCCTCAAGTTGATTCAACAAAATCTCTGCAAGATCCATCTTCTTTCCTAGTTTTATGATCTTGTAGGTTGTGCTCATAGCAGTGCTTGCTATGTTGTTTATTTTGCTGGCCTAAAATATTTTGTATCCTACCACACATGCACCAAACTTGAGTTCCTCATCGGTGATAGTGCTGACCTTGACACCTCTCTTGTCTGATTTTGCACCAATTATCTTTTCCACTTCCTTCAAGGATGGGTGCTTGTGAGCTTGTGGCTTGTTAGTTGTGGGATATCCAGTAACCGCATGAATAACATCTTTTATTATTTGTTTTGCCTCATTTAGCCATAATGTCTGGTTATGCATTCTGTTGAGAACTATCTATATCCATTCGGTTTTAAAAACCTTGGGAAAGTGTAATGCATTCGTGAGACCTTTCACTTCCAGATGCTTGTGCTCTTATTTCAGTTTTCTAGCTTCATCACATAGTGCCTTATAGGCATTGTCTAGGTCCAGATCTCCTAATTCTGAGATCTTGCAATGTATATAGGACCTTACGTCCTCTACCAGCAAAACCCTAGGTGGGATTCTGGAGAATGCTCCAGAATCATCAGGTTGTGATGCGATTTCTAGGTGCAACTTGTATTTAGGTTCAGCACAAGTGTTGTTGCTAATAAGATTGATCGTTTTCTTCTTATCTTCTTTCAATTTTTCAATACTTGAAGTAGATGTCATCATATTTGATATTTTTAGGGCTTCCCATAAATAAACAGTGCGGTTGGTGATTGTAGGTACTTACTGAATCTTTGTGATCGCTCATTAATCCTTTGAGTTGTGTTAAAATCTTACTGAGGTCGCACTTCAATCTGCTCTTCAATCGCTCTACTTAGCTCTACTTGGTTGCTCAAAAATTGCGGGTGCAAAATGAGTTCTTTCATCATGCTTTTATAACTTTTGTGCCCTAAGTTATCATTAATGCCCAACAACTCGTTAGTATACAAAGATTGAGTTCATTAGTTGAGGCATAAATAACATCTTTGGTGTAGGCGCAAAGTGCTAGGGTTGCTAGTAGCTTTAGTGACTTCACCAATGATTGTCAGTAAAATGGCGATGATAACTTCTGTCAGCTCAAGGATCACCAATGTCCGTCGGTTTACACTTAGCAACTTGGCTTTTGTGTAATGACCGATACATTTCGGTAAGTAATATCAACTTTTTTGTGTGTGTTCACCGATGCTAATTTGTACCCATTAACCGATGGTTGTTTTTCAAATAATATTACAAGTAACAATATAGTGCATTCTTCAATAATGCTAATTCATCGATGTGATCAATATATATGTAATGGAACCGATGCATAATATAACTTGTCATAATGCAGTTCCATACTTACTTGTGCAACTTAGTTGGAAATGGTGATGCTACCAGATCCATTGGATGGGGTGTCATCATTTGCATTTCTTGTTCCATCACCTTCAGTGTTTGTGGCTTTTACCCACATCTTGTTTCTCATCTTCTTGATGTCATCAATGGTGTTTCCATTGGGATAAGTGCTTGTTTCTGTCAATCGGTCTTTGCAATCTTTTATCACATGTCCAACCTTATGACAATGTAAACATGCCATACCTGGATTGAACCATTCTCTTGGTCTTCTAATCCATTTTATCATATAGTTGGCATATATATGACCAAACTTTCGACATGATGTGCAATTTACCCATGTGTTATAGTCCCAAACATATGAGTTACCGACTCTTGTCGGTTTGTAGCCATTATCAAGTTCTTTGGGTGTCCATGCCTTCTTGTTCTTTTTCCAGCATTCCTAATGTGTATGTCCATTCATTTTGTAGGTAGGAAATTACTTTTCCATGTAGGTTTCCTTCTTTTGATTTGTTACCTTGGATCTGCATTCAAATGCCTTGTGTCCCTTTTTGTGACATTTATAACAATTATCAATGAAAGTAGATTGTGATTGAGGAATACCTTTCATTTTGTTTCTGCAAATGTTTGAGGTGTGGCCTGGTTTTCCACAGTGATTGCATGACAGCTTCTTGGTTCTTGGAGTTGCATAAACATTCCTTTGATCTGATTGATTAGATGATTCTCCATTGTCGGTGTACCCTATTCATGTGTAGGTGTTGACTCTTCTTTGTCCGTCAAGGAAATCATCCATTCTTTTGTTTCTATCTTTAGCTTTCTTGATTAATTCATTGTGTTGATTCTGATTGACTTCATGCTGTAGTTTCTCATTCTCTTCCCTTAGCTCACTAATGATCTGTATTCTTTCAATGAGTTCAGTATTTAATTAGTTTGCCTCTTGACTCATAAGAATAATCTGGTTGGTAATCTCATGGTGATGATCAGTAAGTCTTTGAATCTCTGATTCTTTTTCTTGTAGATTCTCTATAATTTTCCTCCTATCATCAATAGCCAATATTCTCTCTGATTCATCTTTTCTTGAATCATTCATGACATCAATCATTTTTAACATCTGAGTTTCTTTACCGATTTGCAGCATTTTGATTTGCTCTGTCAGATGTAGATTGACCTCTTGTAGACTTGTGATCTCTTCTACTAACGTGTATGATGCTTTGCTTGTAGCAGATTCAGCTGAGTTGAAGTAATCTGGGATCTCCTCTTCTTGATAATCTTTCTCATTAAGCCTAGTTTCCATGATCTTTCTTTCATCAAGCAACTTTCTCATGCTTACTCTCGCCTCTTTATACTTCTCATAGTAAATCTGAATTTGTAACTACTCATTCTCAATAGTCTTGTCTAGTCTGTACTTTTCCATTGTGTGGATCTTTTCTCTTAAGTTTAAGCTTTTCAAGAAAGAGACTTATCTCTGATACCAATTGTTGGAATTATTGGAATGATGTACTAAGAGGGGAGGGGTAAATCAATACCTCTAAAACTTTTTATGTGGTTGGCCCATTAACCTTTGTGTCATCGGATTTGTATATTCCTATCTATCTGTTTATCTTTCTTTATGTATGTGAAATCATAATATAAGTTCTTTGCATGTGTAAACATTCAAGAAACATACATGAAATTAAATAACACACTACACAAGATATGATATTGCAGAAAACTCCTATTAGGAAGTAAAAACTATGGTGGGGATGTCTACCCACAAATATTCACTATCTGCAGATAAGAAGGGAGATGGTTAAGGCTTAGAATTTGATCACTTCTGATGATCTACCCTGTTAGGAGTATTATAGTGGATACCTATTAGGATCTACTTTGTTTGAAGCTTTAGCAACACCGTTAGGTGTGCACTCTATTAAGAGATTTATCAAAGAACTGTTAAGTCCACCTTCTACAAAAGGATTTCTGTTGTGATGCACTTGTTAGAATGCAACTACAATATAAATGTTGATCTGATAGTATATGTAATCTCTAATTGCTGATAACATATCTTGTAAATATTACAATGTATATGTAATCACCTTGAGTGATTTGAATAATACCTTGTCTCTGCTTGTCGGTAGCCTTGTCTGTGTTCTTGATAAATGATATAATTTGTTTCTGAACTTTGCATGAATTCTCTTCTGCTTAGATTATCTCCATGGCTACAATCATTTATCCATTTATTACCTATTACAAATTATTGAACATCTATTTATACTAGTTTCTAGCTCTATTCTTGATTCACGCTTTTTAGATTAACTCTAGATCCAAGGTTTACAACTTGACCTTGATCTTTAGTTAGTTATGTTTTAGATCCGTTAGGATGCTTTAAAACATTTAAAATATTCTTGCTTGAACCTCAAGTAAATTTTTAAAACAAATAAAAACTCTATAAATAGAATTACAATATTTTATTTGACGTGTAAAGTTAGATCCACTTTTTGCGGGTTCTGTAACTGACTGTCGGTTCTGATGGTCAGGTTGCTCTGTCAGTCTGTCGATTTTCTTTCATTCTTTGCTCTGTTAGTTTTCTGCTCCATTGGTGTCCCTTAATTGAACTATCCGTTGGGTTCCTTCCTTTTCTGCTCTGTTGGCGATGTTCACAAAACTGTACCGTCAGTAATTTCCTTTATGCTTTTTCATTGGTTGAACTCTTGTCAGTGTTCGTCACGCAATTCTATACTTTGCATTTTCTTGATAGACATTTTTATTTCTTCGGGTATGCTTGGTGTTTGTTTCTTATGCCTATACTGATGACCTTTATCATGTTTTTCACTTTAAGTATACTAATGTCAAAACTTAATGTCATCAGAAGAAAGGTAGTGAGTGAGCATATGTGGTAAAAGTGTGTGAGAAAAAATGATGCATCTTATCTATTTATATATATATACCCCACCCACCCCAATATATAGCCTCCTACCCACCCATGTTATGTATAGAATCTAACTTTAGAACCATTATAGGTTAGGTTGGGTTGTCTATCATATGCTATAGCCCTACCTCGATAAAGGGGGTGGGGGAGCCCCTAATAACTATCACTGAAGGAGAGGGGTATCGGTATTATAGATCTTGATTCCCATGAACACCACGCTACTATAATAATGGTTTGGATAGGGGTTTCATTGATATGGTAGATCTTGAATCCCTATAGGAATAATATGGGTTCGATTAGCATAGGGAACAAATTTTTCCATTAACAAAGATATTGTTTTTTTCATAATTAAGACTAGTTAAAGTTTATGCAGTCTTGCAAAGATTTCTTTATGCAGCCTTGCAAATATTTCTTGTAAAGCATATATCATTAAGTTGAGGTTAAATATAAGGATATTGATGAATAGTCTGGTGATGATAAACCAAAGATATTTATTTATCAATATTTACTTATGAGCTCATCTTGTGACATTCTTTTTGTATTGCTTTGTATAAGTGCCTCTTCAATGTAGAATAAAACATGATAGATTGGTATGTTTTGTAAGTATGCCCCCTGTGGTATTTTTGGGGGTGTTGAGTTTAGGAAACTAAAAATCTAAATATGTACATATAATAGTTAAGAACAACATGAATTTTTTGTTTCCAAAAAAAGTATGGTGGAAATTATACAAGAAAGTGCCCTTGATTTTCCTATGAAAGAATGAAAAATTATACAAAAGAGGTAATATTATTTATATCTTGATATGTGGTAGGGCCGGCACCAAAATGTGTGCACCCTAACATTTAGTCACAACATGGACCACCAAACCTTATTTTTAATCCTATAACTATGTTGAGTTGGCAACCCCAAATCAATTTTTTTGGCATTAACTCATTTGTCTGCCACGTCAACAAGCCCGTTCCACCAATGTGTCAAAAATTACCCCTTTTGATGCCTCAACTAGGACGTACATAGGCCCACCACCTAGTAATGTTCTCTATTCTATCCTAAGTGGATAGGGTGGCCTCGTGTCCAGTGGCCACTTGCCCACCAAATCAACTTTTATGCACCACCTTATCTCTCCACCCACACATTACACTCCAACATCCCTCTACATTTAATACGTGTCACCTCTCCTTAATTCCACCACCATGGTTATGTTAAATGATACATAAACTACTTGTTGTGTCTGCTTCCTCATAGATTGTGCTATCTTTCATCCCTTTCCATCTCGCCTTTCCTAGAGAGTTCTATCTATTTGGGACCGGGACATGTCTTCAACCACACCTTGGAACTTCACCATGGGAGAATTACCTTCTATCTTGTCATTGTTGGTTTCACTTGTATGAAGGTATATGTTTGGGTGGAGGAAAAATCCACGAGTCCCAACAAAAAATATGGTAACTATGAATCAGGTACAACTAAAGGGTCTTCCATAGTGTTAGTGCCCAAATAAATAGATTGGATTTCCTATAGACTTTCCAATCTAATAATGGGAACCCCAAGTGATCTGGCCAACTAACAAGTTCAACCAAGGACAAGGTTTAAACTTTTACAATTTTGGTTCTGCAAAACCAAGGTTGGTAAACCTATACCTAAAACTTACCCTCCAATTCCAGGATTTTTATAGTATATTGTTATGCACTTCAAATCTTCTATTTCAAGTATGGAAAGTGAGTACTTTAAAAAAGATCAAAATGTGAGTAAACTTAAAATTGCTTTGTGTAATAAATAAATGAATATTTTATTGTTTGTAGACTGTAGATATATTGGAAAAAACAATCAAACTTCAAAGATTTAAAAGATAAAATTTCCTTTTGAATTAGCCTCAGACTAGTTCCTTATTCAATGTTGGGAAGATAGATTCAAACTTCATTCAAATCCTCGCATACAACTCTTAGAGATATTATTATATACCATCCACTACCAAATACAATAAATATTTATATACAATATAAACCCTATTCTAATTTAATTTAGTTTCCCTAAAAAAACCAATTAGACAAAGATACATAGATAACGCTTCGTATGCAATCTTTGATGATACAGGCTATATACTAAAGTTAATATTTTATGAGATATATTAATTGTAGTAATTGATTTTGAGATCAATAATCAAAGAGGGCTAATCTAAAATGAAGGGAATGAATGTACAATCTCCAAGTTGAGAAAAAAATAGGTTTCTTTATATTAATATCAAAGAAGAATTACAATTGGTGCGTGCTCTAGTTGCAACATTTAACTAGTCATTACAAACATTTTCCTAGTATCTTAAAAAATCTTCTCTATCATCGGTTTTGGTATCCCTCTTTATACAAAAATGAAGCTATGCAACAAGCTTCAAACCGATGTGACTACTCTGAACTAAAAAACTAACTTGCAACTAGATCACTTAGTTACAATGAAACAAAACAAACTAAAACTAAACACTTAGAAAAATTTAATCCAAAAGAAAAGTGTCATCCTTGACATCCTTTTCAAGAGCTTTTGATGTCACCTCTGGGGTCTTCAAGTAGTCATTAATCCACTTAGCAATCTGCAAGTGGGAGGGTCATTTAAACTGTGGAACTTCAAAAACATTGATGAGGAGATCCTGCCACTTCCTGCCTGTGGTAACATGGACTTCAATTTGAAACCTAGAAAATGTATTCTCCAAGGAAATAATCTTATCCAAAAACATATTAAAATCATCAATCTTAAAAACATTTTTCTTCTTCAAATGAGATATAATCCTTTATTTAAGCTCTTCATATTCTCTCCTCCATTCTTCAAGATACTTTTTTTTCCTACTTCATCAACAATTCTAGGAGTCGACCAATGCTTAGAAGATATGAAAGTAGACAGTTTATGCTCAATTTTCCTCTCTTCTTGTTCCATGCAACTTAGATTATTAGAAATTGTTTCCAGCATCTGTGTAGTAGCTTTTATCTGTGGAGGTGCATTTGGATCTATTCATGAAACTTCATACAAACTATTCAATTCAAATTGAGATGGTTTCCCTTTTCTGATCAATTATATAAACAAAGGCTTGTTTTTCTTAAGGTGTCCACCATATGTGTTAGGTTATTATAGTCCATATGCACTTCATAACACCTATTCAAAAAACCTTATATTCTGGAAGACAATATCTCTTCTAATTTCATATAGACACATTCTTTATGAAGATCCCTAAGCAATCCAAATTCCCTCTTTGTTTGCATCGGATTTACTGATACTTGGATAATAATTGGATAATAACTCTATGCATCAACATGGCTTTGTTGGCACCTGGAGACTTCAATTGGAGGATCTCATTCTACATAAATGAAATTTTAAGATATAACTCATTAATCATTTTATTCATCTCCATTTCCTTTGTCTCTGACTCTTCAAGTTTATCTTGCAGGTACTTCACTTGGGTTTTGTTGAACATGGCCTTGTGCTTAACTATAAGGCTGATACCAATAGATTAGTATTGTCAATGGTTTGAAAATTAGACATTCCCTTTGAACCTTTTTCTATATCAACTAACTTAGGCTTGCTATCTCCTTTGAAATTGACCCATGTGGCTAAGGTCTCTATTTTGGGATCAAACCCAGATCCTTCAATCTTTTCCAAGGTATCAAATTCTAACACAAATGTGGGATCATCTTTCTTTCTCACTTGATCCAATACAAATAACTCCTTTAATGTAATTCCAGGCACTATCAACATATTACTAGCATTCACAATTTCTCTGGCTTCCTGCACATTAAATGTGATTTCATCCAAATGAAGCTCATCCATCATTTTCTTAACAATTACTTCATGTTGGGACTCCTCAACTCTCGTGAGTCTTGATTTCCACTTTTCTTCAAAATCCTTTATTTTATACTATATCCAAAAGTCCTTAAACTCTTGTATTTTTGTGAAATCATCCCCTTGAAGGAATCTAAGAGAAATAACTTCTCTTTCATCAATTGTATCAATTGGAGCATCATCCTCAAGAGTTTGTACTCTATAACCATGGACTTCATCTTGGAATGTGGGGGTGGAGAGGATAGCCATGTCTCTTCTTATCCTCTTAATCACCTTAGGATATGTGCCACTTCTGTTGAATCAAACTAATCATATGAATTATTATAGGAAACCAATGGAACAACATTTTCTTTATGTGGTGCTGGAGGAGGTGAATCAGAATCAAAATCTCGTAGCGTTAGCCTTCTCCTTTTCTTAGGAGGGGAAACTATTTTCTCAGCTTCCTTAGTTTTCTCATGTTCCTAACTCTTGCCATATAAATTTTCAAAGTTTTCAATACATTCCTCAACCCTTAAAACTTCATTCTTTTCTTCATGATAAAACCTAGGCACACCATTCTTTATTTTTTCCTCTTCTATTTTCAATAAAAATCCCCACCTTTTGACTCTTTGAATAACTGATGAGATCTCATCACAATTTCTAATTACAACTTCATCAATGTTAAATTGATTCTTAAATTTGGCAACCATAGACTGGATACGTCCTTCTGGGTCATAATCTCTTCTATTTTCACTATCCAATCTATAATTATTTTTAATATACTCTTGTAGTTCATTCAACATACTAGAACAAATAGTGAACCCAGCAAATTTCACAACATGGGGCATATATATTCCTTTCCTTCTTTGAACAATAATCTTTCTTTCTAACCACATCTGCCATGTGAATTCTAAAAACTCTGCCCTTTCTAACACATGTATAGGCAACTTGTGAGGTTGTTGCATGCATCCATAAATTCTGATTAGTGTGTTTTGGGGCTTACAAATCAATCCCCAAATTTATGAAGATACTTCTTCTCAGTAAAATACTCCTTTGGTCTAATAATAGCCTTGATCTTTTGTGGAAATCTCTCCTCTTGATGTCCTAGGAGTTTAAAAATCCATAAAACAAATACATCATGGAACTTAATGTAATCATAATCTCTACTATTTCTGTCCCAAGTTCGGCACCATAGTTGCACTGGAAACTTATTAAATCTCCCATAATTTGTATTTAATTTTAAATAATTTCTGAATTCTAAAATTCTCTGGTACAAGATAGATGCAGCAACAGAGAGTAATTTTTGAAAGATTTGGTTGTTTTCCACTTTTTCAAGTGTTGATCCAATAACCTCTCAATATTAGTGGCAAAATAAAATTCCAAATAAGAATTAGGGTTCTGAATCCTCATTGACATATACATAAAATCTAAATACATTCTTGACTTAGCCTCTTCTCCACATAACTGAGCCCATGCAAAGTATGTATCCTGAAAGAGACCCATGAAACTATTTGGAAAATGCGGGCCCTTATTATCTACCAAGATCATCTGATTTTCAACACCTCTCTTCATAAAATTTGAGACTTCCCTAAACCCTACACTTTTCACCATTCTCTCATAATCAGTAACAAATGATTGTTTGTCGATTTTAGTCAATGCCTGCTTTCTCAAGTTAAAACACTCTTCAATATATGCCCTAGATATAACTACCAAAGGAATCCCATCCATTTTCCTTATTATTCTTAAGTCTGGTTTATAATGTCCATCTAATATACTTATGAGATCTACATCAACACTTATATTGAGTACTACAACCTTTTCCAAATCTAATTTACAAGGGTTGCATCTAGGTTCCTTCTCATCTTTTTTCGCATAGAAAAACCAAAACAAAGATCTCCCAGTGATTGAGATTGTTGAATCCCTACATTCCTTTCATTCATCTAAGAAAAAATTCTTCATGCCTATATTTGTTCTCCCTGTTAATAGGCTAATTAATGTGTACTATGGGGGTTTCTCTGAGACCCCTTTCTTAACATTTCCTTCTTTCTTCTTAGACATTTTGAAAAATGAACAATTTACAGGCTCAGAAAAGGATTTTACTTACTGGTTTGATGTGTGCAAGTTTGTTCCTTTAGCTAGCTCAGCTCAATCTCTAATGCATTCAACAATCTGAGCTAGATCACTTTACCTTCTTTATAATCGACTCACTTTAATCCTTATTTAATTTTGGGACATTTTGAATGTGCAAAAAAAACTATCAGCATACTTCAGTTGTCAACTCGACCACCTTCCTAATTAATGATCACCTTTTCACCATTTCGCTTGCTATTAATGTGTCCTCTGCGAAATAGAAAAAATCACTACTTCACAACCTCATTTGATGTTTCTCGTGAAATAGAAAAAATTTGCTATCGGGCAGGCCCTTTATCTAGTACTCATGCATCAGCAAAATTTTATTGTTTCATCAACTCCACTTTCTTCCTTCGCGTAAACACAAAAAAATTCTATTTTGCCACTACTCAAAATATGACCCACGAAATAGAAAAAATGACTTTTATCACTTGCTTTTAAGGAAAATTATTATTCTTCCATCTTCAATATGCCCATTTTCTTGGCTTTTATATAATTTTTAAGCCTCAAGGTGCAAAATTTCAGAGTGACCCATCAGTGGCTCTTTCTGGGGACGTATACTCCTTGTGAGTATAGAGAGAAAACACTTGTATCTAGAGAGAGTACCAATAAAAAGAAGAAATTAAAAAAACAACAAAATCTACATTAATACTTTACAAGGTAGAAATACTTCCTAGGTGCCTTAGAAGAAGAAATGCTTCAATTATTGCCCATGCACTAGGAATTCTTGAGTATGACCATCAGTAACCTGTAAGAAGTGAGAATTTTCTCCTCCCTTTTCAAAAATGATATATGGTCCCAACCATAAAGCCTCAAATTTACCATGCTTCCCTTTCTCTTGGTCCTTGGCATTCCACTTTAAAACCCAATCACCCTCTTAAAAGGATCTATCACTTGTCCTCTTATCATGCAGGGACTTTACTTGTTGTTGTTTCTTGATATTTTGTTCATGCACATCTCTTCTGACTTCTTCTAGTTCAATTAATGTATGTATCCTATCCTCCATAGGATTTGAATCATCCAATTTGTCTTTTGTAATGAATTGATAAATAGGCAATAAATTGTGTAGAGGAAACCTTATTGTTTTTCCATACACCAACTCATATGGAGAGTATCTTGTTGACTTCTTATCTGTGATTTTGTCTGCCCACACTACTAGGTTCAACTTAGAGTCCCAAACCCTATTATTATTGTCAAGAATCCTTCTGAATATCTTCAATATACTTTTATTACTAGACTTGACCTACCCATTTCCTTTTAGATGATATGGTGAAGAGTAAGACATTGAAATTCCATATGACTTGTAGAAATAAAAAAACTCCTTAGACCTAAAACACATCCCATTATCAGCTATAATTTTATTTTCCATCAAAATTTTGATTACTGCTTTTCTAGTAGATTGTCTGATTAGTATGGCTTCTACCCATTTTTGAAATAGTTTGTGGCCACAAGAAGCCACCTATGTCCTCCACTAGATTTTTCTACAATTTCTCCTATAAAATCAATTCCCCATATTTGAAATGGCTCCTTAGTTTGGAGAGGTCTAAGATGTAATGCACCATTGTATTTCAATTTTCTTGAAAATTTCTCACATGCTTCACATTTTCTGATATATGTACAACAATCCTTAAAATGGGATGGCCAGAAATAACCTGCTTTGAGGATATTATGAGAAGTGTTTTTTTGTTGAGAAGTTTCCACCACATACTCCTTCATGGAATTCTTTAAGAATTGTGTCATCCAGATATGTGTCTAAATAAAAAAGTAAAATACCATCCCTATTTTTCTAATATAAGTCTCCCTAAATCAACACATACTTGGCTGCCTGAAGCTTAATGGTTCTCTTCTGAATATCAGATAACTCATTTCTACATTTCATATGTTTCAAATAAAAAAAAATATCAGTATACCTAATGCTTTCAATACTCACCTCAACATTTTCACTCTCAGCTTGATTCACTTGAGTAGCTTCTAAATTAAATTCAGCCATGAATCTAGCAATGCCTAGTCCCCTTACCAATTTGGTTATTTTGGTATCTATATTAAACTCTTGTACCTATTTTATCCATCTGCATCTTTTTTCCAGTAGTCTCTAATTGTCTTAAAATATCTTTAACAACAACATTTGGTACTTAAAAAACCACATTCGCCCCTACAAGGTATGGTCTGAAAGATTTGACTTCTTTTACCAAGGCATAAACCTATTTCTCAACTAAATCATAATTTAATTATGATGCAAATTGCTAAAAAACACTACAGGTTGTACATATCCCTCCTCATTTTTCTGCAACATCATTGTTGCTATGGTGTGGTATGAAGCAAAAAAAAAAATTTGAAATGGCTTAGTGAAGTCAAGAGACTTTAAAATAGGAGCTTATTTGATAGCTTTCTTGATGTTTCCAAATGCCTCCAAGGCTTCATTAGTCCACTTAATTTCTACTCCCTTTTTCCACATTTTTGCAACAGGTTTAATAATTTCAAAAAAGTTAGAGACAAACCTTCTTACAAAATTGATTTTCCCAAAAAAGGACTAGATGGCCTTCACTGCCTTGGGGACTTGAATCTTGTCGATGGAAGATATCCTTTCAAGATCCATTTTTACTCCCTCCTTGGATACAATATTCCCCATAAGCTTCTCCTTAGTGACTCCAAAATGGCATTTCTTGGGATTTAGTGATATCTCATATTCCAAGGCTCTCAAAAAAATTTCTCCAAGTGATTACAATGATCTTCTTCTCTTTTTGAGTATGTAGTTAAATCATCTTGATATACAACCATAATGAAGTCATTTAAACCCTCAAATGCAACATCCATAGCTCTTTGGAATGTTTCTCCTACATTTGTAAGGCCGAAAGGCATCTTGGCATACACATAAGTCCCCCATGGTGTAGTAAATAGTGTCTTATATTATTCTGATTCTTTCACCTTCACCTGATTATATCTTCAAAATATATCCATCATTGATAACAATTCATTTCCAGTGACTTTCTGCAATAATGCTTCCATATTGGGTAATGCATAGTTATCTTTTAGACAAGATATATTCAAGATCCTAAAATCTACACATAATCTTATATCACCATTTTTTGTCCTCATTGGAACCAAGTTAGAAACCCATGTTGATTGTCTAATATGTCTTATTATTCCATCATCTCTCAATTTGTTTAGCTCTTCCTTCATCTTGGGAGCCAACATTAGTTTTATGGGATGTTTCCTTTTCCTAAAAGGCTTTGCATCATACTTCAATGGGATTGCATGTTGAAACAAGTCTTCTTTATAAGCCTTGAGGTCATTATATGACCATGCAAAACATGTATACACTTTCTTAACAAGGAAATTAGGTTAGATCTGATTTTGGGAGTGATTTTATTGCCTATGAAAATTTCCTTTGGGGTGTGTTCACTTCCAAGGTTGATTTTTTCCACTTCTTCAAAATTTGCAGATGCTTTCTTCATTTGGAAACTCTCTTGACTATCAAACACCATTTCCAACGCTACCAACCCTTTTTGAATTTTACCTGTCTTCAATTGCATCTCTTCCTTTCCAAAAAAAATTTATTTTCCCTCATGCTCCTCCACACAGGTATGCCAATCAATAAATTGATCCTCATAATGGTCCTCACATGTGAGAAAATTTATCAAATCTGTGTCATCTTAAAAAAATTGCTAATTTTGAATATTGTCAGGTACAGCTGGCTTGGATTTAATTTCAACCTAGACTATTTCATCAAATCGAATATGATTTTTTCTAACACCAAGATTATCCATAAAATCAACCACAAAAATTTTTGATCTATTAATCCATTCAATAGAAAAAGCATCAAAAATCTCTAAATTATTCCAAACCTCATTCCTATACATTCTTAACCTTACATTTCATGTAGCAAATCTATTTCTTATCTATGACACAATTAGCTCTGAATCACCATGTATAGATAAAATTTTATTCCATTTTTTATTGCAATATTTAGTCCTTACATATGTGCCTCATACTCAGCAATATTATTAGTACAATCAAAAGTTAAAAGAAAAGAATATTTAAACAATTTACCATGCGGAGACACAAAGACAATACCAACACCATTACCTTCCTTTCTACATGCTCCATCGAATTACATGTGTCGTATCTTTTAAGGATCTTCTCCCGCATGCACTTCAATAGATTTAGTACTATTCAGAATAGGCTTAGTAATACTTACCTGAAAATTTTCCATGTCTGAGTGGCAGAAATTAATTGTTCCTAGTGTGACATCTTCTTCAATTATATAAGGAGATCTTGGATCCCTATTAATCCTTACCTCTCTCCCATTCAAATGGATTGTTGTGTATGATAAGTCTAGTTGAACATGTCCACCTACCAAGTTTGACCACTATCTAGATTAAAGCATTCCATAGTTGGTAGGAACCTCCACCACTATTATATCAGTTTTTTATGATGCATCTAGACATGCTAGCAATCTAAACTCCACTTCTTTCATGATTTCTACCACAGGAATAGATGTGTTGTCCATAGAAAAGAACCTTCCATACGTGGTATCCACATTCAATCTAATCTCATGCATGACATCAACTAGCATGATATTCATTGATGCCCCTGAGTCAATCATACAATTCTTGACCAACTTGTCATTATTTAGCAATGTTAAATAGAAAGGATCAACTTTAGATGGATTTTTATTTATAGTGGTTCCTAAATAGATTACTGGTGGTTCCTCATTATCTTTCTTTTTATCAGGATCTTCTTTAGGAATTTCTACACTAGATAATATTTTTAATGTTTCGCTCCTGTAATCAGGAAATTTCATAATTTATGTTAGAGGAATAGATATTTTTACCTGTGATAAAGCTTGAGTCATAAAATAATTACAGTTAGAAATTTTCTTACCATAAACTTGCATGCCTGTAGGTTTGGTTAAGTTTGGAGGCTGAAGTTTTTCTACCTATCACTTTGGAAGACCTTCACTACCTTTCTTTGTTGTACTCACTTTGTTGTCATCTTGGATTTTTGGCAAACATCTTTGATGGCTTTCCTTCATTAGCATTAATTTTCCTATTCCTTAGTCGGTAATTACTCCTAGACTCCCTAATTGTTGCAATAGTGTATGCTCTCTTTTTCTCATATGTTAACCTTTTTAGCATTGGAGTTTCTCCCTGATCTCCAAACTGATATACTCTGTTTAAATCACCATTGTTGATATAATCCTCATCCGATAAACTATAATCATCATATCCCCATATTAGTCCGATTGAGACATTATTTACCATGGGTTTTCGATCATCTTGTAATTCATTCTCCTTTATAACAGTTTGTGCAACCACACATTATTCTAGTGCATGTGGCATATTACATATATCACACCAAGGACTATCCTCCATCATGTGATTATTTCTTGCCAGAGGATCCAGGGTAATCTTATTTCCACTCTGCACTATTGGTTTCCATATTTCCAATTTGTATTATATGGCATGTCTTGCAATCTAAGCCTTTATCCCCTATTTAATTGTGATCCATTATTTCCACTTTGTCTTACTTTCAAATATTTTAATATACCCATGATTTCCTTTAGGTCATCATTTCTTGGAGCCTTTGGATTGTAAAGTTTAGAATAATCTTTCTTATTTACTCTTCATGCATCCCTCCTATCATTTTCAATAGTCATAGCAATTTTCAAATCTTTGTGTAGTGTCGCAGGCCTATGAGATCTGATCTCATAGTGTGTTTTACTCTCAAAAGCACTTACGTAGAAATCAATTAAAAAGGAGTTAACTTGTCTTATATCCCTTGGTATTCTATTTAGTACCTTATTAAATCTCTTATCAAAATCTTTAACTGATTCATTTGTATTTTTCTTAGTGTTTTTTAATTCATGGAAAGCAAATGAGGTATCATTATGATCACCAAACTGATCAAGGAACTGATTAACAAAAGTTTGCAAAATATTTATTGAATCATCTTGTAAATTTCTATACCAGTCACTTGCATCTCGAGTTAGTTACTGAACAAAGAGTTTCATTAATATGTCTTCATGATCAATCTCAAACTCCTCAATGGTATTCTTTACATTTATAACATGTGGATCAATAGATTCTATCCCATTCCCTTTGAATTTAGGAATTTGAGCCCTTAATTTATTTTGTATATGATTTGGATAGCCAATATACCATTGAAATCTAGTTGTTTATACCTTTCAATAACCATAGGTGCTCTATTTCCAAAATTATTTCTACCTCCCTGATAATTCTGATTTCCATGATTACCACCATTTTGATTTATGTTCCCCAATTTTGACCTATATTACCTTGGTTTCCATTGTGTTGATTGCCTATGTTTTGTTGCTTATGGTTTTCATCATTATTGTTTCTACCACCACTTGGATGCCTCAAATTTCCTTTTTGATCATTATCATTAGTATTATTCTCATTTCTTCTTTTGTCATTAGGTTCATACAAAGGGTTAGTATGACCCTTTCTAAAAATATTATCCTCATTTTTTTCTATATGGAGGATTGTACTTAGGTGTTCTAGCTCCCTTTGAGTTCACCTTACCTCCTAATCCTTCTTCATTATTTTTATTATCAGGTGGTAAAGACAAATCACTTCTTTTTATTCCTAACTTATCCAATATTTTGTTGGGTTATCTCTTCAAAGCTTTAGCTACCTTTGGATCCTTTTTTCCATAGTCATCCATCTTGCCAAACATAGCATCCAATTCCCTATCCTCATCATCGTACTCTTCTTCTTCTTCTCATATCTCCTGCATTGGATTTTGATCTTCCACATATTCAAAACCAAAGGGGTTTCTATCCTCCTCAAGATTATTTTGATTTTCCTCATTGAAATAATTATATTCCCTTTATTCATGGTGATGTCATCATCCCATTACATGTTCAACTACATTATCTAGGACCCTAATCTGAGTACACACACTAAGCTTGCAAAGCTTTTATTTTATGTACATGGCTTCTTATGAAGCGTCTCAAAGGAAAATTGAAGGCTCTAGGTGCTCCTGCACCAGAAATGATCTTACCTCTCCAACATTCTCTAGTGTAGGCCACTCAACAATGGATTTCACTTTCTCAGGATCCATCTTCAATACTTCAGAAGATATTACAAATCCCAAGTATACCAACTCATCTTTCATTAAAGTACACTTCTTGATATTTATCAGCAACTTCTCTTCTCTTAACCTTTGCAATTCTTGTTTAACATGCATCAGATGTTCCTCTTCACTCTTATTGAAAATCAAGATATCATTGAAATACACAATGACAAACTTACCTAATAATTTCTTCTGGACTTCATTCATTAACCTCATGAAAGTACTAGGTGCATTAGAAAATCCAAAAGTCATTACCAACCACTCATACAGTCCTTCATTTTTCTTTAATGCAGTCTTCCACTCATCACCTTCTCTAATTCTAATCTGATGATATCCACTCTTCAAGTCTATCTTGGTAAAATACTTAGTTCCACTCAAAAAATCCATCAAATCATCTATCCTTGGTAAATTAAATCAATACTTAATTTTAATTTGATTGATAGTTGTTAAATCAGTACACATCTTCCATTATCCATCCTTCTTAGGTGCTAACACTGCAGGCACTACATGTTGACTCAAACTTTCTTTGATCAACCCTCTCTACAATAAATTGTGCACTTTCATATTGAGCTCTTCATTCTCACTTAGTGTCATCCTATATGCTTCTTTATTAGGCATACTAGCCCCTGGTATCAAATCCATGCAATGACTAATAATTCTCATTACTGGTAATCCATTAGGTACATTATTTTATATGATATCAGCATCCTCATTCAACAATCTAGTGATTTCTCTAGGATTTTATTCTACCAAGCATTCTTCTTAGTGTAGACATTCAAAATCTTAATATTATTATTAATATTATTTTCCCTCCTATTCTTCTAACTATTTAATTTAAATCGATTAAATAGTTTCATTTACCAATTCTAATGTATTTTATTTAAATACATTTATCCCCATAAAATCTCCTTTTTAATAAATTTATATTTATTAAAATCCTCCATTTTCTTAATTCTTCTAAACTGTGATTTGTTCAAATTTAATTTGAATTAAATCTAATCCTAGCTAGCAACCTATTAATCCTATCCTATAGCCTACTCTACCTCCTACCCTATT
>MU224171.1:753871-809102 GCA_018584345.1 Thuja plicata | reverse complement strand
ACAACCTACATACAACTCAGATAAAAATGCCTTGCAAACCTATCCTATCACTTCTACAATATTGTATCAAATCCTCAGTTGTTGTAGTACTCTCTGAAACTACTCACAAAGTTTAATTCTCCCCTTACAAGAAGCTTGCAAATAATTAAATAGCTACCTTATAGCCAATATGTTTAATATGCCTTACAATTTAAACATAAAAGAGTGCATACAATAAGCAAAGAGACAACAACAATATAGAATAAAATTGCACTATATTTTTATTCATATATTCTACTTCAAGTACATATAAAGGCTTAAAAGTTCAAAACATAGACAGAAATAAAAAGGTCTGTCTTCAATTATATTTCATCCCCCTTTTTTACAATTGCAACTTTCGTCCTATATATAGGTCCTTAACCATCTTGGAATCCTTTATTTTAGGATGCAACAAGCTTCAGATGGTTTAAGGAACCTAACCCTAAAAGAATAGAAAAAAGACAAAATAAGAGAATTTAGAAGCGGTGGGAGGACAAAAATAGAGGATGTAGATCTGATATTCTTTGTCTCTTCTGGAACCCAGTGCCTTTGTCTGACAATGTTCAGGATAGCTTTTGATGGTTACATTAAGACTAAGTGACTGCCATTATAGTCTAACCTACACTCATCTATATTTATAGCTAACCTCCCTGTGCTCATTGGTCAGGCGCCAAGTGTTCCCTTCTACTCCTCATCTAGAATTTCCTCTTCAATTATAGTCTTCTTCTTCTTTGGCTTAGTCATCAGCTCCCATGCTATCACTTCATCATCTGTTGGCCACTTGAAGTCTTGAGTACCCTGTACTTGTGCCTTTTGTCATTCCCATCTAACATCAGTAATGCCCTTAACATCCATTAAAAACTTATTAATGTCAGTTTCTGCCTTAAAGGCTTCATCTAATTTCTTATTGAATCCTTCAACATCCAAATCTGATCCCATAATAAATGCCTCATTATTAGGCATTTTGCTGTCAAACTCATTCCTACAGGCATCTAAGGCCTTTACCTGATCATCTTCACCTCTTAGGGAAGGAATAAATCTATTAAAATCTGTAGAAAAGAGACTTAATTTAACCTCTATTTGATTCAATTTTCCCTTGAAGAATGAGAGAGCAACATTGACCTTTTTAATCTCATCTTCCACCTCTGTTACTATCTCAGGAAAATCTGATCTTAAGGTTTGCAAAGATGCAAGCTTTTCAAACAACTGCACCCTGGTAGACCATTTGGTAAAATAGGGGTTCAAAATAGCAAGATACCCCATTACCTCTGTATGCAAAGCTGGAAATTTATTCTAAGCATTAAGGACAACATCAATCTTATCCTTCAAGACTTCAATCCTATGTTGTAGAATGCCCCTTAATGCACTCAAGGTAATTTCATTCTTCTTTTCTCCTATATCATCCTTTTCAACCACTTCTTCTGATTTTGCCTTATCTTCAATTCGCAAAGGTTGTGGAGCAGGCACATATACCATCTCAGGCTTCTCTTCCAATTCCTTCAATAATCTTTCAATCACTTGTCCTTGTTGGTGTATTTTGATGTGGCACAATTCTCGGTCTTTGGCCAATGCACTTGTTTCTTCTATCAATGTGCTACACTTATCAGACAGCTATTTAGTTTTGTCTTCATTTAAGTGTGCCCAATGTGTCATGATTTGAGATATTTCCAAATCCCTTGTATTCTGCACTGACCATACCATTTGGTTGCCTACCATGTTTTCTTGAATGTTTACCAGCTGAGGTTTCTGATCCTTTGGGTAAAGGCTCCACATTGCAAAATCTTGAGACTTTGGGCTATACCCAAATCCTTTGATCACATCTCCCATTTGTACCTCACTAGCCATCTTCAGATCAAGCTGCTTTCTTATCTGATCAATTATGAAAGTAGATGCCAAGTCCCAACCCTCAGCCAATAACATGCCACTACTCAATACCATTTTTCTAGCCTCATCAGGCAAGATGTCCTCAGTGTCTGGGTCATATGATTGTAGGGCCACTAGGGCCTCATTTGTTATTGTTTCTTCCCCATCAATAGTCAACTGAGCTCTAATTTTCTCTTTCTTGTACCACCTTAGGAAGTATTTAAACTCCTCAGTCTTGACAAAGTTATCATCATTCAAAAACTGATGTTGATGTATTAGCCTTTCATCAACACAAGCCTTAAGAGGCAATTCCACCTTCTCCTCCATATTAGGCTATTTTTTCTTGCCTTTCCTAATCAATTTTCTTAGGTTATGGTCATATAACCTATTTCCAGGCACTAGGGCACTTGCTTTATCTTTTTTCTTTTCTTGCTTCTCAACTGAAGGCTGGCCTACTTCCATTTTCTGCCTTTTCGCCAAAGGCTCTTCTACATCATCAGGTTGTGTGGCCACTGTTAATTCAACAATGTGGCCCTCAACTCCCTGCAACTATGGTATCTCAGCAACATCCTGCTGAGGTTGAACATATCTAGTAGGATGGGCATAATCACTATCACTACTACTATCATATTCAGATTCTGAATGATCTGGCCCCTGGGCACCTTTCTTATCAAGAACAGTCTCAAGTTGCTCACTAAGCACATAATAATTATCAATCATGGCTTTTATTCTATCAAAATATAGCAGATTAGGGTAAAAACCTCCAAAAGCTAACCCATTTCTTTTGATTTGTCTTTCAAGGTTCAACAACTCCTGAATCCTTGTTCTCCTTGTCTTGATCTCATCTTCATCAAGAATATTTCTTGTTACTTCCTCTTCAATACATTCACAATGGAAATTTGTATTGGGGATTGTGGGAGTATATAATCTTCTAACTCCTGCCACGAAGCCTTCAGGATCAATGTATCTATATGAAGCTGCCCCCATTCTGCAACTTTCCAACCACTGACTGACTCAATCAATGGCACCTTTGCCAATAGTAAAATTTGAAATTCTGAACTATCTAGGGGTTAAGGTCCCCTTCCTGTGTGGTGCAAAGTGTTCATTATCTATTAAAAATAATTTCCATATAAATTCCATGGCAGCTACTCTTGTTGGCACATGGTAAGGCAAGATATGAGGTGGATGTATACATCCATATACCCTTATTATGGTATAGTTCTCTTCTAATAATAAATCTCCCCAATTATGGTCTCCCTCCCATTTATCCAAGTACTCACTAGGCCTTAGTAGTTGCATAACCTTAATTGGGATCCTTGTCCTACTGATGCCCAGGGTCTGTACTATTGGATACACAATCCAATTCTAAAATGCACAGTATTCACAATCCCTAGACGTATAATTCCAAATCTTTACCTAGAACTAGATAGGATTAGGTCCATCTTGATAAAACCTTTGAGGGGTCAAATTACTTACATCTATGATCACAAAATTAAAATGCAACAGGAGATGCATGAGGATGGAATAGTGTAAGAACTTGGGTTCTTTCTCCTTAGGGTCCTCCATCTTCTTCTGAGTTGCTATAAATCCCTCGTGCATATTGTTAATAATATGTTGAATATAGTCATAGATGGTGCTAGAATGCACCTCCTGTAAGTCTAGCACCATCATCAATATCCCTACATTGATCTTGTTCACTTCCCCATCTATCCCTAGCACTCTACACATGGCATAGGCGATGTACTTAATGTAGAAATGCAAGTCCTTTAAGTAATAAGGGCTTGTCCCAGACATAGGATCAAGATATTTTCTTACCTCCTTAAGCATATGTTTCTACAACTATCTCCTAACAATACCAGGCTTCAAAATGTACCTATGTTCTTGCTTAGTAATGTCAATCCTGGTAGACATAGTACTATACAAGCCAAAAGCTTGCATAAATGAATTTCTGTTAAGGATGAGCAGGGCAGTGCCATCATTCCTTTTAATTGTCTTAGACAAGACATCATAATGACTGGAAAGGCCTAAGAACAAATCTACATCTATGTAGACATCAGGAACAATTAACCTAGCCAGGGTTTGATACTGGGATCGCTTTATCAGAATTCTTGTAAAAATAAGTAAAGAGGGAAAAACCTGTTGTTTCTGGAGTATCAACATCTCTGATGTTGTAGTAGTCATTTGTAAGCACATTAGCATTCACTCTTTTGTTTTGAGTTGAACCAGGAAGCAATCTGAGGAATTCATCAAAGTAATTTTGTTTTCCCTTTGCCTCTTCATCTGCCTCTTCACTTCTCCCACTGGTTGAAGCTATGCTAACTGCTCTACTCATGTTTGTTGTGTTTGAATCCCTTCTCTTTTACCAATATTGAAACAAATCTCTTTCCAAGACTCATTTTACTCCCTTGTGCACAATTCTCAGAAATTCAAAGCCTTTTAATCACTGGAAAACTCTACAACTTTCTAATTTCTTCTCTCTTCTCAGAATACCTAGCACTTCTTCGCTCTGAAATTATGAAAGCAAGATAAGTTAAAATGAACTTTCAATCAACTCTTTATGGTAACAATTCCAAGTACACGGCTCATCATTTGAAAAATCATCAATTCATGTCTTCAATTCAACATGCTGTGGAATTAATTGAAAACCTAGCCATAGTTCCATGAGTGTGACAGAAAATCAAATTCATATATCTGAATCCTCAAAAAAACCTTATAAAATTTGAAGGATATGTCATGTCTTTATGTGATTGGCTCTCTATCATACATCTCAGTACCTTTTCTACATAGTAATCAATATTCAAGCTTATTCATTGGACGATGAATGATTCATGTTGTCATGTCAGCCACTACCGCCTTTTCTTATGATCTCATATCTAGCAACTACACGACTGTGTATAATCTCCTTGTCACTGACCCAAGTCCTTAACCCCTGATTCTTCTGGAGACTCAGCGACTATGTAACTTTCCTCATCTTGGTTAACTAAATTTACTTCTGGCAATCATGCGACTGTGCAAAACAAAGTCGCTAGATGTTAAAACTAATTCACATCTTATTTAGAGACTCTGTGACTGATAGTCATCTTTAGCTTTCATGGTTATCTCCTAGTCACTGAGTGTTTACTTTCTTTTACGAGACCCCGCGACTACCCTTAGTCGCCTAATCGATCAACACCAATGTTAAGTGTTAAATCCTTCAGAGACAATGTGATAAGCCTTTTACCCTTCGGCTCATCTGGTGACTACGTGACATACCCTTATCTCCAATTCATAAGTACCTTTTCCTTTGGAATCTTTCATTTAGAGACTTCACAATGACCGTTTGATCCTTTAATCATTGCATCTAACGACTTCCGCTAAATCGCTAAGTAATCTATCATACCCTTAGATTTTCTAGAGACTATGCGACAACAAAGCCCTTTATACTTAGTCTCTTAATTGTTGAACAGTCTTTTTCCATTTGGAGACCACGCGACAAGCTCCTTAGTCAACTCACCTTTGGACACATGTCTCATTCATCACTCATCTCTGCATTGTTGAATGGAAAGTTGACTTAGCACTTCAATCTGGCGACAACCCGACTATGTTTCATCTCAAACTACATATGGTTAGTCACAAAGTCTCAGCAACTTTCACTTAACCGCCACTCTTTCTGGAGACTACGCGACCTGAACTTTGTACTATTTACTTAACTGTAGACCACTCTAGCGATCACGCGACACAAAGAAATCACCAAGTCTTGTGATGAACCACTAATTGCTAATCTTTTCTCATGACACCGCGACTTATCTGTGGGCCCTTTCTCAAACTGTTGACCTGTTTGCTCATTCAGCGACTATGTGACATGAAGAGCTCCGCTGAGTCTCTAAAAGCTAAAGGAATATTCTAATTTTGTGAGAGACATCGTGACACAAGCTAATTGCTAAGTCTCAAGAGAAAAAGGAATATGCCATCCAGATTACGCGACTAGGCGACTGAGCTTTTCAACACATGACTTAAGTGAATTTCAAAAAGTAACGCCAAAATAGAAGTGATAAACGTCTTAGGATTTTTTTCTCATTTTTTGCCTATAAAACAAGACCTAGGGTTTTGAGGCTTTGTATTTTTTACATGGATTATGACCTGAAAACCTGAAGATTTCAACAAGGAAATGATAAATAAACCGAAAAACTTCTATTTCTAGGCAAGAAACAAGTATGAGGACCACAAAAATTTGGCAAACAGACTAAAACTGGGAATACAACCAAAGCAGTGATGATGCAATCAGTTGTAGTGGATGTTTCTATGATCTAGGTGTCAAGGTGATGTGGCATAATAGATTTATAATGATTAATTTCTATTTCATTGCTTGAGGTGATTGGATTTAATCAAGTTTTGTAAGCGTGGTAAAGAAGTCAAAAAGGTTTGACTATTCTTGATTCAAATCGATGTGTGATGAATCTTATGGTCGACCTAAGTTTGTTAGTGAATGTTCTAGAGTGGTAATACATTTTAGGGTTCAATAATCAAGCAGGAAATATTGTAATATGTTTTGTAAGGTAGTTAAATGCCTTAATTATCATGTAATGCATATATATGTAAATCAATGTGTAATGCAAGTGTATATTATGGATGCTAAGGTGAAATCAAGTGAAGAGAGAAGATTGTCTACAAGAAGTAGAAGTATTATTCTTAATTATATATTAACAAGCAGAGGAGGTATGCTACACCTAGATCATTGTACTTGTTGAATCCTAATAGGTTCTCTATTTGAATTTTTTTTGTTAGAGGTGTTCTCATTCATATTTTTTCATTGATGTCAACATATGTTTTAGTTGAAGTCTTAGACAGACTAGTTATCACTGGTACAAGGGAAACTGACAGAAGGGTACGCACACTGTATGGGATTTTAGAACATGTGAGGATGGAGATGTATAGAGGGATGAGAATTGATATTATATCTAAGTTTTCTTGGCTTAATCTTACTATTGGCATAAGTTATAGTTGTTTTGGTCAAGACTGGCTACAGAACAATGATAGAGAATTATGATAGAGTTGGTCTCTGAGTTTTAGAGATAACTTGGATGTGAGCATGAGTTATGATTTGCGAGCTTAAGGTGTATTAGAAGACATGTTGAAGAATGTTACTTGTGATTTTTGGGTCATTATGTTTTTGGTGACGTCAGCTAAAGCATGTGATCTTGCGAAGATCTATTTGTGGCCACCTACAGTGATGAAACGTGTTTAGAGGATGGCGAGTGTGGATTACGGATCTTGGAGTATAATTTATGATTTCTAATTGATGTTTACTTGTGTAAGGTACCATGTGTATCTTAGAAAGGGTCTATATAATTGTTTGTGCATTGGGGAAGTCTTAACAGGATGACCTAATTATTTATTGTAAAATTGTATAAAAGAGAGTTGTTTCTTGGTAAGGTAGCATGGATGTGTGATGTGGAAGATGAGAGATTGTATTTGTGATGTATGCTAGATTTAGAGAATAGGTAATGATTTTGATGAAATTCATTGGAACTATTTAAGAAAAGCAAGTGGCTATCAGTCAGTTCACTGGATATTATTGCTCCTATATCTGTATTTCAGACAATGAGTCCAGAAGGTGGGTTTAACCTTCACATTTGGGCAGTGGTCTTGGGAAGTGAGCCTCTTGTTTCTATTGAATCCTAATAGGGTTTTTCCTTTAATAGGGACTATGTACTATATGTAATAATCACCTCCTAACAGGGCTAAATCTCCTAATATGGATACTATACTTTCAGTACATTATTTGTGGGTGCTAATTCCCACCAGGATTTTTCCCTTAACAGGGTTTCCTCAACAACAATTTCTTGTGTTATGGTGTTGTATTTAATGTGTTCAAAATTACATTGAGTAATTGTTTTATAAAGTTTAAAGTTTAAATATTTGGCTCACAACTTATTCACCCCCCCCCCTCTCAATTGTGTCGGTGGACTATTATTGCTAACAATTGGCATCAGAGCTTGTGGTACATTTATAAAATGCTTAACAGCTTGAGGTGATCCTAAAGATGGCATACTATAGGAAGGAGAGTCAAAAATTTGATCTTGAAAATTTTTGACAGTTGGAGAACAACATGAGAACTCATCTACTTTGTTTAGGAATTGACTACTAGATTATTACAAAGAAGGATGAGCAGATCAAGCTTGAAGATTAATTAGATAAAGTTGATGAAGATGAAAAGAATATGTTTAGTTGTAATATGGTTGCAAGAGAATCCTTTATCAACACGCTCTCTGAGGGTGAATTCATAGAGGTTAAATACTTGGACTCTGCACATAAAATCTGGACAAGACTAGAGACATTATATGAAGGAGATAAGTTTACAAAGCAGGTAAAATTGCAGAATTGGAAGACTAAGATGGAGAGTTTAAGAATACAAGATGATGAGAATGTAAGATCATATGTATAGAGGGTTACAGATGTTGTTACAGGGATTAGAAACTTTGGAGGTACATATACTGAATAATAAGTGATCACAAATATTCTCAGATCTTTGATACATGTTTACAAAACTGAAGTACAAGTGATAGAAGAGATCATACCCTTGACACCGAACTTAAACATAGAGATTTTGATTGCTAAGTTGACCACCTTTGAGGCCATAGCTCTGGGAGATACTTTACCTAAGGTACAATCTGCATCCAAGGTCACAATGCACAATGATAAAAAGGCTTTATCAAGTCTTGTGAGCACCAGCAGAGGTAACAGGTATGAAGAACTTGGTGAACATGTTGATGATTGGGCAAAGATAGTAGAAGAGGAAAGGAAACTAGATGAACTTGTGGCTTTGATCACAAGAAAAGAAAAGAGAGGTAAGGCTAAATTTGAAGGAAATTTACCCCTGAAGTGTTTTTCATGTAATAAGATTGGTCTTTTTGCATCTAGATGTCCCACAAGGGTTCCTAAGAATAAACCTAAGTTTCATAGACCAGATTATTCTAAAGATAAGGAATGTTATTATGAAAGTGAAGGTGTGTCTAATGATGATGGTGTGGATTATGATGAAATTGGATTTATTGCTAGTAAGGATGATGAACCTATTCATGAAGAAAGAGCCCTAGTTTCTCATGTTGAAAATAAATCTGAATGGGTCATAGACAATGGTTGTTCACATCATATGACTGGTGAAAAAAGTAAGTTTGTTTAGATAAATAAATATGATGTTGGTGTAGTCATATTTGGTGATAACACTCCAAAATTTATCATTAGAGTAGGTTCAATTTCTCTTGATTGTAAAACTATTACTAATAATGTATTGCTTATTGATGGGCTTAAGCATAACTTTTTGAGCATTGGATAGCTTGTAGACAAGGGCTATCATTTGAAATTCAATTATGGGAAATCATAAGTCAGTCAGGAGAGTTGATCACATCAAGTAAAAAGTGAAGAGGTAATTTGTTTGAATTGAATACTACAGAGGCTACCTATTTTTTTGTGAAGGTTGATGACAGATGGTTATGGCACAGAAGGATTTGTCATGTAAATTTTGATATTGTGAAAGAAAGTATGACAAATGTAGTAAGATTATTCCTTTCTTATGCAGCACACAAGATCTTTAAGGTATATCAGATGGGTGTGAAATCTACATTCCTGAAAAGAGATCTAGAGGACGAAGTGTACATTGAGCAGTCTGATGGATTTCCTTTGACAGATAATGAAGACATGGTTTTCAAGTTGAAAAAGGCATTGTATGGACTGAAACATGCACCTAGAGTATGGTATTCTCAGTTAGACATGTAACACCCCACCAGGGATCCTAGGAGAAATTAACCTTAAACAAGATACTAAATTTATAGAATGATTTTTTTAAAGAGTTTACAATTCATAATGAGTAACAATGTGGAAGCAATATAACATAAGACAATACAAACTCATAAATGTAACTCATTTATAGATTACAAATCCCAAGGGTTCCATGATGTAGAATTATGAAGGTTAATTTATCTACTAAATACAATAAACAATATACAATCTCAATATAATGCAAATGAATAACAAGAACATCATCTCATAAATGAAACCTAGATACAACTGATATCATAAGGTATATATAATGAACCAACAGCCACAACACAAGTCCCATAGTATGTAATAAAACTTAATACAAAGCACAATATAGTATCCAAGAATATTACAACTGATACAGTGATATAAGTATACATCATAAGAAATATGAGATCAAGTCTCCAACAATCTAGAACAAGAAGGTACAACTGCAACAAGGATCATCCAAGAAAAAGTCACGAATGTCAGATCTCAATGATAATAAGAATCACTATCACCTAACCTCGTGAAACCAAAGGTCCACTCCCACCATGCTAAGAAGATAATAACAGGGCCACACACATGGGAAACACCCAAAAAAGCAAGACTAATGCAAAGGTACACTGGATAAAAAGGTAACAAGAAGATTTCAAGGTTAAAAGTATGAAAGATCAAGAGACAAAGAAAGTGTACCAAATACTCACGTAGGAACCTAGAACACATATATGGAAGTGTCATCACATAAGTCCACTCTTGAGTTACCCTAGTAATCCCTCTGGACCCTGGCCCCCAAGTGACTCTATGTGGCTCAGTAATCCTTTCATACAAACAAGGATCCTACCGATGCAAGACCTTGATCAAGTATCTTCTCCCACTCCCATTCTTAGCGTGTACTAGCACTCAAGGCATGGGAAAGGCACATATTTATCTTATTAGTGTCTCTCTTAAATAATTTCATTAATTTATCACTTATTAATTTAACTTACAATGAGTTACCCTAGTAGCCTCTTAGGGCCTTGGCCCCCATTGCAAGCCACTTCCCCTCTACGATCCTAGATAACCTACCCTAATGCTCCTAGCAATAAGACCAAAAGAAGATAAATCCAAAACCATAAAAGACTTCTCGTAAAGCATTAAATCATGATATTCATCAATGAAAATGTTGGATCATAACAAAGAATAATACATCCTATACAAGGATCCAGATTGTCCATCCCATAATGGACATCTCAATAAGTCATCCATCCCATAATGGATATCTCAATAAACAATTACTAAATTCTTTGAATCTCATATCACCAAAACAATGATCATCAATAACATCAAAATCATCTCTCTCCAATATGGAGTAAATCATAATAAAAACTACCATCACTCAAAATATTGAACAATCGTAGTAGAAGAAACAAGGTGACCAAGTGAACAAATTACAACTCAATACAATATTGGTTGTCACCTCTTATGGTAAAATAACATAAAGATCAAGGACTCAAGGAACACGTGACATATATAACATATGTACCCAAGAAAAAACATGAACAAATTTTGACATAAATAGGATATGAACTTTCCACAATATGAAACCCAAAGAGCAAAAAGGCATAAAACCATAACATAGTACAAGTTCGAAGACAAAACCCACCTAGGGTAACAACCTACCCACACTAACACTTAAACAACACCAAGATCATATGAGAGAAGGCATGCATGCATTTGACATATTATTTAACTCCATTTATATAACATTATTATATTTATTAAAATACTCTTAAGTCATAAATGACTTAGTTAATAACATAAAGTATGCACATGGAACATATATGGTGTTTTAGTGAATCTTCTTTAAAATTAAATTATAAATTGATTAGATCAGTCATATTAATTATTTAATAATTTTCAAATTGATTAATTTTTTAATTAATAAGACTTATTAACAATTTTAACTTTATAATATTGAGTTTCTGTATATTTCCTCTATGCACATCATTCGGTAATTTAAACAATATAATCGCGTATGAAATGATACGGATCTGCAACTCATATCGATGGAAAGATAATTTAATTTCACATACTTTTTATTCTTTCCAGTCCTAAAGATAATGTCATTTAAATGATGTAAAAATTAAATCTCTCTAATAGCCCTATTTAGAAATGAAGGTTACTAGTTTGGTAAAAGGACCATAACTTTATTTTTCACCATTGGATCGTCATAACAATTAGTGACAACATTCATAAAATTATTATTTAAAATCTCACCGAAGATATTTTCTTAATTATGTAGTTAGAAAAATTTGTGGATGAATGTTCATCATACTCCAATTGAAAAATCAAGCTCAAAGAGGCCTAATTTCACTATAACAACCAATATTTGACCATTTACGTAGAAAGGGACCCTATTTTATTTTGATATATGTTAAATAAAACCAAAATGGGTATCTTAAAGTGTCTTTACATTTTTAATGTGACATCTAAAATGAAAATTATTCCTTACCCTGACTCTTCACAACCCTAATCCAAAAACGTATGTTTTCAAACCCAGATCCTTACATACAAGTATCTATAATACACAGTTCATAATAAAGAATTCCTCCATACAATTGAAACTTATGTAACTAAATTTGTATAGTTTGGTAAAACCTTAATGGACATACAACACAAATGTATCCTTTTTAAATCATTATCTCCTAGGATTTCCATACAAATTCTCACAAAATACCAGACATGCTATAAACATAACTCACAAGAACGCCCTAATCATCTGTATAATTTTTTTAGAATTAAAAATAATCTTTACTCAAAATCAAATCACAATGAAGCAAGCACGGAGAAAACAATCTTTCCAACAGAAACTGTAAAAAGACTCAGAAACTCCTACCTTGAGAACACCAAGTAGACTTGCTAAGAAGAAGAAGAAGAACCAAAAAACAAACTTCACTCCCAAGCTTTAAAAAATATATTCTAAAACTTGAACATCTCCATGCAAAACCTGTAACCTGTCTCCTAAACATGTGTTCTGAAATATCTTTGTCCTCCCTTTTTCAAAAATGACCAAAATCTTCTCATAAATAAAAACTATTTAACTAGGGTTTCTAGGACAACTTCCTAAAAAACTTAACCCTAAAAAAAAAAAGATAAAAGAATTGTTTTCTTTATTTTTCTTCTTATTTTTTAAATAAAATCAATTTACTTATTTATTTATTTTTAAAAGAAAAAATACACAATTTCCTTTCTCTTTCTTCTTTTAATATTAAATAAATAAATGTTATTTATTTATTTATTTTCTTTTCCCAACTTAAGTATTATATGTATATATATTATTTAAAAATAAATAAATTTTCTTTCTTTCTTTTCTTCTCTTTTTTTTCTTTCCTTTTTTATTTTTGTTTTTGTTTTTAATTAAATAATTAATTCTCCACAAAACTCAATTTTTAATTAGAATTAAAACTTAATTTATTATTATTATTATTATTTAAATACTATTATATTGCATATTATTATTTTTAAGTAGGAATAATATTTATAGCATATTAATAATTTATCTATATTAAATATGCCTTTTAATTTCTATTTAGACATAACATTTAATTATATCTTCAAACTTTATCTTTAGACTTTGAATTAAATACCTTTTAATAAATATAGGTATTTAATTATTAATTATATATATAATATATATATATATATATATATATATATTATTACTCTTAGAAGGTTTAATTATTTAAACTTTATAATTAACCTTTAAATACTTTTTTACTTACATCGCGATAAAATACCACATTGACCTTCATGCATGCATACTGAAATCTGACCAAATCAAAATGCAGAAAAGATGCAGCAACATAAGCATGCTCAAATAAGGGTTCACAAATTCATGTCACCTCGACGAATTCGGAGAAGGTAGTCAACCATATACTTGTCCACTATTTTAGCACAAATGAGGGCTTATGCTAGGATTTAGGTCTGAATGTTATCTCCCCTCTCTTACAACTGAGATAATGTGATAGGGGATGCTCATCCTGAAAATTCAGAGAAGTTGATGCCTGGAACCTGAAAACCTACATCACTAAGCCGAGCATGTACATAATATATACAATAGACAATGATAGGGATCACTCGATCATGTGGATCTCACAATGTAAGTAACTATGTATCCGTCCTCTACCACATCAAACACATTTTACAGAAATGTAAGATAGACACGCCACACAACAATATAAAACATATACGCTAACCATACACATGCAAGTATGGGGTCAATAAAATCATCATAACAGATACCTAATCACCAAGAAAATAACCAAAAGATTCTGGCATCAATACTGAAAAGTAAATTATGGGTGGGCACTACAAGATAGGTACTTACTACATCTTGGTTTCAAAAAAGGTAGTGCAGACAGTAATTTGTATTTGAGAAATAGTGAAGATGGAATCTTTATTGTTGAAGTCTTTGTAGATGATATTATTTTTGGAGGAAATGATGAAATGAGCATGAATTTTTCTGAGAAAATGAAAACTAAATTTGAAATGTCTATGATTGGTGAAATGAAGTTTTTCCTTGGTTTGCAAATTAATCAAACAAAGCATGGTATTTTCATCTCTCAAACCAAGAATCTTAAGGAATTGTTGAAAAAAATTGGGATGAAAGATTATAAACCTGTTGGAACACCTATATGCAAGCTTACTACTACTAATGAATCTCAGAGTTTATTTTAGACAAAGTACAGATCCATGATTGGAGGCTTACAATATCTAACTCACACTAGACTAGACATTGCTAATGCAGTTGGAATTATTGTGAGGTTTCAAGAAGATCCTAAAGAGACTCGTCTTTATGTAGTTAAGAGTATATTCAGATATTTGAAAGGAACACTAGAATATGTCTTAAGGTATGAAAAGTTTGATAATTTTACTTTGCATGCTTATACTGATGTTGATTGGGCAGGAAGTGTTGACGACAGAAAGAGCATAAGTGGTGATGCATTTTTCCTTGGAAAGAGGTTGGTTTCATAGTTAAGTAAGAAGTAGGATTGTATAGCTCAATCTACTGTTGAATTAGAGTATGTTGTTATTGCTATAAATTGTACACAGATTGTGTGGATGAAGCATATGTTGAAGGATATTGGGATTACTTTTGAAGAGTTAGTGGTTATACACTGTGATAATACAAGCACAGTGAACATGTCAAAGAATATTTTTATGCATTCAATAACCAAACATATTTCAATCAAATTTCACTTTTTAAGAGGTGAGGTTGTAGAAAAGGAAGTCCAAATTGGAGTACACTCCGCAAAGGAGTAAATAGCATATATATTCATAAAACCTTTGTCAAAATATTCCTTTGAGTATCTCAGAGGTACGCTTGGAGTGGGAACCCCTCCTTGTGAGAAATAAATGATTCATAAATGCATCATTCCAGTAGCTATTAGAGATATATCAATCATTGGACTTGATGTTTGGATGCACTCCTTAGGGGGAGTGATCGTAAAACATATCATAACATATTTGGGTGATCAAGCACCTAGTTGTTCAAGGAATGAAGATTTTAAAAAGCTACACCTTGAAGAGGTGGGATGGTCAGAGAAGGATAAGAGATATGGCACCCTTTTCCATTGAATTCAAAGGGGGCTGGAGAGATACAAGTAGAAAATCCCTACTATTTTAGGGGGAGCTGTGCAGAGGATATTGATAAGATTGTATTGTGAAGGATATTGTTTGGGTTGATGTATTTTCTCATATGTTTCCATCAATTCTAAAGGGAGAGATTGTTGTAATTATTTATGTTAGAGGTGTTGACATTCATTTTTTTTCATTGATGTCAACATATCTTTCAGTTGAGGTCTCAGACAGACTAGTTATCATTGGTACAGGTAAGACTGACATTAGTAAACGGATAGTGTACAAGATTTCAAAGCATGGATATGTATACAGGGATGAGTAGTGAACTTATATCTAAGGTTTCTTGGCTTAATCTTACTATTGGCATAAGTTATAGTTGTTTTGGTCAAGACTGGTTACAGAATAGTGACAGAGAATTGTGATAGAGTTGGTCTCTAAGTTTTACATATAACTTGGATATGAGTATGAGCTATGATTTGTGAGCTTAAGGCATGATAGAATACATTTTGGAGAATGTTACTTGTAATTTTTGGGTCACTGTGTTCATGGTGATTCATTTGAAGTGTGTGATCTTGCAAAGATCTATTTGTGGATGAATATAGTGATGAAACATGTTTAGAGGATGGTGAGGATGGATTACAGATCTTGGAGTATAATTGATAAGTTTTAATAAATGTTTACTTGTGTAAGGTACCGTGTATATCATAGCAAGGTTCTATATAATTGTTTTTACATTGGGGAAGTCTTAACATGATGACCTAATTATTTATTGTAAACTTGTATAAAATAAAATTGTTTCTTGGTAAGATAGCATGGATGTGTGATGTGGAAACTGTGAGCTTATATTTGTGAAGTCTGTTGGGTGTAGACAAGAGGTAGTGATTGTGATCAACTTCATTGTAATTTTTTAAGAAAATAAAGTGGCTATCAGTCAGTTCACTGGTTATTGTTACTCATATATTTGTATTTCAGACAAAGAGTCCAGAAAGTGGATTTAACCTTCACATTTGGGTAGTGAGCCTCTTGTTTATCTTGACTCCTAACAGGGTATGTCCTTTAATAGGGATTGTTTATTGTATGTAATAATATGTTAGTAATAACTGAGAGGGGGGGTGAATTAGTGGCCTCAAAAATATTCCAATAATCAACCCAAAAACTTAGTACCACAATATTAAGCCTCTAGTTATCTTCATTCCTATAAGATGAATGCCTCCAAATACTTTTATCAAATTAATACTACTCAGAATGCTTTATAAAATCTTATACTTTATGTTTATCGAATAGTAGTTTGTTAATTTACCAAAATACAGTAAATTATCTAGAGTATATTGATCAATCCAGTTAAGTTATGAAGTGCAAAACACTAAAGTAATGACTCATAAACACATTGACACATGGATTTTTAACGTGGAAACCCTGTTAATGGAAAAACCACTTGGGATCGGTAACCCAAAATTTTCACTCTTCTGAAGTGAGCTCGGTGAAGAGCCAACCCTGTTAAAGGTTACAAACACACTGTTCGGTGTGACCTTGTTAGAGGATTTAAAAGTTTAGTCTGTCACTTGATATTGGGCATCTCTATGCTACCTTCCTTGATCAAACACTCACTTGGCCTGTCAATAAGTATCTTGCATCTCATTCTATCTTTGTGATCAAACTTTTTGATACTCCTTGGGATGTATCTAAATATAGAAAGTATCTATAAATCTCGCTTGGTTAAGAGACTTTCTAAATCAATGGTTAAACTGAAACAGTATGATCTATTCACATATACAACTTATACTTGTAAATTTTTTAGATCTATTGTAATCTCATAAAACTATTCTGATCAATATATCTCGGTTTATACCTTTTCTCCACATTGATTATGCTCAGTAATTTTGTGCTCTTTTGCTCGGTGTCCATAGAAAAATTTAGCTCTTTCCTCAGCTTGATTGATCAGGACTGTATGAAGTTTTTCTTCATTAGTTTCTCTTCAGCATCCTCTTTTCATTCATTCACCCACCACAATTTGTAATGAATTGAGTTGTCTCTTTATAGACATGATATCATCATTGTTAGGTTCTTGATTTTATTGATCTTGGCGTGATCCACAATTCTCACCAATTAGATTTTAAGCAAAACTCATATTTTATCTCGTAGTGATCTTCTTGCCAACTGGAAAAAATATCTTTAAATCCATTACTTATCTCTGGCTTTATCTTGTCAATGAAAACAAAGTTAACTACCAATAAACTCTATATTTAGCTCTGCCAGCTAGACATTTTTTTCATTTCTGAACTCAAGTTAATTTTGGTGTTTAACTCTTTGATAGCTTCGGTCAACACTCCAGTTCTCCTCAGGATTCTCTGTCAGTTTACACTATGTTTCTGGTCATCGGTTATGCTTGTGATTCTTCTCGTCGGTGTTCTTTCTCATGCATCACTATGACTTGACTTTTAGTGATCTTTGTCCATCAGTGTTTGAAGTCATGTTGTGAATGCTTGTCTTTTCTGCACTCTTGAAAGAATAATTTTTTTCTCTTTGATTCTCTGAAGTCTTTGACACTTTGATTATAACCGATTAGATTATATCAAGTTGACATCAATGAAAATACAATCCATTAACTCATTTAATGTCTTGCATTATCCTTCTGCATTTCAGTGATCAACTTAACATCTTCAAACATTCAATCAGTTACATGTCATCAATCTCTCCTTTGGAATTGATGGCAACATAATACATTATCATACTATACTATCACTAATATAATATGAAATATATATAGTTTCATCAAGCTTTCCTGGTGTAACTATTACAAATGTCTGGCTCTCGGTAAGCTCAAAAAATAGCTTGGATTTGATTCATGCAGAATGGTTATCTTTAATCTTCAATCCCTTCTCTAGATAGATGTATCATCTGATATCTCTGTTTTTATATGTGCTCTTCTTATGGTACAAAAGAGAAGGAAAATTTGAGCTACAAGTCTATACAGATGTTGATTGGGCTAGAAAAATTGATGACCAAAAGAGCGCAACTGGAGGAGAATTCTTCATGGGTGATAGACTTGTCACATGGATCACCAAGAAGCAAGGCTGCATCTCTCAATCTACTGTAGAAGCAGAGCATGTAGTTGTTGTTTCAAATTGGTCTAATATTGCATGGATAAAACAATTGCTGGAAGGTATGCATATGAAGATCCTTGAACCAGTAATTATCTATTGTGATAATACCAGTGCAATAAACATTTCTAAGAATCCAGTCATGCATGCTAAGACTAATCATATTTCTATCAAGTATCACTATCTAAGAGAACAGATACAAGCAAAAGAAGTGACACTGAAATATGTTTTATCAAAGGAACAGTTGGCTGATATATTCACCAAGCCATTACCAAAGGATACATTTGAGTACCTGAGACAGAGACTAGGGGTTCAACCCTTGTCTATTGGTCAGTAATATGAATAGGAGGTTGCATCATCCTATACCAAATCTGAAGATCAATCATGTTGATGCAAACACTGAGATGAAAAGCAAAAGATATATCTATACATTGCAAGGTACATATCTGCACCGAAAATTAGAACTTTATATTGCTGATGGATAGGCAAATTCAAGGAATATATTATGCAAAAGAATGGAACATGATATAGATGATAAAACAAGGAGAAGTATGTATGTTTGGCATTGTTTTCAAAGGGAGAGATGTTCTCATGATCTCATTATCATACAAAAGAGAGATTTTCTTTATCATACAAAGGGAGAGATGATCTCATTATCAAAAGGAGAAATTATTCCATATCACATAAAGGAAAGATATTATAAAGGAGAAATTATATCATTATCCATGAAGATAAGTTCCTGAGAATCAGAAAGGAAGAGTTAATCAATATTCTAAGGGAGAGAAATTGATTACAAGCATAATCACAAGCATACCCGACGGCCAAAAACATATTGTAAAATGATGAAGAAGCCTAAGGAGAACTGGAGTGTTGACCGATGCTATCAAAGAGTTAAAACCAAAATTAACTTGAGTTTAGAAATGACAAAATATCTAGATAGAAAAGCTAAATATAGAGTTAACTGGTAGTTATCATTTTTTTCATCGACAAGATAAGTAAATGATCTAAAGTTGTTTTTGTCTAGTTGGAAAGAAGATCTCAACGAGATAAAATGGGAGTTTTTCTTTAAATTTAATTGGTGAGAATTGTGGATCACACCAAGATCAAGAAGATCAAGAACCTAACAACGGTGATATCATGTCTATAAAGAGACAACTCAATTCATTACGAATGGGTGTGGGTGAATGATTGAAAAGAGGATGTTGAAGAGAAAATGATGAAGAGAAACTTCATATAGTGTTGATCAATCAATCTAAGGAAAGAGCTAAAGTTTTCTACGGACACCGAGCAACAGAGAACAGCATCACCGAGTAGAATCAAAGTGGATAAAAGGTATAAATAGAGTTTTATTGATCAGAATAGTTTTGTGAGATTACAATAGATCTGAAAATCTGCAAGTATAAGTTGTATATGTGAACAGATCATACTGTTTCAGTTTAACCATTGATTCAGAAAGTCTCTTAACCAAGCAGTATTTAAAGATCCTTTCTATATTGAGATACATCCCAAGGAGTATCAAAAATTTTGATCATGAAGATAGCATAAGATGCCAGATACCAATTGACAAGCCAAGTGAGTGTTTGATCAAAGATGGTAGCGTAGAGATACTCGATATCAAGTGATAGACTAAACTTTTAAATTCACTAACAAGGTCACACCTAGTAGTGTGTTTTGTAACCTTTGACAGGGTTGGCTCTTCACCGAGCTCACTTCAGAAGAGTGAAAATTTTGGGTTACCGGTCCCTAGTGGTTTTTTCCTTAACAGGTTTTCCACGTTAAAAATCCATGTGTCAATGTGTTTACGATTCATTACTTTAGTGTTTTGCATTACACTTAACTTAATTAGATTGATTGGTATACTCTAGATAATTTATTGTCTTTCATTAAATTAACAGACTGGTATTCGGTAAACATATAGTAGAAGGTTTTACAAAGCATTCCGAGTAGTAGTAAATTGATATAAGTATTTGGAGACATTCATCTTATAGGATTGAAGATAACTAGAGGCTTAATATTGTGGAACTAAGTTATAAGGGTTGATTATTGGAATAATTTTGAGGCCATTGATTCACCCCCCCCCCCCAATTATTACTAACACTTTTGCTTGCACTTGTTCTCTTAGATAGTGATACTTGATAGCAATATGCTTCGTCTTAACATGCATGACTTGATTTTTAGAAATGTTAATTGCACTGGTATTATCACAATAGATAATTACTGGTTCAAGGATTTTCATATTCATACCTTCTAGCAATTATTGTATCCATGCAATATTAGAGCAATTTGCAGCAGCAGCTACATACTCTGCTTCTGTAGGAGACTGAGAGATGAATCCTTGTTTCTTGTTGATCCATGTGACAAGTCTGTCACCCATGAAGAATGCTCCTCCAGTTGTGCTCTTTCGATCATCAATATTTCCATCCCAATCAGCATCTGTATAGACTTGTAGCTCAAATTTTCTTTCTCTTTTGTACCATAAGCCATATTCCTCAGTGTTCTTCAGATATCTCAGAATTCTCTTGACTGCAGTCATATGTGATTCTTTGGGATTAGCAGAGAATATTGCAACTATTCCAACTGTGTGTGCTACATCTGGTCTGGTGTGAACAACATACATTAGTTTTCCAATCATTGATCTATATAAGGTTTGATTTACCTCATTGGATTTTTCTTCTTTTGTCAGCTTACATCTGGTAGACATAGGTGCTCCAACTGGTTTGGAATCTTCCATCTTGAATATCTTCAGTACTTCCTTGATGTGTTTTGTATGACCAAAAAAAGGCATATTAGCATATCTAGGAGATCACAAACCCTAATCAATATGCTACCTATCTAATCTATCATGAAAGCCATTCAAAACAAGAGTTCATAAACATAAATCATTAAAAACACTAAGAACTCCCTTCAAATGTAACTCCCATGTTCTCCTTTCTTCTCCATAATTAGATCTAATGTTTTCTCTTTGACAATAACACTATTTCACAAAGATTCAAAATCCAAATTTGCAACTGAGAATACTAGGAGAGAGTGATCTAACCTTGAAATAATGAAATGCATCCCATTTTATAGAAAATGAGAGTCATTTAGGTGAGATTGCACAAAATCAATGCATAAATGCATATTTTGGTTGGTGAGATGTTAGGAAGCACGATATGGGGAGATCAAATAAGGAGATATTGAGAATATTCATGAAGCACCTTAATAGGGATGTGAATCCTCAATTAAGGGATATGGAAATTAGGTAGGATTAGGAATCATTAAGTAAATTAATAATTCAATATTCTCAATATTCCTCACAAAATCCATAATTAGATTTATGAAATTATGAAAATCTCATAAATTGAAATTATCCAATTAAATAATAAAAATTAATTAATTGTTGAGACTTAGGGAAAAGGGGAATAAATAAAGTCTATTTATTTATTCAATTAGGACCTAAGGATACACTATGGGTTATTCATCCCAAGGGGGAAATTAGTGAATTATTGATCAAATTGAAGGTGTTGATGTCGAATTAAAATTATTTTGATGATATTGATAAGGTTTAGGATCAATTCTTAGGGTTCCGAAATAGTTTAGGAAAATTACGAGGCATCGATGATCTTTGACAATGCACCCGCATAATGATGTTTGGAAATGATTGGAAAGCGCCAGTGAACTTTGATGGCATCGTAGGATTGAAATTAAAATGGGGAAACATCGATGATCTTGGACAATGTTTCCGAAATGATAATTATTAGAAATAGTATTGACAAAAGTGGACAACACTATTGAATTGATATTGATAGATTGATAGCGATAACACCGATGATATTTGACAATGTTATCAAATATTTGATTAAGGGATACGAAGCATCGATGAACTTGGACAATGCTCCTGAAATGATGACAAGATTGATTGATTTGAAATAGGGTTTTGATCGGTTTGAAAATTGGGTTAATTAGGCATCGATGATCTTGGACAATGCCCCAAAATGGTTGGAATGAGTCCAAACAATTTTGAAAGTGATTAGGAATAAAATAGAATGGGTTTTAATTGATTTAGGAAGGTTTGGAATAGTTTAGGATCATTTTAGGATCGAATAGGATTGGTTTAGGGCTGATTGAAATTGATTAGGAAAATGATCGATTTGACAAAGATAGTAGAATTATTAGTAAATAATTGAACAATTTTGCAATATTCAATCATCGATGAAAGACACAATGTTGTCATATAATAAAGATCATATGTGCAACATAGAGGAATAATTAGGTCGCAAACAACATTTTGATTGTAATGCTAAAAATGTTAAAACACGTAGACCAGCAAGCTCAAACCATTTTTAGGTGTCTACATATTTAGACTGAGTGATGTATATGCTTGCATCTTGTTGAAGAATATGTAGACCAAGAAATAATTTGATCTCTCCAAACATAGACATTTCAAATTCCTTGCTCATTTCATTAGCAAAGTATTTGCATAACAATTCATTTCCCCCAAAAATGATATCATCAACAAAAAATTCAGCAATCAGAATATTACCATCAGTATCTTCGTTTAAGTACAGATTGCTATTTTCACTTGTTCTAACAAATTTTATGCTAATGAGATATGAGTGAATTCTTTCATACCAAGGTCTCGGTGCTTGTTTCCATCTATACAAGGCTTTATGTAGTCTATATACCATGTTTCTCTTGTCTGTATCAACAAACCCTTCTGGTTGTTCAATGTATACCTCTTCTTCTAGTATTCCATTTAGAAATGCAAATTCAAAATCCATCTGGTATACCTTGAATCCTTTAAATGCAGCATAAGAAAGTAAGATTCTAACTCCTTCTAGTCTAGCAATGGGTGCAAAGGTTTCACCATAGTCAATACCTTCTTCTTGTACATATCCTTTGCATACTAACCTTGCTTTGTTTCTTGTGACTTCTTAATTCTCATGCAGTTTGTTTCTGAATATCCATTTGATATCAATGAAATTCTTGTCATCTAGTCTTGGTACTAGTGTCCATGTATTGTTCTTCTCAATCTGTTATATTTCTTCATTCATAGAACTGACCCATTCTTCATTCTCAAGTGCATTGTTAACAGATTTAGGCTCAAACTCACAAAGTAAACATCTGGTGTTTAGTGACTTACTTCTTATTCTTATTCCAGCCTTTTTGTCTTCTATGATTTGATTATGTGGATGATGTCTTTTTACATACTTGGAAAGTTTTGGTTCAGCTCTTTGTTCATCATTCTGATTGTAATACCCACCTCTTAGTTTGTTTTTCAGGTTTTGGATGTCAAACTCTTTTAGGCATTTTGATGTATATGTGGTTATTTTAGTTGATCTTGAGGATACTTATGTATTACATTTCAATATATTATTGATCCATTATTATCATGTTGTATCATTTGTGTATATGTGATTTAGGGTTATTTAATGATGCTTATGTATATGTTAGGATTTCATTTTGATTATAGTTTTCTAACAATACTGACCTTAGATTTATATGCACATGGATCATTGTATGTTTTTGCATTACTATTTGATGTGCTTGGTATGGTATGGGACAGAGTCGTAGTTACTTGCTTCGGCAAGATCCACACAATAACCTAGTCTCAACCATTGTTTTCCATATTAGATATGCATGTATGTTTGTATTTGTGATGATAGGTTTGCAGGTATCGGGCTACGTCTTCCCTGAATTGGCAAGAGTGAGCGTTCCCTATCACAATAATCTCAATGGTAAAAGAGGGGTGATAGTTTCAGGTCCAAATCCTATCCTAAACCTAATTGCCCTAGTTAATGGACAAGTATCTGTTTGACTACCCTTACCGAATTCGTGTAGTTGACAGGAATTTGTGTGTACCTTTCCTTGAGCATGTTTGATTTTGCTTGTGTTCGATTTCAGGTGTTTGATTTGATTATGTGTGTTTTATATCACGTTATTTATTTAAATTGAATGTTATTGCAATTAATTATTAAATATAGGGTATTTAATTGATTGAAAATTAAATTAAATACCTATGTTTAATTGAAAGGTTAATTAAAGTGCAATAATTGAATATTAGAGTAAATATGATATTATGATTTATTAAATAATTAATTATTGAGATGCATGGATAAATGTGATTTAAATATTTAAGTTATTTAATTTAATATTTTATTAATTTCATGTGCAAGTTCATTAGTGAAGTTAGAATTTGAATTCAAAATGTAACTTGGGTTACTAAGTCAAAGTTGAGTTGTGCAAGTAATTAGATATTTTAATTTTTAATTAAAGAATTACTTTCAATTTTGGAGTTGAGTTCTTTTAGGAGTCATCTAGTGTGTTGTCATTAGGGTTTTCTTGATTAGGGGAAGTTGATCCTCTTTAGGGGGATTCTTCTCTCATTTGAACATAACAGGTTTTTGGGAGAAATTTTGGAGAGGCTTTTGTGTGTTCTTGTTTTTTGAAGATTTGTGGATTCTTGTGGATGCATGTTAGAAAAAGTTTGTGGTAAATTTGTGATTGTGTGTGTGCTTGGAAGATTCAATGTTTAATCACCTTCAAAGGCAAAATTCCTTCCGTTCTTACATTGGATCTAAGGTAGGGTTTGATCCCTTTTTTGTGATTCAATTCTTGCTTAAAGTGTGTCTTCTTTGTTCTTAATTTGATTGAATTTCCTTAATTAGGAGTTGTTGAAATCCTTGTTTAAAAGGGTATTCTTGAAACCCTAGGTTGGTTATTATTTTAGGCAATTTTTATTTAGCATAGTAATGTTATGCTAGCCAATTTTTGTAGGAAAATTCCCTATGGATCTCTTAGAAAATGGAAAAAATTAAAAGGGCCTATAGTTTGGACTATAGGGAAAGAGAAAATATTTCCTTAGAAATTAACCTTGGAAAAGAAATCAACTTTTCCCCTATGAAAATAAATTGTTTCAAAATCTTCACCTCTCTAGAAAAATACAGAGGTGAAAATTATTCACCAGTCTAAAAAGAAGAAAATATATATAAGACAAAAAAAATTACATCTCCTATGTATTTCCATTTTCGGAAATAAATTAAAAAATAAAAATAAATTAAAAAACTGGGCTTTATTATAATTTTGCATGTTGTATTGTTTTTATAAAAAAAAATTAAATGAAAAAAAAATTCATTTTAAAAAGGTATTTGGGGGCGAGGGCCACCACCTTCCCCCACCACCCTGTCGCGTGGGTACTGCACGGGCCAGGCAGTCTGCATAGTGGCAGTACCACACGGGGATCCCACGGGCCTGCGGGCCATGGAACCCACGTGGGTGGGGACCACAGGGGCCGTAGAGCCCACATGGAACAGTTCCCCACAGGTGGGAAGGAGTAGGGGGTGGGGGCCACGGGACCCCCCCCCCGCAAAACTTTTTAGTTTTATGTTTTTTTTTTTAAATTTAGTTTTAATTTAATTTCTTTAAAATTAGTTTTAAATTCGGTTTTATTTAGTTAATACTCAATGTTTATAATTAGTTAAGTTTTATTTGTTAATTGTAATTAATATTTAATTAGTTTATATTAATATTTAATTAATTTATATTAATATTTAAACTACTTTATATTAATATTTAACTTAGTTGTATTAATGTTAAATTAGTTTATATTGATATTTAAATTAGTTTGTATTAATGTTAAACTAGTTTATATTAATATTAAATTTGTTTATTATTAATTTTTAAATTAGTTTTTAAAATTAGTTAATTGAGGCATTGGAACTAAAAGGGAATTGTGTTTCTTTTTAAGGGAAATTAGTATTATTGTTAATTTATAAACCAAGGGGGAGTTTATTTTGTCAATGTTAGAAATGGACTAGTGTTAATCATTAAATCCTATGGTGCTAATTAAGTTAATTAGAGATAGTATTGGACGATATAGATTGATGCTTATGTGGCACCTAGGAATTTTATAATCTTATAATTATACCTGGAATAGGTAATTATTTCATAGATGTATTTATATGTTGCTTTTATAAATAGATCTATAGGAAATGTTAACGTTTTACCAATGTAGGATATTTAATTATTGCTAGATAGTAATTTTTAGTGGAAAAATGAATTTGCATGATTAGGGATTATAAATTTGTTTGTTCCTGCGTTAACATTATGTTTAATTTAATGTATTCTGAATATGAATTATTGTACTATGATGTGCCTTGGGTGCGTGTTTAAATGAATTGTATGTTCTTTTATGTTATCATGTTTTCGAGTATCTGTTGGGCTAGATGACCCTTAGGACCTAAATCCAGAGGTTTCGGGATTGTACTTTCTGCATGGTATTTTATTGTGAAGTCAATTTCTGTTCTATGATGATGTCATAGTCCTGATATTCTTAGACCCAACCTAATTCAATTATGATGTATTGTTTGATCTTGTAAGGACATTGTGGATGTTTTATGGTTATTGAGAACCTATGTGCACCTGAATGGGTAGGATGCGATTTGAATTATGATATATCTTTATGATACTCTTTTGTGAACCTAGGGTAGGTTACCTAGTTGTATTGTAGGCGGTGGCTTGTAATAAGCGCCAGAGCCCACAAGTGACTGCTAGGATCGCTTATTATAAGTAGTGGTAACAAGTGATAACATAATAAATTAATTAGGATGCCCTAGTATCAAACTAATAAGATAATGCCTCACCCATGCTTGAGTGCTAGTATAGGCTAAGATGGAGGATGAGATGATGCTTGCCCACTTTCGAGGTGCGGATTTGGGCATCATTAATGATCTTGTCTGTTTGAAAGGTCATTGATGTCGTGTATGGTCACTTGGGTACCGGAACCCATTAAGGGATTGCTAGGACAAAACTCAAGGGTTAGACGTACATGATGACACCTTCCTATATACATCTTAGGTTATCCTACATGTGTCAGTACCTCTAGTATTTTTTAGTGTTTCTTGTTATGGTTTAGAGTGCTTTTAGGAGCTTCCTTTGCATTTGAGTATGAGGTCATGTGTACCTTGTTTGCATTCTTGTTGTATACCCTGTGTGATGGGTCTGTTACTATCTCCTCAGCACGGTGGGAGTGGACCTTTGGTTCCACGTGGTCGGGTAGTAGTGATTATTATTACCATTGAGATTCCATCAGATTCTTCTTCATGCTTGGATGTTCCTTGTTGCAGTTTCATCTTCCTAGTCTTTTGGGAGACTTGATCAGTTACTTGAGTTGTATTTTGTACCATATGTATATATTGGTTATCATCCTTTGGAGGATGCATTGTATTATTTATTATGTATTATTACATACCCTGTGACTTGTGTAGTAGATGATGATTAGGTAGTATACCTTATGGTATCAGATGTATATGTAATCTTTATTATGAGATGTATGTTATTGGATTCAAATTTTGTAACCTTTATGTTATTTATTTACTATTGTTAATCGTAGATTAGTTTGTTTAAGTAATTCTATGTCAAGGAACCCTCGAGAAATGTTATCTATGTATGAGTTGTATTTCATGTATGTCATGTACTTCATTATGTTGCTTCCACATTGTTATCATTATTGTTTGTAAACATTTAAAAAAAAAATTATTCCATCAACTTAGTGTCATGTTTAGGTTAAGTTCTCTTGGGTTCCCTAGCGGGGCATTACACTGATCATCTTCTTGACCTTCGTTCTCATCTCCATTGTTCAGGACATCATCTTGAGGATTTTCCTGATTGTTAGTAATTGTAGCCTGATGCTCGGGTGCAATGTTCTAATTCTCAGGAGCGACATATTGTTGCTCAAGTAGAGTGTCAGGTTCTTTATAAACAAACCTGTTGTAGTCCTCTGGTTCCTTTTTTCTTTCCTTATCATTCTTTTTTGCAAATTCATCTATTTTCACATTTGCACTTTCAATGATTTTGTTAGATGACTTGTTAAGATATTTATAAGCCTTGCTTTTGGTTGAGTACCCTAGGAAGATACCTTCTTCACTTCTGCAGTCAAGTTTTCCATTTCTATCATTCCTTCAATATATAACATTGACTACCAAAGATTCTGAAGTAACTTACATTGGGTGTATGACCATACCAAATCTCATAGGGTGTCTTCTTTGTGTCCTTCAATTGTACTGTGTTTAGTGTGTAGACAACAGTACTGACAGCTTCCCTCCAGAAAGTTTGAGTGAAACTTTTCTCAATCATCAATGTTCTTGCACAGTCAACAATTGATCTGTTTCTCCTTTCAGAAATTCCATTTTGCTGTGGTATTCTCAGTGCAGAAAATTGTCTATTAATTCCATGCTCATTGCAATAGTCAGTGAATTCTTCTGAAGTAAATTCCCCTCCTCTATCTGAGCTCAAGCATTTCAATTTCTTTTCACTTTGTTTTTCTACCATTTTTTTATACCATTTAACATGTTAAATGTTTTTGATTTATCTTTTAAGAACATGACTGTCATCATTCTAGAAAAATCATCAACAAAGAGAATAAAATACCTGTCTCTATAGTAGCTCTTTGTCCTCATGGGTCCACATAGATCTATCTGGACTAATTTTAGAATTGCATTAGATGTATAGGTTTTACTCTTGAAACTAGACTTTGTCATCTTACCTTTTTGACAATTCTTGCACATGATATGCTCAGGCTTAGTCATGCTCAGTAAGCCTCTGACATTCCTTTTGTTGCTTATCTTTATCATGTTGTCAAAGTTCACATGACACAATATTTTGTGCCACAACCATATGTCTTAATTTCTAGCCATTAAACAAGTGGTCTTAGTGTCATCAAGATAGAAAAGGTTACCTTTTGTCTGCTCACCAGTACCAATCAATCTTCTTGATTCATTGTAGATCTATGCTTTCTTATTTTCAAATGCTACTCTGTGACCTGAATTGTTCAGTTGTGAAACACTTAACAAATTATAATTTAGTCCTTTTATCTAGTAGGCATTTTCACATTTTATCAGTTTATTCAACATTGTGGTTCCTTTACCTTCAACTGGACAAGGTGTATCATTTCCCATTCTCACTAAACCACCATTATAGTATTCAAAAGTCTCAAAATTTTGTTTATCATCGGTCATATGGTGAGTGCAGCCACTATCTATGATCAGACACCATTTTTACTAAATTTAGATATGAGTGTAGTTTCTACATACCTGTCTTCATCTTCATCTGAATCATCCTTCATGACTACAAATACCATCTTGATGTCTTCTTTTGAATCAGTGTCGGTGTCATCAGCTCTGTTCTCAGCTAGGTAACAAGCTTTCTTCCCTTTATGCTTATAGTCTCGGGTATCTCTCTTGTCAGTTTATCAGTTTCTCCGGTAATCTCTATTATCACCTTTATCAAACTTCTTCTCATATGATCTGTCATTTCCTCTATCATCTTTTCTTCGGTTTGGGCATCTTGCAGAAAATTTTCCAACCTCTTTACAATTGAAACATACAATTGGTAATTTACTTTTGTATCTACCTTTGCCTCTCTGCAATCTTCTGGCCATAAGTGCTTCAATCTCATCAAGTCCTTGATCCTCATTATCACTGTCACTATCATTTCTAACAGCATTTCTATGACTTGAGTTACTTATCTTTAGAGAAGATTTGAATGCAGATTCTATAGATGGTAAGACACTATTGTCAAAGTTATTCATCTCAAATGAAATTAGTCTACCAATCAGACTATCTAGAGTGAATGTATTGTTTGCAACTGCTCTCATTTCTTAAATAGAAGAAACTCTAATATCATAAACAGGCAATAAGGTTCTTAAGATTTTGCTTACCACTGTCTCCTCTTCAAGTACACCTCCAAATCCTTAGATAGAATTTACTACCTCTTTGATTCTACAGCTATACTGAGTGATGTTTTCTCCTTCTTTCATCCTTAGGTCATCAAACCTCCCTCTTAGGCTTTCTGCCTTTGCTCTTAGTACATTGGCATCGCCTCCATGTACAAGCTTCAACTTATCCCACATTTTTTTTACAGAGGTGCAGGTTTTCACATCTTCAAACTCAGCATCAGAGAGTGATGATGCAAGTTCTATCATCATGCAGTTATGCCCATGCTTTACTCTTAATTGCTCAAGAGTGTGAGGTACTGTAGGCAACACATATTCACTATCTAAGTATTGAACGATATCATTTCCAATACTTGATAGGTGGAGTCTTATTCTTCTTTGCCATGATGCAAAGTTGTCTTTATTCAACTTGGTCACATCTCATCTATTCATCTTGTGATCTTTTGCTTGAGTTGTTAAACTCCCTTTCTAAGCACACAAGCTCTGATACCAATTGTTAGTAATAACTGAGAGGGGGGTGAATCAGTGGCCTCAAAAATATTCCAATAATCAACCCAAAAACATAGTACCACATTATTAAGCCTCTAGTTATCTTCAGTCCTATAAGATGAATGCCTCCAAATACTTTTATCAAATTACTACTGCTTGGAATTCTTTATAAAACCTTCTACTTTATGTTTACCGAATAGCATTTTATTAATTTACCAAATGACGGTAAATTATTTAGAGTATATCGATCAATCCAGTTAAGTTATGTGTAATGCAAAACACTAAATTAATGACTCATAAACACATTGACACATGGATTTTTAACGTGGAAACCCTGTTAAGGGAAAAACCACTTGGGACCAGTAACACAAAATTTTCACTCTTCTAAAGTGAGCTCTGTAAAGAGCCAACCCTATTAAAGGTTACAAACACACTGTTAGGTGTGACCTTGCTAGAGGATTTAAAAGTTTATTTTGTCACTTGATATCGGGCATCTCTATGCTACCTTCCTTGATCAAAGACTCACTTGGCCTATCAATAGGTATCTGGCATCTCCTGCTATCTTCATGATCAAACTTTTTGATACTTCTTTGGATGTATCTCAATATAGAAATGATCTTTAAATCCCACTCGGTTAAGACACTTTATGAATCAATGGTTAAATTGAAATAGTATGATCTATTCACATATACAACTTATACCTACAGAATTTCAGATCTATTGTAATCTCATAAAACTATTTTGATCAACATATCTCGGTTTATACCTTTGCTCCATGTTGATTCTACTCAGTAATGTTGTGCTCTATTGCTCAGTGTCTGCAGAAAACTTTAGCTCTTTCCTCAGCTTGATTGATTAGGACTATATGAAGTTGCTCTTCATCAGTTTCTCTTCAGCATCCTCTTTTCATTCATTCACCCACCACAATTCGTAATGAATTGAGTTGTCTCTTTATAGACATGATATCACCATTGTTAGGTTCTTGATTTTCTTGGTCTTGGCATGATCCACAATTCTTTCCAATTAGATTTAAAGCAAAACTCTTGTTTTATCTTGCAGAGATCTTCTTTCCAAGTAGATAAAATAGCTTTAAATCCATTACTTATCTATGGCTTTATCTTGTCGATGAAAACAAAGATAACTACCAGTTAACTCTATATTTAGCTCTGCCAGCTAGACATTTTGTCATTTATGAACTCAAGTTAATTTCGGTGTTTAACTCTTTGATAGCTTTGGTCAACACTCTAGTTCTCCTCAGGCTTCTTCATCAGTTTACACTACGTTTCTAGACATCGGTTATTCTTGTGATTTTGCTCGTCGGTGTTCTTTCTCGGGCATCACCATGACTTGAATTTTGGTGATCACTGACCGTCAGTGTTTCATTGACCGTCGATGTTTAAAGTCATGTTGTGAATTCTTGTCTTTTATGCACTACTAAAAGCATAATAGTTTTCTCTTTGATTCTCTTAAGTCTTTAAAATTTTGATTATAACCAATTAGATTATATCAAGTTGACATCAAATACAATACAATCCATTAATTGATTTAATGTCTTGCATTATCCTTCTGCATTTCATTGATCAACTTAACATCTTCAAACATTCAATCAATTACATGTCATCATTAAATATGCTAACAATTCTAAATATGCTAACAAGGATACTATACTTTTAGTACATTATTTGTGGGTGCTAATTCCCACTGGGGTTTTTCCCTTAACAGGGTTTCATCAACAAAAATTGCTTGTGTTATGGTGTTTTATTTAATGTGTTCACATTTGCATTGAGTAATTGGTTTATAAATTTTAAAGTTTAAATATTTGGCTGACAACTGATTCACCCCCCCTCCTCTCAGTTGTGTTGGTGGACTATTATTGCTAATATTATCAAGAAAATACCTTAACCGGGTAGACTTTAACAAGGTTGATTGATAAATCCTTTAACCAGGTGACTCTTTAACTAGGGCTTAAATCCTTTAACAAGGTTACTTTTAACAGGGTAAATCTCCTAACAAGGCCAAAGGTAAATCCCTTAATCGGGTGACTCCTAACAGGTTTTGCTCCTAATCGGTCATCATTGTAAGCTCCTAACAAGGATAGGCCTTTAACAAGGCGCCTTTCAGAAGAGTGAAAATATTTGTGGGTTTTAATCCCCATTGGTGTTTTCACCCTTAGTCAGGGTTTCCATGATAAAAAAATATTGGTGTTATTTTTTCATGTGTGGATGATTGTTTGGTTACTTTGTTTATTGCATGCACAAGGTTTAAAGGTGATTAATGTGGTTTATGGTGTTGAATGAATTGTGAAAAGTTTCAGATCTAATATTAGTGATTCACCCGCCCCNCCCCCCCCCCCCCCCCTCCTCCCCCCACCCTCTCAATAATCTTAGACCTTATAGTATTAACAATTGGTATCAGAGCCTAGGTCCTCTTTGTGCTAAAACTTAACAGCTTAAGGAAAAGATCTAATAATGAAGAAGGAAGGTCCTAAGTTTACAAGAGATAACTACACAATATGAAGCGATGGGATGAAGATCTATCTGAAAGGCATGGAGCCACAGTTCCAGGATCATGTGGTAAAAAATAATATAGTTCCTAATGGGTCTCTTAATGCAAATCAACTAAAGGAGCAACAGGAGAACATACAAGCACTAGAAGCAATTGTAAGTACCTTAACTAATACTGAAATAGTTGAAATTAATGGACTTGAGACTACCTTTGATGTTTGGGAAAATTTGAAGCTAATCTATGGTGGAGACAAACAAGTGTAAAAAGATAGGGTACACAGCTTGAAGGGAAAATATGATGAAATGAAAATGGTGGAAGGTGAGAACATTTCTCAATATGGTCAAAGGATAAAGGAAGTAGTTGGTGCTTCAAAATTTTTGGTGGTAACATTGAAGAATGTGATGTGGTAAGTAAAATGTTGAGAACCTTTCTACCTTCTTATGCCATTAGATTTTCTTTTATACAACAATTCAGAACATTTGATACTATTTCTATTGATGGATTTATTGGTAAGTTCACTTATTTTTAATTAACTATGATAATTGTATGCCTAAAGTTGAAGCTTCTTTCAAGGCTTCTTTTTCATTAGCATCAGAGAAGAAGGGAAAATAGATAAGTCATGAAATTTATTCCAGGGAACTTGAATCTATCTTGGATGAAGAAAAGAAGTAAGAATAACTTGAAGCATTACTTGCAATAAGAATGCCTAAAGGTATTGGTAAGTATAAAGGCAAGCTACCTTTGAAATATTTTTCATGTAACACAATAGGACATTTTTCTTCCAGGTATCCTATCGGTGAATAGAAAGAGAAAATCAAAAGATTCAAGGGAAAAGGAAAGAAACAATGCTATATTGCAATAGATGAAGGTGTGATTAATGAAGAATCTGATGAAAATTATGAAGTATTGTTTGTTGCAATCAAAGAAGAAACTTTTGAAGATGAGAAGGCATTGGTCTCACACATGGAACATGGTAATGTATGGGTCATTAATAGTGGGTGCTCACATCACATGACCGGTGACAAAAGTAAGTTCATAAAGATGATGAAATTGATGGTGGTATGGTTGGGTTTGGAGAAAATACACCCTACATGGTAAAAGGTAAAGGTTCAATCTCCTTGAATTGTAAAATCATTATTGATGATGTATATTGGGTTGAAGGTCTTACATATAAATTTTCGAGTGTTGGTCAGTTGAATAACAAAGGTTATCATTTAGAGTTCAAAGGAGGTATGTGTAGGATATGTGGAAGATCAATAGATCTGATTTCTACTAGGAAACAAACTAAAGGTAACTTATTCCATCTGAATACTAATATTAATATTTGTTTGGTTGCTAAGGTTGAAGATAGTTGGCTATGTCATAGAAGGTGTTTTCATGTGAATTTTGATAGCTTGAACAAGGTCAGTAAGTCAAATGTTGTTAGGGGATTATCATAACTTGTGAAACCAAAAAATGTAATGTGCAAGGAATTTCAATTGGGTAAGATGAATAGTTCTCCTTTCAGTAGTAATTATTTTTCATTTGAAAATGTATTGGATTTAGATCATACTAATATTTTTGTCCTATGAGGATAAAGAGTTATCATGGTGATAAGTATTTCATGTTGTTTATTGATGACTATTCAAGAATGATGTGGGTGACATTCTTGAAGGAAAAATCTCAAGCTTTATATAAGTTCAAAGTGTTCAGGGCACTTGTTGAGAATGAAATAGGTAAGACCTTGAATTATTTAAGATCATATAGAGGAGGAGATTTCACTTCATGGGATTTCATTGAGTATTGTGAAGAAAATAGAATCAAGAGATAGATGTCAGCACCAAGGACTCCACAAAAAAATAAAATTGTAGAAAGGAGGAACAAAACTATAGTTGATGCTAGTAGGACAATGATGATTCAAAGTAATGTACCTAAGTCATATTGGGGATAATCCATTAGCACTACAATCTACACAATAAACCAGGTACAAGTGAAGAAAGAAACTGGTAAGACACCTTATGTGGTATGGTCACACACCTAGTGTTAATTATTACACAGTTTTTGGTAGTAGATGCTATATCAAGAGAGATGATTTCATTGGAAAGTTTAATCCTTAGAGTGTTGAAGGTATTTTCGTGGGATATTTTACCAAAATCAAGGCTTGTGAGTGTTTCAATAAAAGCACTAACAAGATGGTTGAAATTGTAAATATGAAGATAGATGAATATCCAGAGATATTTAATGAATCCAACAGGAAAGAATCAGAGAATGTCCAGGAGATTGTGTATGTGCTACCTGAAGTGCAAGTTATTGTTGAAAAAAATGTTGGCATATCTGATGCACTGATGGTAAGTGTATTTTGGTGATGACATAGTGATTTGATTATAGGATGATCAGATATTATATTGTCATTGATGTCAACTATTGACTTTGTGTTCCTAGTATGTTTTCAAGCATATTTGTGATAAATTATGATTTTCAGTGGTTGCTATCTTTATGGGAGACCTAGGTATGTTTCTAGATGTCAAAATTATGATCTCTACTACTGAAGTAAGTTTATGTGAAAATTGTAATCAAATGGAAAGTAACAGTAGAACTGCTAGAACAATTAATGACAAGTGATAGATGATTTGAATGTCTTGTCAAATCTATAATGTATCTTGTGATGAGGTCATAGGATATGGTGATCAATAGTGTTTAGACACTAGAGTAGTAATTACAACTAATTTGAGTGATTGATAAGAAGGTTAAGTGATCAGTGAATAGAAATAGTTTTATTCAATAAGTTAAGTGTTTATGTTATTGAGCTACCGATGGAAAATCTTGTGTTGGTGATCGATATCAATGTGGCGATGATTAATGATGAATGATTTATGATTTTATTATGTGTATTCATGATTGTAGGTGATGATCTGGCATCACATTGATCGATGTTATCATGTGAAGAAGATTCTTGAGGAAGTTTAATTATAGTCAAAATGTGTTTAACTCTTTGGCTCAATTTCATATGTAAATCATTGTATAGGCTGACGTGGTCTTGGAAATATTTTTTGTGTATTTGGCTTATTTGATTTGGTTGAGATGATTTGTGATTTCATTTTAGGGTTTGATCAAGGCAGTGGACTTAATAGTTCATTATATAATGGTTAAAGTTCAATACAAAGTGTGTTGATCATGTGTATTGTGCAAGTGCGGTGTAAGGTGCATGTTGCAATCAAGCTAGGGAAGAGTTAAGTATTCTCAAAAAATATTGTGTGCTTCAATAGATCTAATCAAGCAAAGGTAGTGTTACTTTGCAAATCATTGTTGATGTTGTTCCCTAACAGTTACAGCATTTTAAATCCCCTAAAAGGGTAGATCCTCACAAATCTTTATTATAAAGCCTCTAACAAGGTAACACATTATCTTATATTTTAAGTCCTCTAACAAGGCTACTCTTAATAGGGTAAAGGTTCTAACAGGCCTAAGGCAAATCCATTAACCAGGTATCACCTAACAGTGTTATTGTAAACTCCTAACAAGGTTAATCTCCTCATAGGGTGTACTTCAAAAGAGTACATTATTTTAGTGGGTACTAATCCCCACCGTGGTTTTTTCCCTATTTGGGTTTCCAAGAGATAAATTTGTGTGTCAAATTTGTGGATGATCTTGGATTCTTAATTTTTTCATTTACTACTATTAAGGTTAAACTTGTGAATGTTAATTAAAGTTTAGTGGTTGTAAAGTTGGTTGATTTGGTAGATAACCAATTCAACCACCCCCCCCCTCCCCCCCCCCTCTTAGTAATATGATCTCGGGTCTAACAATTTGTATCAGAGCTCTGGNCCCCCCCCCCCCCCCCCCCCCCCTCTTAGTAATATGATCTCGGGTCTAACAATTTGTATCAGAGCTCTGGTCCCCTATTGTGGTAAAGCTTAATAGCTTGAGGTAAAGATCCAAGATGATGCAAAAGGAAGGTCCTAAATTCACAAGAGAGAACTAATCCATATGGTGTGATCGAATGAAGCTCTATCTTAAGGGATTTGGTGATCATTATTGGGAACATGTGGTAAATAAGTATAATGTCCCTCTAGGTACCCTAACATGAGTTTAGTTGAAGCTTAAGCATGAACATATTGCTACTATGGAAGCTATTGCAAGTACTCTTTTTGATGCAAAGTATGTTGATATTAAAGACTTAGATACTGCTAATGAAATGTGGGAGAAGTTGAAAACATTATATGGTGGAGATCCACATGTGCAGAAGGCAAAGGTTGACAGCTTAAGAGGAAACTATGATGAGATGAGAATGCAAGACAATGATAACATTGAGCTATACAGTCATAGAAACAAATAATTTGTTTGTTGCTATCCGAGGTGTTGGTGGTAATATTCCTGAAGATGATGTGGTAAGAAAAATGTTAAGAATTTTATTACCTCAGTATGCTATTAGGATTTCAGTTATTCAAGAGCTCAAATATTAAGGAACTTTTACTATTACTCTCAATGCACTAATAGGGATATTAGTTGCATTTGAGTTAAGTAATTATGATAATATCATGCCTAAATTTGAAGCTTCTTTCAATTCACTATTGACTCTTGTACCATCTAGGAAAGGAAAAGAGATGTCTAACGGTTTTTCAGAATGTCACTCTAATGATTATGAATCTATCTTGTCTGGAGAAAAAGATCAGGAGGATCTAGAAGCATTGATTTCTAGAAGGTTACCTAGAGTAAAAGGTAAATACAAGGGTAAGTTGCCTTTGAAGTGCTTTTCTTGTAAAAAAATTGGTCATATTACATCTATATTCCCTGGTAATGACAGGAAGGAGAAACCAAGAAGATTTAAGGATAGGAACAAGAAAGTTTGTTTCTTAGCTAAAGAAGGTGTTATGGATGAGGAATCTAATGGAAGAGATGAAGAAGAAATTGTGTTTTTTGTAGTGAAGGAATATCCTTAAAAAGAAGGTGAGAGAGATTTAGTTTCTAACATGAATCACAATGGTAATTATATTATTGATAGTAGATGCACTCATCACATGACCGGTGATAAAAACAAGTTCATAAAGTTGGAGCAATGTGATGGATACTTGGTAAGATTTGGGAATGATTCTCCCTATTTGGTGAAAGGTAAAGGATCTATTGCTTTGAATGAAAAAACTATTTGTGGTGATTTTTACTGGGTTGATGATTTAAGATACAATTTGTTAAGTGTTTCTCAATTAAATAACAAAGGTTTGAGATTAGAGTTCAATGGAGGTATGTGCAGAATTATTGGGAAATTAGGAGAACTGATTGCTACCGGTCAACAAACAAGAGGTAACTTGTTCCATATGTATTCTATTATTAAGAGTTATCTGGTAGCTAAAGATGAATATTTTGTCATGTAGATTTTGATAACTTGATCAAAGAAAGTAAGCTGAAGTTAGTGAGAGGTTTGCCCAACCTATTGAAACCAGACAATGTAATGTGCAAAAATGTTAGCTTTGAAATTTAAATAGTTCTAGTTTCATCAGTAAAAATTACTCTTCTAAAAATATCTTCGATTTGGTTCATGTTGATCTATGTGGTCCTATGAGAACTAGGAGCTACTATGGTGATAGATACTTCATGTTGCTTGTTTATGATTTTTTTATAATGATGTGGGTTATTTTATTAAAGGAAAATTTTGAACCTTTTCATATATATGTTTAGATCTATAAAGCTAGAGTGGAGAAGGAGACCGTTAAGACCTTGAAATGTCTTAGATCTGATAGAGGAGGTGATTTTACTTCACATGAGTTTACTACTTACTGTAAAGATCAGGGAATTCAAAGACAGATATCTACTCCAAGAACACCTAAGTAGAATGGCATTGTTGAAAGAAGAAACAGATCAATTATTGATTGTACAAGGACATTAATGATTCAGAAAGGTATTTCTTAGGCCTATTGGAAAGAAATGGTGAGCACTGCAGTCTACACTTTGAATATATTTGAGCTAAAGAAAGGTAAAAACAAAACTCCCTATGAGCTATGGTATCGTAGAACACCATGTGTTAATTATTTCAGAATATTTGGAAGTAGATGCTACATTAAAAGAGATAAAACTTCTAGAAATTTTGATCCAAGAAGTGATGAAGGGATATTCTTAGGATATTCCTCTAAGAGTAAAGCTTACAAGTGCCTGCACAAAAGAACAAATAAGAGAGTGGAAAGTGCTAGTGTGAGAATAGTTGAATTTTATGAAAAGAATGATGAATCAAGCAAGAAGGAACCTGAAGACTATCATGGGTTTGTGTATGTACAATTAGTGGATCAAGACACTACAAAAGAATTGATGGAAAGACATGTCAATGAATAGGAATACATACAAATAATTGAAGGAAATCCTAGAACTGAACCGGTATTACCTAAGTATGTAAAGTTTAATCACTCACCTGATCAAATCATTGCAGACATAAATGCAGGTGTGTTAACTAGAAGAAAGGAAAGAGAAAGTACATGCTTGTTATCTGAATTTGAGCCCAAAATAGTGAAAGAAACATTGAAAGAAGAATATTGGGTGAAATTTATGGAAGAATAATTGGAACAGATTGAGAGGAACAAAACCTGGACATTAGTGCCCAGCCCGGTGGACAAGAATGTTATTGGTAGTAAATGGATTTTTAGAAACAAAATGGATGAGACAAGTGAAGTGGTAAGAAATAAGGCAAGCTTGGTGTGAAAAGGATATGCACAAGAGGAAGGCCTAGACTATGGTAAAACATTTGCACCTGTGGCCAGACTTGAAGGTGTAAGAATATTGCTTGCTTATGCTACTTACAAAGGATTCAAGTTATATCAAATGGATGTTAAGTCGGCTTTTCGTAATGGTATTTTGGAAGAAGAGGTATACATTGAACAACCTGAAGGATTTTCTAATTGAGAAGGTAAGAATATGGTGTGTAGATAACAGAAATCTTTGTATGGATTGAAACAAGCACCTAGAGCATGGTATGAAAGGTTTCACTCATATCTAATTCGATTTGGGTTTGTCATAACAAGTGACAACAGCAATGTGTATTTTAAGATAGAGAAAGATGACAGATTGCTAATTACAGAAATATTTGTAGATGATATCATTTTTTGTGGTAATGAAGAGTTGAGAAAATCATTTGTAGATGAGATGAGGAAATAATTTGAGATGTCTATGATTGGTGAGATTAAATTCTTCATTGGATTTCAAGTTCAACAGATGAAAGATGGTATCTACATAAGTCAGTCCAAGTATGTAAGAGAAATACTAAAGATTTTTGGACTAAAGGACTCAAAACCAGTTGGTACCCCTATGGTAACTGGTTGCAAATTGTCAAAGGAAGATGATTCTAAGAAAGTGGATGAGACACTTTACAGGTCCATGATCGGTAAGCTACATTATGTTGTATATAGTAGAACGAATATAGCACGGGCAGTTGGATTAGTAGCTAGACTTTCTTCTAATCCTAAGGAATCTCATATGGTTGCAATGAAGAGAATCTTTGGATATCTTAAGGGGACTAAAGATTATAGTCTTTGGTATGGACATAAAGGTGATTTTTCTTTGAATGTGTTCACCGATTCTCATTGGGCAAGTAATGTTGATGATTGGAAGAGAACAAGTGGTGGTGCATTCTTTCTTGGTGATAGACTTGTATCCTAGACAAGTAAGAAGCAGAGTTGTATATCACAGTCAACAGCTGAAGCTAAGTATGTTTTTGTTGTAATTAATTGTACTCAGATAGTGTGGGTTAAGAATATCATATAAGGAATACATGAGAAGGTAACTGAACCGGTGGTTATCTATTGTGACAATACAAGTGCTATTAAAATTTCTAAAAACCCGATGATGCACTCTAAGACTAAGCACATAGCTATCAAATATCATTTTATTAGAGAACGGGTACAGGAAAAGTAAGGTTGGAGTATGTGTCAATTAAGGAGAAATTTGTTGATATTTTTACTAAGTCATTACCTAAGGATTCAGTACCTAAGAGGTAGGTTAGGGTTCAATCCCTTATCTGCTCTAAATTAAGAGAAGATGCAGTTAAATCAAGCCAAGTGTATTCATTGAATATTCTTATGTGTGGATGGATGTTGTGAGGCTACTCCTTAGGGGGAGAAGTCTATGAAGTAATGACTCTTTGGTTAGTCAAGTACTGCAGAGTTGATATCATGTGTATTTGGCACTTTTGGACTTGTTGTCAAAGGGGGAGAAGATGTGAAGATGTATGAGAGAATTTTGGTGAAAGGGAGAGTAAATTTAGAACAGGTTAAAGGCATAAGTGGAAACATTTTTCTTCATGTTTCAAGAAGAGGTTGTTGCCATCATTGATGAAGAATATTTGGTAAAGCATAGAATGTTGCCATCAATGCCAAAGGGACAAATGGAGAGATTATTGGCATGTCTAATGTAGTGATGGTAAGTGTGTTTTTGTGATGACATAGTGATTTTATTATATGATGATCAAATGTTATATTGTCATTGATGTCAACTATTGACTTTGTGTTCCTAGTATGTTGTCAAGCATATTTGTGATGAATTATGAGTTTTAGTGATTGATATCTTTATGTGAGACCTAGGTATGTTTCTGGATGTCAAATTCATGATTGCTACTACTGAATTAATTTTATGTGAGAGTTATAATCGAATGGAATGTAACAGTACAACCGCTAGAACAATTGATGACGGGTGATAGAGGATTTGAATGTCTTGTCAAATCTATAATGTATCTTGTGATGTGGTCATAGGATATGGTGATCAATAGTTTTTAGATGCTATAGTTTCAATCACAACTACTTTGAGTGATCAGTAAGAAGGTTAAGTGGTCAATGAAAAGAAATAGTGTTATTCAACAAGCTAAGTATTTATGTTCTTGAGCTACTGATGGTAGATCTTGTATCGATGATCGGTATCTATGTAGAGGTGATTAATGATGAATGATTTATGATCTGATGACATGTATTCATGATTTTAGGTGATGATCTGGCATCACATTAATCGATGTCATCGTGTGAAGAAGATTCTTGAGGAAGTTTAATTATAGTCAAAATGTGTTTGATTTTTTGGGTCAATTTCATATGTAAATCGTTGTATAGGCCAACACGATCTTGGAAATATGTTATGTATTTAATTTTGGTATTTAGCTTGTTTGATTTGAGCGGGATGCTTTGTGATTTAATTTTAGGGTTTGATCAAGGTGGTGGACTTAATAGTTCATCATATAATGGTTGAATTTCAATACAAAGTGTGTTGACCATGTGTATTGCGCAAGTGCGGTATAAGGTGCATGTTGCGATCAAGCCAGGGAAGAGCTAAGTATTCTCAGAAGAGATTGTGTGCTTTAGTGGATCTAATCAAGAAGAGGTGGTGCCATTTTGCTGATCATTATGGTTGTTGTTTTTGTTCCTTAATAGTTATTGTAGTTTAAATCCCCTAACATGGTAGATCCTAATAGATCTTTATTGTAAATCATCTGAAAAGTGACACATTAGCTTGTGTTTTAAGTCCTCTAATGAGGCTTGTGATATTCAGATACTTGAAAGGAACAGAATACTATGGTCTTTGGTATTCTCACAAAGGTGATTTCTCTTTGAATTTTTTCACTAATGCAGATTGGGCAGGAAACATTGATGACAGAAAGAGTACAATTTGAAGATTTTTCTTCCTAGGAGGAAAACTTGTGTCATGGAAAAGTAAGAAGCAAAATTGAATCTCCCAATCTACTGTAGAGGCTTAGTATGTTGAAGCAGCTATCAACTGTACACAAATTGCATGGATGAAGCAAATCCTAGAAGGTATCAAAGAGAAGGTAACTGAACATGTGACTATCTACTATGATAATACAATTGCAATCAAAATTTCAAAGAATCCAGTAATGCATTCTAATACTAAACACATTGCAATCAAGTATCATTTCTTAAGAGAGAAAGTGAAGGAAAAAGGTAGTCAAGTTGGAATATGTTTCAACCAAGGAGCAACTAGCAGATATATTCACTAAACCATTACCTAAAGATACTTTTGAGCATCTTAGACGTAAGCTAGGGGTTATTCCCCTACCTAAAATACATTAAGATGTTATTGTAAGAATCAATCCAGTGGACTCATTGAATATCTTTCACTATTGGGTTGGTGTTAAAAAGGGACTACTCCTTAGGGGGACTAGTCAAAGGCAAAGGAATATGTTGCAGCAATAGGTGACCTATGTGGTGCCTTTGGAATTGTTTTCAAAGGGGGTGAAGATCAAAAGAAAGAGAAGAACCAAATACAAGTATTGGGGAGAAGTTCAGAAGAAGACTTTGAAGGAGAAAACCAAGAAGATCAAGACAAGAAGTTTGGTACATCAGCTAAGGGGGGGCAATTATTATCATACCAATGTGATGTTGCCATCAATGCCAAAGGGGGAGAATTTTGGCATAACTAATGTAGATATTTTTGAGAGTTTCTTGGTATAGGTTTGATGACAAGAAGATCAGTTATTGTGTTGTCATTGATGTCAACTTGGTGTTGTATTTGTTGATTGTGTTCCTGATGTGTTGCCAAGTATTTGTGCAGATGAATTATGTGTTGTAGTAGGGATTAGAGTGTGTGATCATGGTTGGAGACTCGGGGAGGTCTCTAGATGCTTTTTGTATGATTGGGTATGCTAGGAACACAAATGGAGGAAGTTATGATTGATTGAAGAGCAACAGGGTAGACAGAAGAACGGGCAATGAATGATTTCATTGTTCTATCAAATCGGTATGGATCTAAGTGTTGTGGTCATGATATTTTTATCTTGAGTAGGATATTTTATTGATACAATGATCGCAAATGGATTCGATTATCGTAAGGCATCATTTCAGTTGACATATCATTATGTGCCTAATAGCAAAATGTTTGAACTGGTTTGAGCAGTTGGTGTTAGATCAGTGTAATGTGATGATGCAGTCGGTTGGAGTGTATGTTTCTATGATCCAGGTGTTAAGGTGACATGGAATAACATATTTGTAATGATTATTTCTATTTCATTGCTCAAGGTGATTGGATTTAATCAAGTTTTGGAAGCATGGTAAAAAAGTCAAAAAGGTTTGATTGTTCTTGATTCAAATTGATGTGCGATGAATCTTATGGCCGACCTGAGTTTGTTAGCAAATTTTCTAGAGTAGTAATATATTTTAGGGTTCAAGGATATAGTGGGAAAGATTCTAATACATTTTGTAAGGAAGTCAAATTCCCTAATGATCATATATATATATATATATATGCAAATCAATTCTTTATGCAAGTGTAGATCGTGGATGTCAAGGTGTGGTCGAGTGAAGAGAGAAGATTGTTTGAAAGAAGTAGAAGTATTGTGCTTAATTGGATCTAAACAAGCAGAGGAGGTCTGCTACAACTAGATTATTGTACTTGTTTAATCCTAATAGGTTCTCAAGAAAATCCCTTAACCCGATAGACTTTAAAAGGTATGATTTGTAAATCCTTTAACCAGGTGACTCTTTAACTAGGGTTTAAATCCTTTAACAAGGTAAAGCTCCTAACAAGGCCAGAAGTAAATCCCTTGATCGGGTGACTCCTAAAAGGGTCTGCTCCTAATTGGGCATCATTGTAAGCTCCTAACAGGGACAGGCCTTTAACAAGACGTGTTTCATAAGAGTGCAAATATTTGTGGGTGTTAATCCCCACTGTGGTTTTCACCCTTAGTCAGGTTTTCCACGATAAAAATATTGGTGTTATTGTGTTTCATGTGTGGATTATTGTTTGGTTGATTTGTTTATTGCATGCATAAGTTCTAAAGTTAATGAATGTGGTTTATGGTGTTGAATGAATTGTGAAAAGTTTCATAGCTAATAGATTATTGATTCACCCCCCCTCTCATTAATATTGGACCTTATAGTATTAACAATATAGTTGTCTCCCGACCCTTTCCAGGTGATTTTATGCTCATGGTTGGGGAAAGGCCATGGACTCAAGAGCTGGATTATGAGGGTCTTCCATTCCGTTGTTGGTGTTTCTTCTTTACTGGACACATGGCTATTGATTGCGCTCTTCTGCATCAAAAAGGTGTTGCTACTTGATGGAAGGTTGTAAGTAAAGATCATTTGATAGTTTGTGCTTCTGATTCATCCTTTGTGAAGTCATAGCTTGCTAATGAAGATTAATCCCCTACGGAAAATCTTGATGATACCCCTACTGCAGATCGAGGTCAAGCTTCTACTACTATTTTGAGTCTTGCTCACGTTGCAACTCTTATTGTTGCCCCCAATTCCAATAGTGCAATTCCCTATGGCCATGAGGACCTTTCTGCTCCCTCTACTACTTCAGCCCTGCACCAAGTTTCTACTGACATTGCTTGTCTTCTATAACACTCTGGTCGTTGTGTTTGACAGCTTCCCTAGTGAAGTCTCCTTCGTTGGGGAGCCTAAGGATAGTATCACCTGGACAGTTGTCCGACGGCGTAGAAAGAACTCTCACTCGTCTTCTCTTGTGGTGTGAGTTTGGCCTCCTTTTTGGGCTAAGCCTTTGTGCTTTGTGTTATATTTTATTAGTCTTTGTTGTTCTTGCTATGGGCTAACTGATGATCTCAATTCTTTCCTTCATGCCTTGAACTTGTAAGGTTCATTCCCCTTGTTAGGTTGCTTAATTAATTAAAATTAAGGACTTTCTTAATTTCATGCAATTGTGGTGTGTTGCAATAAATTTATGATGAAGTGAAAACTTGACTTGTAAAGATATTTTTGAATGGTTTATATAATTGTTGTTTATTGCCAAGTGAAGTCAATTCAAATCTGAATATCTAGGCTTTGGACAGTCACAACATAGTTTAAATTTTGAGGGATCATAAAAGTAATATCATGACTTAGAATTATAAATATAATTATTATATTATAATTTTATGATCAGAAAATTGCATGCTTTCATAAAATCTATGTCACAACTCTTTCCAAAATAAGATACCTTCTCTACATAAAGAGAGCTTTCTATTGCAGGGATGACCGTATGGATTAATGTAGAAATACGTATATATTATTGTGTAGTTGTCAATCTATATATTTTTGGTCATTTAATTTCTTAATATACTTAAATTTTATACAATAGAGTTTTTTAAAAAAAATATTGATAGTTAGAAGCTTATTTCCACAACAAAGAATGTAAATTTAATCTTTATAGAATTATTGGATTGAAATACCCAACACAAATAAAAGCATAAAAAACCTAATCCCAACTACAAAAAACACAGTGCTATAATTGCATCAACAATAGCAATTGCATGATAACCATCATCGTGTAACCGGTCCATCTTATTCTTTGCATTAATTTGTCATTTTTCCAAACCCCTATAATAATTTAGTTACAAATCTAAAAAGTCATGATACTTTACCATGATTTTGGGAGAAAACAAATTGAAATCTAAAGCAAAAGAACTTTTTCTTCTACTTGTCACTACACTTATAACAATATTTAACCAGAACATGTATAAATGTAATTTAATTTTTTATTTAAATTAATACTTAAAGTCATTTAAATTTATAAAATGAAATTTTATTCTTGGTCTTTTTTATAAGAAATTCTTCTATTTTCTTAAATTTCATTCAAATTCTTAAGAATTTTTATCATAATTTATGAGAAAATTATAGAACATAAGTAAATCATCTCTTAATATCTATTACAACATTTCTACCTCATTGGCCCAGAAGTGGTGGACAATGTGGACTTCTATGAGAGTCATGGGTTGGTTGGTAGATTCGCAGGCCTTTGGCCTTCTCTTCCGGATCTGCACGGTTATGTTACCAACTCTTGGAGACCTCTTGTTTCAGGTGATATTGAGCTCTACCCTTGTGCTTAGGGGTTTTTTATTGCTTCATTTTCTCCTTCTGAAGATTGTGATTTGGTTCTGAACAAGTTGTGGGTTTGGGGGAACCACTCTCTTTCTGCCAAACCCTGGACAATCTCATTCAACGTTCTTACTAAACCACTCAATGTGCATTCAGTGTGGGTTTGCCTTCTGAATCTCCCACTCCATTTTTGGGAGATGTCTTTCTTTGACGTTGTTGGGAACTCCCTTGGCCACTTTCTAAAGGTGGATGAATCTATGACTACTACGGATCACTCTACTTTTGCTCATATTTTGGTTGATATAGATGTCTCCCAATCACTTTCGGAGGACGTGGCGCTCATGGTTGGGGAAAGGCTATGGACTCAAGTGCTAGATTCTGAGGGCCTTCCCTTATGTTGTTAGTGTTGCTTCTCTACTAGACACATGGCTACTAATTACGCTCTTTTGCATTGAAAAGGTGTTGCTACATGGGGGAAGTCTACAAGTAATGATCATTTGATAGTCTATGATATTGATTCTCTTTATGATTCCTCCTCTGAGGAATCATAAGCTACTAACGAAGAGGAATCCCCTATGGAAAATTTTGATGATGTCCTTGTCGCAAATCGGGGTCAGGTGTTTTCTATTATTTTGAATATTTCCCATGTGCAACTCTTGTTGTTGCTCCTAATTTCCTTGATGCAATGTCCTCAGGCCATGAGGACCTTCCTACTCCCTCTACTTTGGTTGCTTCTCTACATCGAGGTTTTGTTGACGTTGTTCAGCTTCTACAGCACTATGGTTGTTGTGTTAACGGATGCCCTAGCGGAGTCTCCTTCATTGGGGAGCCTAAGGATAGTATTGTCTAGACAATTTTCCAAAGGCATAAGAAGAACTTATTCTCTTCTTGTCTTGTGGTGTGAGTTCGGCCCCTTCTTTTTGGGCTAAGCCTTTGTGCTTTGTGTTTTGTCTTCTTTTTCTTTATTATTCTTGCTTGGGCTTTTTTGTGGTCTAAATTTTTGCCTTCGGGCCTTGATCTTGTAAGGATCAGTCCCCTTGTCAGGCTACTATAAATATCAGAAATATTTCTCCCTCATTATAATCTACTGAAATATCTTTTTTTTTTAAATCGCATTTATTTACACTTATAATAACAACTAAACAAACATCACATTTATTTATATTTATAATAATAATTAAACAAAAATCACATTTATTTACACTTATAATAATAATTAACCAAACAAAAATTAAACTAATTTAATTACTTTTTACCCACATAAATATCTAACCTAAATTTAATTTATGTAAAAAATAATATTTTTCGGTCATTCATTTTTTCCCTATTTCCTAAAATCTTTGAAAAATGCAAAACTTCACCATCAACTAATAAACACACCAATCAATATGAAACTAGCATAATTTCTTGTCCTAAACGCTAAACCCTGATACCCATCAAGACATCTCGCCAATAATCTGCATCACTCATAAATCTTTCTTTTTGTGATTTCCCAATAGTCATATTACAGCTCTTTTGAACCTAAATAATTACCAATATCAAAGTAGCAGCTACATTACCCACTTTAAAAATATACGGGCTTGCTTACCCACTGCTTATGTAGCAATATGGCTCCTTATATCTTAAGAAGCATAAATCCTAAAAACATCTTTGCTTTTTCGTGATTTTTTAAAAAACTTCAGCCAAAATGATTTTTGCTCGCAAAAAAATCCCAATTTAATCAATTACAATTTTCAATGATGTTCAATGATTTTTAAAAAGTTTAAGTTGCAAAAATCTCACTCGACAAACACATTTACCATTCACCATGTTTTGCAGGAGGATTTGGATCACAAGTGGCAGAGCCAAGACGTTGGTATTTTCAAGCTTTTTATACAAGACTCAATATTTTGATTTTGTCATCTTTGTATGTGAATATGCAAAAATCAAGACAGTTACATTTTCACATACCACCGTAGCCTATGTAACAGTTCCATGGAAACTAGCGCGGACGCTTTCATACCCATGGCCACTCTCCAAAAGCTTCCTCTGCACAGACATCAGACCTTTTTTCGTCAACGTAGAATATATCGGCCGCAAATATATTGAAAAGACCCTTAATGTTTTTTAACAAAAATTTACAATAGATTCCCAACGAATATTCACAAATCGTTTGCATGAAATTTAAAACCCATACTAATTTATATACAGAAATTCACCAGGTCAAATATTTGCACAACTCGAAAATAAACCAATCCTCAATACTTCCCGACTATCAGTTTTCAAACAACAGTTTGATATCTTCATTCAGTATTACAATGCATATAAATGAGCTATTAAAGTTGAACCTTCAAAGTATACAATCTTAAGGACTGTTTCTTTTATAACAATAAGATTAATATTGTTGTTGTTTCTTCACTGACTAATGCTCAAGTTCGTTTCTTTATCTTGGACTCTGACTCCTTTCCCTTTCACCATGGCTGTATTCAGATTTGCGCAGAAAATGGCCCTACTGTGCAAGCTTTATGTTTCCTAGTTGCACAACAATACTGGATATTAAACATATCGCTACCATCCTCATTTGATTTTGCATGGGTAGTGAGGATATTGGAAAAGGTTGTTGAATATGGTTACGCATCTGCCATTGGCATTTTCTTTTAGTTTCTAAATTCATTTAGCAAATCTATTTATGCATATCCAACTACCATGATGTTTTAGACATTGAGATCACATGTCTTTAGGGCATTTGTAAAAACAACACGTGCTCTATTTGTGCATTCAAAATTTGTAAACATGTGTACATGAGCAGTTAAAAATACAAGATCCTCATTATATTTTGTGCTTTGATGGATACCCACGCCCTGTTCAAGAGCTCTTATTCTATGCACAGTAGAGGGAATGCTAGTAGAGGATTTTGTTCAGTATTACATATGCATTATGTTTTCATTCTTTATTAGTTGCATTTCATGAGGCAATATCCTTGTGAAGTAGATTGTCAAACATTTAACAAATCTTGTCTGTGCAATCACATTTTGTGGGCATGTCCACTAGAGCATTTCTAACCATAATATCTAACAAAATCCTTGTTATTATTCATTAATGGATATCCATACCACCTAGCTCAGCAAACATTCTCCCAATCTTTATGGCTCTAGGACTTCGTTGGCGAATGAGAAAAAATTGGCAGCAATCGTTCTTTTCTTCATCAGCAACGATGCCTCTCTGAGACCTTGGAAAATCAAAGGAAAATGTGATTCATAAAACAGTCTAGTGTGTGATGATACTGACATACACAACACAACCAAAAAAAAAAAAATTGTTTGTAATATTACGTTTACAAATTTTCGATTGGTTGTTTGCTCTTTGTTGTCAGTTATTTGCGTAAGACAAATTTTCGATCACTTGTTTCTCCCCATAAAAAGCCTATTGACTAATGCTTATGTTTATAATATATACATGTGTATTTATGTGTGTATGTATATGATTGTGTTTTATGTGTACTTCAGAGAATGAAAATTAGAACACGTGTATTTCAATTATTTTTAACAATCTTTGCTTACGAAAATCAAATCAATCAAATTTTATACTAATGCAAAACTGTAATGGAAATAAAAATTCTAAATCCTTTTATCTTGTTATAAATTGCAGAAATTGCATTTTCAAAAGAAAAATCATTGAGCGATAGAGAAACTATTATCACTAGAACTGTACATTTTCTATCCTGGTAACTCAATTAACACAACTCCTCGTAACATCACTCTAATTAGTTAGTCAACAAAGGTTGTAGGCAACGTTTTTTTTCCTGCAATCAATCAAAACAATACTTGTTGGCGAAGGACTAAAAACCCTATAGGAGATCATCAAGTCTAAAAGTTTCTTTTATATGGCAACTTCTGATTTCTCATCAATGCCAACAAATTTTCAAGTATTTTACAACACTTACTGTGTACGAACCCCCTGGGTTCTAACTCTGACAAATACTGGATTCCTAAACCAGTGACAAGTATTGTTTTGAAATTTGAATGTTTGGCATTTTGTCAAACACTTAGCATGCAAGCTCATACCACTGTAAGAACCCTGGTGGCTCTTCTCGAACTACTGTTGTTGAATTTGTTTTGTTTTCTGAGTTTTTGTAAAAAAAAAATTGTATTTTTGATGATATATGATTTTTTTAAAAATCTTCTGAATATAAAGTAAATAACAATGCAAGTAATTACAAATAGAATTTTTTAATCTTTTTCAGAAACACATCTTCCACTTTATTTCCACACTTTTATTGAAAACAATTTACATATGCAAGCTAAGAACAATTGAAATTCGTTGGAACCTGGTAATGATCTTGTAGCTGGAAATAATTTGCAAATTATTGATGAGGGAATCAAACTCTTTAAATGGCTGAGTTATATCTGTAAAATCCTCACGCCAATCCTTTGCTCGCAAACGATCTCCCTCCAAATGCTCAACGGCAGCCTTCGCCATGCAAACGCAGAGATATATGGTAGTTGAGTGTTGACAATTTCAAAACATCAAACCCACCAAAGCTAAACAATAAACCATTAGCCTTCATCGATCTTTATCATCACTAATTAATGCATCCACAGTTAGCCACGATACAAAGCACAATCACAGGGTGCCACACCTCTCAATGCCGCCAAACATCATAGAATTTGTTAATATTGAAACCCCAATGTTGTTTTCCTTCAGCCAAAAACAATGTTAAGAATTTGGCCAATGGTGTCCTTTCGAACTCACACATGAAAGCTTATATTATTCCCTAATTCCATCGAATGGAGTTTCAGATGTACTCTTCGCATGAATGCCTCACTTGGCGCTTAAAAACTTAGGCAATTAAAAAGTTTAAATTAATATAAAATAATATCCCCTCCTTTCATAAGTGGCGCCAAGTATAATAAGCTCATTAATGAAATATAATAAATGTCTTAAGTTTAATAACAAGTTGACTCGGTTTATATTATAAATTTTTCGTCTTTATAATTAATTGTAATCAACCCATTAACATTTCAACTATCGAATTATCAAGCCAACACCATATGTTTTGTCAAGCCTAACACCGACATGTCCTGCTTCAGATAGTGTCTGGCTAAGAATAGACTTACTGGAGCAGAGCCCCAAACTATACCAAACAATTCCACAAAGGTTCAAGACACCTTCCCAACACCATATATAGTCTAGGACTCCACTAGAGTTCCCAAGAACCCACATACAAGACTAGGTCCAATTCCTAGTCTTCACTACCCTTACGGTATTCTTAAGCCACAACTTAGAACCAATCAATCCAGGGATGGAATAGGGGTTCTAAAAGGTTAGACACCTTAGTTAGATGTAATAAAAGACAAATCCCACACTTACTCAACTCTGAGACTCAATTTGGACACTCAACCCACTATAGGGCTACAAGGAGCAACAATGGATAAATGAAGGCAACTCACATGGAACTCCACCAAAGCAAGTCTTAACCACCCTCAAATGTGTCAATCCACTTACCAACAACACCCTCCAATCCAGGACTCTTGACCAATCTCCTAACTCCTGTTGTTCACAATTCTCTCCTAGGCCTAATTGAGCAATTAGGCCACTTTTCCAAAGAAAGTGTCTCAAGTTTGATTCACTTTCCAATCCTTCCAATTGGAATACTTGTGGGATCACATAAAATTTCTAAATCCAAGGATTTAGGTCTTCATTCCATCCCTAGCCCTAGTTGTGCTTCAAAAACCAAATTCTGGACAGTCACATCTAGATGCTTGTCCAAAGGTTTTAATGTTTCCTCCCTCCATTTACTGCCTCTTGATCGAAGACCTCAAAATTCTTAAAGTACATCTTCCCTCCTTTCTCTCCACCAAGGCTTAGATTTTTCCCATGGTGGAGCCTCTGGGAAAGAGAAATTTTGTCTCAAAACCCTAATTAGGGCTTTCCTGTGACCAATGGACAGTCAAAATTAGATAAATTTCAATCCTCTACACTTCCAACCTTCAAACCACTTGCAACATTCACCTAAGATACAGGGTCAACTTTTGGAATCCTTAAGTGGTGCATTGGGATCCTTACAGATCTGTACAACTCAGAAAAACAGTTGAATTTTATTGATTTCACTATCAAAACTTTACAATCGATCCACTCCAACCATGGAATAAGGTTTTTCAACCTTTTCATACATTTCCCAAGCAGTTCCAACGGACAAAAGTGGTTGTAAACGTTGGGATTCAAAAGTTACACTTTTTGACAAAAAGTTGCATTATGCAACAAATTGACAACTTTTAACAAAAGATGTCAAATGTGACTAAACTTGCAAAGTTTTGTGTTTAGACTCCATAGGAGACCTTAGAAATGATAAATTAACATTTCTACCCTTCATTAGGTGCCCTAGACTATTCTAGCCTAATCTACCCAATATTATCCAAATTGACTAAGGTAGACAACTAGGTTTATAATATCACGTAGTGTCCCCTTGTCTTACAGTTTAGGACTTATTGAAGTCATTGGATCCAAAATCCAATCAATACCCTAACCCTTTATTCTTGGGTCCTTTGGTGTACTTATGGTGGATGAATATAAACCTAGTTGTCTACCTTAGTCAATTTGGACAATATTGGGTAGATTAGGCTAGAATAGTCTAGTGCACCTAGTGAAGGGTAGAAATGTTAATTTAACCTTTCTAAGGTCTCCTATAGAGTCTAAACACAAAACTTTACAAGTTTAGTCACATTTGACATCTTTTGTTAAAAGTTGTCAAATGTTGCCAAAGTTGTCAATGTTGCATAATGCAACTTTTTATCAAAAAGTGTAACTTTTGAATCCCAACGTTCACAACCACTTTTGTCGGTTGGAACTATTTGGGAAATGTATGAAAAGGTTTGAAAACCTTACTCCATGGTTGGAGTGGATCAATTGTAAAGTTTTGATAGTGAAATCAATAAAATTCAACTACTTTTCGATATTTTTAACTATTTTCCTAAGTTGTACAGATCTATACGGATCCCAATGCACCATTGAAGGATTCCAAAATTTTGACCTTTATCTTAGGTGAATGTTGCACATGGTTTGAAGGTTGTAAGTGCAGAGGATTGAAAGTTATCTAATTTTGAATGTCCACTAGTCACAGGAAGGCCCTAACTAGGGTTTCGAGACAAAATTCCTCTTTCCTAGAGACTCCACCATGGGAAAAAAGAAATATAAGCCTTGGTGGAGAGAAAGGAGGGAGGATGTACTTTAAGAATTTTGAGGTCTTAGATCAGGAGGCAGATGATAAAGGGAGGAAACATTAAAACCTTTAGACAGGCATCTAGATGTGACTGTCCAGAATTTGGTTTTTGAAGCACAACTAGGGCTAGGGATGGAATGAAGACCTAAATCCTTGGATTTATAAGTTTTATGTGATCCCAAAATTATTCCAATTGGAAGGATTGGAAAGTGAATCGAACTTGAGGCACTTGCTTTGGAAAAGTGGCCTAATTGCTCAATTAGGCCTAGGAGAGAATAGTGAACAACAGGAGTTAGGAGATTGATCAAGAGTCCTAGCTTGGAGGGCGTTGTTGGTAAGTGGATTGACACATTTTATGGTGGTTAAGACTTTCTTTGGTGGAGTTCCATGTGATTTTCCTTCATTTATCCATTGTTGCTCCTTGTAGCCCTATAGTGGGTTGAGTGTCCAAATTGAGTCTCAAAGTTGAGTAAGTGTGGGATTTGTCTTTTATTACATCTAACTAAGGTGTCTAACCTTTTAGAACCCCTATTCCATCCCTGGATTGATTGGTTCTAAGTTGTGGCTTAAGAATACCCTAAGGGTAGTGAAGACTAGGAATTGGACCTAGTCTTGTATGTGGGTTTTTGGGAACTCTAGTGGAGTCCTAGACTATATGGTGTTGGGAAGGTGTCTTGAACCTTTGTGGAATTGTTTGGTCTTGTTTGGGGCTCTACTCCAAGTGGTATCAGAGCAACTAGTATTGTTAGAAATAACTGAGAGGGGGGTGAATTAGTGGCCTCAAAAACTTATCCTTATCTTAACCACCAATCAAATAAACCTCAGATTATTATGTCCCTACAAGATGCATGCCAAGAAATACTTATAATGATTAACTGTCTATCGGTTTACCTTGTCTATCCTTATTCTCCTTGATTACCGATAGGCAGTAAAACTATTTACCGAAATACAGTAAATGTGTAGAGTATACCGATAAATCCAGAAATGCATATGTGAAATGTAAAACAGTAAAGTGATAAACCATACACACATAACACATGGATTTTTAAAGTGGAAACCCTGTTAAGGGAAAAAACCACTGGGACCGGTACCCCAAATTTTCACTCTTCTGAAGTGAGCCCTGTTAAGAGCCAACCCTGTTAAAGGTTACAAACACACTGTTAGGTGTGACCTTGTT